>CM076576.1:312918092-313518092 GCA_034641835.2 Pinus albicaulis | reverse complement strand
GAGGGTGTCTATAGCACATAATTTTTTTTAAAGTTAACCTTTTTCTGGTGCTATCGATTATTCAAGCACTAGTGAATTGTGTTATTTAGTGCACCATGTTTTTCTATTTTATAAAAATAAATCTGCCATGGTACACCATATTCTATTTGACAGTGGTGCTTATATGGATAGTAAAGCATCGGTGCATTTGTATATTGTAGATGCACTGTAAAAAAAACATCTAGTAAAACATTCGCCCGCTCACCTCTGCTACAAATATATTTTTGGGCTATTTTTATATGGGCTTCCACAAAGTATGCTAAAAGGTCGTTTCCTTGTAGTGTAAGTTTCTTTCCATTTAAAACTTTTACAATTTTAGCTATTCGAAAGAGAAATTGCATATAACTCTAAATATGTGTGGAACAGAGGATATGCGCAGGACGCCAACGAATAGATCAACACACCTTCTAATTTTAGTTGGGTATGAATGGAATCTCTAAATATCATATGAAAAACACTAAATGTTGAACATAAAGCAAAAAAATCTAATACAGATTGGAGATGTCGTTCAAGCTCAATTGAAAATCGAGGACATATTTTGGAATAAATCATGAATATGAAAAACAACCAATGTTTTAATGACCATAGTTTTTTCCCTCCACAAATTGAAAGTTGTATGCACAAGAATTTTTTAATATTTGTACAAAGATGCATTTCCTTTACACACTAGGGAGAGCAGTTCTTTGGTTAATTTTTAAACTCTTTTCCGTTTAGAACTTTTTGCAGATATAGCTGTGCAGAAGAAAAGTTGCACAAAACTAATTAATTAATCAAATATTATGGTGAAATTATGAAGTTGGGTTACACGTTTTGGCGAAAGAGGGCACGTTTGGGTGGAAAAAAAGATGGCTTGACCGATGTTATGAAACCAGCTCCAAAAATAGAAGAAAAGAGAGATCAATGCCTTAGAAATAGCCACTTCGAGGGGGAAACCTCCAATACATTACATAAATGAACAATTCTTGGATGATACAAATGACCAAAACCTCCTTCTATATATAAGAACCCATGGGCCCACAATATAATCCTAGCTGACCTAACAATAATAATGTAAGGGCAAAATAATAACAATATTGGGGTTACAGGGGTACAACAATAACAGTAAGGGGGCTACACTAATAACAATAAGGGACTAAACTAGTAATCTAGGACCTAACATGCCCCTCTCCTTCAAAAAAGTGTTGTCTTCAATGCTTGAGTAGCTATGGTTGCTTCTGTATAAAATTCTCATCCTCCCATATAGGATCTTTAGTGCTCTGAAATTGATCGATTCCGTAGCTATCGAGTTCTTGTTTCTGTGACCGCTTCAGGTTCCAATATGATTTTTCCTTCCTCATCAAGTTCTGGCAATATTGTTTGAACTGGAAGATTTTCACCTATAACCTTCTTTAAGCATGAAACATGGAAAACTGGATGCACTTGCGGAGAAGCAGGAAGCTCCAATTTGTATGCCGTAGTACCAATCTTTTGCAACACCTTTTAAGGAGCATAGTACTTTGGCGATAATTTATTATCCTTCTTAGCTTGCTTGAGGGACATTTTTTTGTATGGTTGTAGCCGTAAAAACACCCAGTCTCCTACATCAAAACTTCTCTCGATGCGATGTTGATCTGCCTGTTGTTTCATTCGATTTTGTGCCAAATTTAGGTTTTCCTTTAAGAGTTGGAGAACTTCTTGTTGATGCTCGATGTGATATTCCACTGCTTGAACCTTATAATTTTCTCTAAAATATGATGTGATGGACAGTGGATGATATCCATAAATTGCCATAAATGGTGTCATTTTTGCTGCAATATGTAAGGAAGTGTTATACCACCATTCAGTGAGAGGTAACCACTTGACCCATTGTGTTTGTTTATCAGATACAATGAAATGAATATATCCTTCCAAACATTTATTAACTATCTCAGTTTGACCATCGGATTGAGGATGATAAGATGAGCTATGAGCTAATTGAGTACCCAAATAAAAAAATAACTCCATCCAAAAATTTCCAATAAAAATGGGATCTCCGTCGCTCACAATAAACTTTGGGTTTCCATGTAGCTTTTGAATTGTGTCCATAAATGTAGTAGCAATTGTACTTGCTTTAAATGGATGATATAATGCACAAAAGTGTGCATACTTGGTAATTCTATCAACTACCAGCAAGATGACACTCTTTCCTTTGGAGAGTACAAACCAATCTCTCCAATGCCCTATAGGCTTAAACGAAGGTAGGTATTCTCTCTTTTTTGTATTTTTTTTGTTTTTCGCAAAATTAAATAAATTAATTTTAAAAAATAATCCAACCATGTACAAAAACCTTGAAAACTAATTAATTTAAAAAAACCATAAAAAATCCATGAAAACCACAATATAACCCTTCAAAAGAACTTAGAAAATTAAAAAACTAACCAAGAAAACAAAAAAAAAACCACAAAAAAATCCCTTCAAAACAACTTAGAAAACCACAAGCAATCTAGAAAACCATCAAAAAATTCATTCAAAACAACCTAGAAAATACTTCGAAAGCACCAAAAAAAGGATAATTTAGGCTTAACATTTTTTTCTTAATTGAAATGTTTTGTTTATTAAAAACATATTTTCTAATTTTGAATGGTAATTTTTTTTTCATCTAACTATTTTAGGTTTTAAAGTTTTTCTTTAGGAAATTTGTGAAATAATTTTTTTTACTTTTTATTTTTTGTTTAAAATGCATTTTTAATTTCTAGCAAATTTGAGTGAAAATATACCCAAAAAAACTCCAAAATAGAAAACAATGAAACTATAACCAATAAATAAATAAATTAAGAGATTGAGATTGACATGATGAATATTATTTCTCATGGTAAACCTCTATTTATAAAATAACAAATTTTATTTTATTTTATTATTTAAATTTAAATTGATTTATATTTTAAATATTTTTTTAATAATAAATATAGCACGGTTCTAGTTTTAAAAATATAATATTAATCTTTAAAATAAAAAATCTAAAAAAGAAATTGTTATTTGATATATATATATATATATATATATATATATATATATAAACTATGTAACATTAGGTGACATATAACAAACATTTAGCTTAATTGTATATAATATTTAATTATATATAATTGTAAAATAACATATACAATAACTATATAACATAGCATAACTATATTTAACTATAACATTACAGAGCTATATATTACAATTCTATATATAAATATAACATAAAATAGTTTTATAACTATTTAACATAACATTAAATTATATATATATATAGAGCATAGCATAGCATGCTACAACATAACCATAACTATAGTTCATAACATAATTACATAGCTATATAATTATATATATTTAACTAAATTATAATTTAGTTATAGCATCACATAGCTAGATATTCTACGATGATTGGTTTTCGATTTGACACAATTTTTTGACCTAGGCGCAGGCGCAACGGCCCACCCTCACACCTCTGCTTCAGTAGCCTCTGCTGCTTGTCTGTGGCCACATGGCCCCTCTAGATGACATCCTAGAGGCAGCTCCACCTCCTGATCACGCCTTGGCTTTCTCGACTTTGATAAGCTCTCTGAACCTGCCTCGAACAAGGCCTGCAATATCTAAGTTCGTTAAAAAACTGGATGGGATTCAGGAAGTCTCTCTTCCTCCTACAATCCCTCGAATGACTACCCTCTCTCTTGCTGAGAAAGGCCTTATTTGGAAATTTACTGGTCTTTGGCCCTCACCGAAGACTGTCTAGAAATGGGTAGAGTGCAATTGGATAGACAAGATCAATGGGAAATCTCAATCAAATTCTGTGGCAGGGGCTATTATACGTTCCATTTTGAGACCAAAGAGGACAAATATCCCATATTCAGGAATGACCCATAGTTCATGGACACCAGAGGGCTTTATCTAAACAAATGGACTCTTGATTTTGACTCGAAACTCGACGTTCCCAATGCTGTCCCTGTTTGGGTCTGTCTTCCTCACCTCCCTCTTCACTTCTGTGGAGACGATTCGGTAAGAGCGATTGGTAATTCCGTAGGAAAGTTTATTGAAATAAGTGAGACAAACTTGACAACATGAAAGCCTCTGCAAGAATCTATGTTGAGGTAGATCTTGGAAAAGGACTTCCAAAGGCGATCAAGCTAAAAGTGGACAACTCAATGCATATACAACAACTAGACTACGAAAAAATCCCCTTCAAGTGTAAGGTATGCCATGAATACGGTAATTTCACTAATAGATGTGCAAAAGTTATTAAAGTTGAAAATACAAATCCTAAAATTCAATGGGAAGTTATTAAAAAGAAAAAGATAACAAAAAACCCTAATTAGATCACCGATGCCTCATTTTCCCACCAACCCTCTCGATATGTCAATCCCACATTCACCCACGCCTAGATCCTTCCTTAACTTCTCTTCATATCCCTGACCCTCCTCTTAACCCTCTCTCAGCTCCCAATCCTTGTTTTACCTCCCCCAACTCTTTCTCCTCCCTTGCCTCCTCTAAAGAGGATCCCCCTCAGCCATCCATCCCCTCCCCTCATCCCGACTCCATCCTTCATCCATCCCCTTCCAAGTCATGTCCCCCATCCTCTTCATCTGAGCCCTCTTCAACTGGGATTTTCACCAGGAATGCAACAAAAGATCAGGGGGCTATTTTGGAAATCCTTAAAAGAACAGGCCCAGGAAGAAAATATTACAAACACCATCGTGATGAAGCAGCAAAGAAGGATATTTCACTTGGTACTCAACACCCAATAGATTCCTACATCAGAGGACCTACAATAAAAGAAGCTAATAAACATGAATCAAGAGGGAAGACATGGTCACAACCTACATTCCTGAAATAATGAAAGTTCTCACTTGGAACTGTAGGGGACTAGGGCACCCCTCCAAAAAATCTACCCTAAAAGACCCGTTCAATCAAGAAAATCCAGACATAGTCCTTCTTCAAGAAACCAAAAAAGGAGAGACTGAAATGAGAAATATCATTAATAAAATTAGGAACTACACGGGCACTTTGGTAGAATTTAGAGGTGTCTCGAGAGGCATAGAAACAATATGGAATCAAAACATTTGGAAGCAGACTGTAATTGTTAAGACTCATGACTGGATCAAAGTCATACTTCATAACCTCCAAGAGGATATCAAGACTATTGTTTATAACATTTATGGGCCAAACCACTACAGAGGCAAAGAAGTTTGCTGGAATTCTATGAAAGCTGACATAGACAACGAGGACAATCCTAATGTCATTATTTGAGGGGATCTAAATCTGATATTGCACACTAATGAAAAAAGAGGAGGTGATTTTAATCCTGATCCTGCAAAAGAGAAGTTGGAATCTATTATGCATGATCATGATTTGGTGGATATCATCCCCAAAAATAAAAAATTTACTTGGAATATTCATAGAATTGGGGCTAGAAATATTATGGAGAGGCTTGACCGCTTCCTTGTTGAAGTTTCTTTCATCTCTCATTTTTCTATTGCCTCCTCTTCCATCCTGATTTGTTTTGCCTCTGATCATTATCTCGTCTCCCTTACCTTAGGAGATCAGTCCACTTGGGGCCCCTCCCCTTTCGATATAATCCGCTCTGGTGTGAATTCTATGAAGCTCAACAGATCATGATCAACTCTTGGTTACAACATGTTGAGGGCTACCCTATTCATATTTGGGAATCAAAATTGAAATTGGTGCACGTAACGCTCAAAGAGTGGGTCAAAATCCATTATAGTGAACCAGAAAAAGTAAAAAATGACATTAAGAGAATGATGGAAATGGTTCAAATTAATATCGACATCCATAGAGTAAACAAAGAAAAGCAGGACCATGGAAAATAGATCTGCTGGAATTGTTATAAAGCTAGCAGGAATGAAAAGGAAAAATGGAGGCTTAAATCTAGAAATATTTGGTTGCTTGCTAGGGACAAAAACACCTCTTTTTTCCAAAAATAAGCCACAGTTAGAATTTCAAGGAATAACATCACAGAAATTACAGATGATGAAGCAAAGAAACACACAGATCAGGAGGCTATTAAAACAACAACATACAACCACTACAAAAATCTTTTAACCAAAAATGAAGAGCCAGAGGATTACAATGACTTCTTGACACATACCCCCAAGCTGATTACGGATGAAATAAATGCATCTCTCACCAAGGAAATCAAGGAGGCTGAAATTCTTAACACAATTTGGACCCTCCACCCCGAAAAATCTCTGGGACCAGATGGTTTCTCCATAAGTTTCTACTGGACCTTTTGGGATGTCATAAAAAAATACCTCACCAAAATGATCCTTTGGGTTCAAAGAAAAAAGAAGGTCGGGGGATTCACCAAATCAACTTTCCTTGCCCTCAATCCCAAAGAAAACCGCCCCTCATCCTTTTCCAAATTCAGGCCTATCTTGCTTTTCTATTCTTCATATAAAATCATAACCAAAATCCTGGCTAACCACCTCAAAACCCACCACCGAACCTCATTTCTGAAAATCAAGGAGGATTCATTTCCCAAAGACAATTAACCAACTCCATACTTTTGGTCCAAGAAGCCATTCACTCTAGCATGATGAGATCTGAGAAATGATTTATCCTGAAACTTGACCTGGCCAATGCATTTGACAGAGTGAGACACTCCTTCCTTCTCTTTGTCCTTCAGAAAATGGGATTTGAAGAAAAAATTATTTTTCTCATCCAAAGTTGCATATCCAGTCCTTGGATATCCCCCTTATTTAATGGAAGACCTAGGAATTACTTCCAATATCCCCGAGGCCTCAGGCAAGGTTGTCCTCTCTCTCCCTTCCTCTTCATACTTATTGCAGAATTTTTCAGCAGGGCTTTGGATCACAAACGAAGAGTAGGGCTAATCAATGGCATCAATTTAACAACGGAGTAAAGAATATGAATCACTCTCAGTTTTCTAATGATACCCTCTTGATGGGTGGGGCCACCAACATCATTTCTCAGAGGTTCAAATTTCTTCTAGACAAATTCATACATTACTCTGGAGGAAAGATAAATTATCACAAAATATGCATTTATGGGTGGAACACAACTATCAACACTGTCCACAAAATAGCTCATTTTTGGGGTCTCCTATCAATGGAATTGGAATCATTTCAATTATTTTGGCATGCCTGTCAGTGCTAGATAGTTGAAGGCTGAGATATGGAATCTCAACATCAACAAAATGAAAAGGAAAGTTTAGCAATGGGGGTCCTCTTGGCTAAACATGGTTGGGCACATCATCCTCTTAAAATATGTTCTATATTCCTTGCCTTTGTACCACTTTTCTCTTCTTTAGGCTCCCATCAGCATCCAACACAAAATAGAAGCAATATTAAGACACTTCTTATGGAAAGGAGGGAAAAATGAGAAGAAGAAATTCAATTTGGTTAAATGGAGACAGGTAACATAAAATCATGTAAATGGAGGATTGGAAATTCACATTCCTACACTGTTGAACATTGCTTTTTTTTGGGGGGGGGATTGTATGGTGCCTTATAACGGGACAACAAACTTGATGGAAGCAAGTTCTGGAGTCAAAATACCTCTCCACGTCAAGGAAAAATATCTTAGAACATACTATTCCTCACAGACCTTGCACTAAGATATGGGCTCTCTGCAAAAAATATATTCCTTTCATCATCAATAATATCTCCGAAGTCCCTCATGGAGGATGCAGTGTAAATATATGGGAAGATAAAATTATGGGGCAGCCCCCTCTCTCAAACAACCCCAATACTCTTCGAATTAAAAAGTATCTCAAAAGCCAAGGGATCAATACATTGGATCAAATTTCCAGCTGGGAGGAGAATTCTAACTTATGGAAGGGTTGGACCTTTCCACTCATGCCTCCTCTCCTTGAAAATGATCAAAAAATTCTGAAAGAAATGCTCCGTGGTGATGCCCCTTTTAACAAAGACTATCAAGACAACTAATTCATATGGGATCCGTCTGTCTCTTCTTATACAATCAAAGATGGGTATGAGTCCCTTCTCAAAGATCATTATCCCACTCCACCTTGGGCCATCTGAAAATAAATCTAGAAATCTGAAGTGCTTCCCAAAGTCAAAATCTTCACTTGGATCCTGCTTAAAGGGAAGATTCTTACCTCTGAAAACTTAAAAAAAAGAGGTATCAACTGCGCTACAAGATGTCCCCTCTACCTTAAGGCTGAAGAGACTGCCTTCCATCTCTTTGTTGGATGCCCTTTTGCCTCGCAGTGTTGGATTTCACTAACAGAATTCGCCCAGATTGATCTTGGTGCTATCAACTCAATCTCGGATTTGATCATAAAATGGAAAAGAAGTTATCCTTGGGGCAAAAAAACCGAGTTGGAAACCAAAAGAGTTTGGGATACTCTTCCCTATGGTTTTCTATGAAACATATCGTTAATAAGGAACAAGGCTATTTTCCAAGAGCAGAGACTGTTATGTGGATTAATCCTCCTTGTGGACAAGAACAATCTCCCTAGAATCCTAAAGATATCTAGAAACAAAGAACCAAATGCAAACCATTTTCTTTAGATCATTATGATTCATAATTATCAATCAACTAAATAAGAAGAGATGCTCCTACTTGAGATCCAATGCTTGTTGTAATCTTCAATCCAATCGCTCCAAAAGAGGTCAATTCAACATGTAAGACCTCCACTCAAAGACAAGAAAAATTATTAAAATAACCTCAAAGATATAATAATTCAAAAACATTAATCTATCTCAGTGATCAAGGAATCCAAGAATTAAATTATTCAAATAAATACATGAACAACTTAATGAGAAAATATAATCAATTTGTATTAACTTGTATGGTAAGAAGTAACCTTACAACCTTGTCACCTTGATGTCATAAAGGTTCTTCCGGGGTCCTGAACAACTGTTTTCCATCCGTTTGACAAGCCTTCCCCTCTCTGAACTAGCATAAAACTATAAATATGAGTATGTAATTATTCTCATACCATTGATGCCAAGTATAGAGAGTATAATTTCTTCAACAATTCACCTCAAAACAACCAAGTTCTACGTACCCTTGAGACTGAAACATGATCTTAATTTATAGCAGAAAAGAGATAATTTCAGTTCCAATAAGAAGGGATAAAGTCCTCTCAAAAAGGGATTTTAGCTCCAAATACCAAGGGATAATCTCCATTAATGAAGGGATAGAGGTTCATGAATGAAGGAGCAAAGCTCGATCAGATTATGCTTCTAGAAGCTTCCAGATGGGAGAATATTCAAGCAGTTGGACTTCTAGAACTTAATTTTTCTTTTATTTTACCTTTTACGGGGCTCCATAGTTTTAGTAAGTATAATGTGCGGAATTTTCCGTAGGTTATAGAGAAAGAAACTGCGGTACTGCAGGAAATGACTAGGAAAAGTGCGGAGTTAGGCTTTTTAGGGTTTTAATGAGCTTTTCTCCCATTCCAAGACTTGGTTTAGGAACTTTATAATTTTGGACCTTTAAGGGAGAATAAAATAGGTAATGGTGAACCCATATAGACAGCTAAATTTCATGGTGACAAATTTTAGTGTAACAGATTTCCCTCTAAAGTGCGAAGTTTGAAGTAATTCTGAAGAGTGAACTGCTTTATCATTTCGAGGATTGGGTTGCAGGCGTACCGGTTGAAACCTATAAAAAAATTCAATGCAAACATATATATGTATATCACCACTGAGGTAGGAATTCCCATACTCAGATCAAAATTAACTACATGTTCTGATACATAAAAGATTTTAGAATTACATCAATAATAGACACAGAATGGATGCAGCCATCTGTCATAAGTAGTCTACTGTATCATGAATAATAAAAATCCTCGCAGACTGGATGGTAGAAACTATATCTAGGGTCTTGATTTCTGCTTCCCGAATTAGTACGATTCTATCCATGCGATTGATTGTGTCCAAATCGAACATGGTAGAAACCACTTGATTACCAGTCAATGATGTGAACTGTTAACAAGTGTGAGAGAAACCACCAATAATGAAAATGGATCTCAAAGTACTCAGTACAATCCTTGAAGTGTGAATGAATTATTTGCAGTCAAACACTTCACGGAGTCATTCGATCGAAGGTCAATGATGTAACTTGTCGTTGAAGGAAAGAATCCTGCCATTAGGGCATGCAGATCCCAAGGCACTGATAGGATTCTAGATCAACTTTCTAGATGATGTGTTGTCATCAATAGAAAGTGACCCGTCGTAAGAAAGCCCATGACACGAAACCATTAGATCGATTTTTGAAGAAATTTTAGCAAGTACTGACTTAGGGATGGTCAACGCGAATGGAGACAAATGTTTGCAATGAATAGTTTATTTAAACTGTCCTCTTGAACACATAACGACACTGCAGATGGTTTGGTGACAATTGACCTAAAGCTAATACCCAGAAATCGGCTGAAGACTTTCAATATGGTTTGATTAAGTGTTAGACAAAGGATTTTCCCAACCCAAGTACGAGTGTGACAAAAGAGTCGTGTTCAAGAGTGGTATACTACTTTTTGGAATAAAGTTTGACAACTGGATTCATTTTCTCTCTTTTCCCCCCACAAGTACCTCTTTATTTTTTACAAGCTTGAGGAGGATAACAGTTTCTTGTTGTATAAGCTCATCCTTCGGATGAGTCCAACTTAGTATTAAAACCGAACCCTAAGAAGGAGTGGTTTGTTCCTATTTATAATCGATAGGTCCTTTATTGTTAAATTGTAACGAGTCCAGTATAGGTGAAACTCGGTGTTTTTTAGTTTTAGGGAGTCAGAAGTAAAACTTAAGAAAACTTCATGGGGATAATTTTTCGTAAATTTAGTCTCTAAAGCCTGAAAAAGGATAAAATAATGCAGGAGAGAACTCTATTGACCATGATTAGTCAACGCATACCTTTTTCGTAAATAGTCCATTTCAGTCCGGAAAAGGGGTAAACTTATACTGAAAGGACGACTGTTCATTTCCTTTAACGAGTTCGAATAGTCAAGTACTCAACAATATTTTCATGTTTAAAGAGTCTGAAAAGGGCTTAAAAGAGAACTCCAGGGTTTCACTTTTTCATAATTTTCAAGAGCCCGAAAAAGTGATAAAAGTGTACTCATCATCAAAATAATTCTTTTCACCCGAAAAACCTGTTTTCTACACATAAACTCAAAAAATTAAACATACATGTTTCCAATAATTAAAAACTTTTGAAAAATAACAAATAAAATAATATTTTATTCATTCAAAAAAAAAACTTATAAAAAGTAGTTCAAAAAAGTCATTTTCACCTTTTGCATTTAGAGTTGAAAGTTGAGAGCTTTTGGTAGAGAAAGTTCCGGAGGTGATAATGGGAGAATCGACCACTCAAATCGAAAACTGTCGAATCCATATAATCCACAACACTCTTCTCTTCATTTTAATCCATTTAAATTCTCTTTTTAAGTTTTGAAATCATTTTTTGAGGGGAAAAAAGGTTTAAAAATATGCTCCCGTGGGTTCGCGGGTAATGCATTGCTTACCTGCGGACCCCGATAATTTTCCAAAAGGAAAATTATTGGGCTACCACGGTTTTTAAGAAGGGCGTGTGCGAGGGTCTGCACTATCTCTATATAAAAATTGCAGAGGCACCGTGAGAAAAGGAAATTTATTAAATTCTCTCAAAAATGGTTAAAAATTCTCACTCTAAAAGCTTCTAACATTCAAATGCGTCCATTTGCAGATTATTCCACAATGTTGGAGTGGAGAGAACGCGAGCACGAAGAGGTAGACGATGTGGCTATGAATAATTCGGCCACAATGCGTGTATTGAGAAATTGTGGATTGTACAAATTTAGGGCAATTCAGGGCATGAGGGCACAAGTGGAACTAATGACCTAGCTGGTGAACAAATGGGACATCCAAGAACAATGTTTTATCATTGGTGATCACAAGCTAGAACTTGAGCTTGAAGAGATTTACTTCCTCACTGGTTTATTCAAAAGAGGTGAACATATTTCTTTGTTCGGAGCTAGATAAGGTGACCTGCCTATCGCTAGCTATAAATAAGAATTCTGCAATGATGAAGCTGATCCAAAAGATAACCGTATAGACATAAAGAATATCCTACATCTTGATCTTAAAGTCATTGCATTCACTGTGACCAGTTTGTGTGGGAACGTAGCTCCACATGTGGCTACCAAATCTAATATGCAGACAACAGTTGACTGTTATAGAGGTACCATTTTCAATTGGTGTGAAGGGGTATTGGCCAATATGAAAGGCCAATTAACTAGAGAAAAAAACTCAAAGTTGAAAAACTTTGGGTATGGTGCCATCTTGGTTTATTTTGCTTTGGAGAGGATTCCATTCCTTGCCCCTTAGCTGATCTCTATTGATCCCGGCGAACCTAGAGAGCCTCGTATGGTACGTTGGGTTGCACTGATGTCCCGCCATGGTGGCGATGGTTGTGTGGTAGTTCGATTCACTCCAGCATATTTTCATTGGCTTCATAGCTAAATATTTGCTATTGAGTATTTCCCATATGTAGGCATAGATTTCCAAGGTGATCCCGAGATGTCCTTACCTCCAGAGGCACAATGGGATGAATCAGGTAAATGAATCATTTTGATGTATTTTAACTCTAATTTTTTTTTGTTTTTTGATCGTCCAATATTGATAACAAAATTTTAAATGCAGATGTTGGTCCACGAAGACCAACCACTCTCTGCTGCTTCGAAAGGAAGCTAACAGAGCCTGTTGCACAACCACAAAATCAGACAGCATAAATCCTTACTGACTTGGAGCACAACCTAGATAGGTTGACTATAGATATCCCAGAGACATTGATGGATGATATTCCACTTCATCTCTAAAGACATGTTACTGGTGTTCCTGGCCAGTTTATGAGATTCCTGTGCAGGGTGGCAAGGGTGATAGTTTACTACCATGATCATTGCCATGGATAGTGGATGATCATCGCGGATTATTGTATTTTTTTTTTTTTTGTATCACTATTTTTCAAATCATAAGGTGTTTTAAACCCATGATTGCAGACGATGTAATATTTTTTGAAAACAAAAAACTCCTATCTATGATATTACTACTTTCTCTGGCTATCTTGTTCAACACATATCGAACGTTGTTTTGGTTTACTATTTTAATGTTGTAAATGTCTATTTATAACACTATTAGCTAATGCATCAGCCAATGTATTTAAATTTCTTGGAATGTGTTGATATTCGATGTACTCAAATTGCCTTTTTAAGAGACGAACCTTCAAAAAGAATCTCAATAAAACTTGGTTTTTAATTGCGTATACTCTGTTTAAATGTGATAAAATGAGTTCTGAATCTAGCCTAATGATCAAACGTCGAATGCCAAATGAAATGACACCAAATAATAACTCAATCACTGCGCTATATTCTGCAACATTATTCATTGTTTGACCAAGGCTTACCCCATGCATAGAAACTAACTCATCAGTGGGTGAATAAATAACCCAGGCTGTGGAAGAAATATTCCGTGTACTACGACAGGTACCATCAGCAAAAAAAATGTATGTTTGAAGGGATTTCGAGATCTGCAATATCAAGAGTAATCAAGCTAAGTAGTGATAGTAGTAAAAACAAACTTAAACTAGACACACTCATCTAATCTATTGCATCTAAATTAGAAAAATAACTAATGTACAAGTGAGATCTTCACACAAAAATTAAGCATAATATCTCTTCATATAAAGTCCATTTTTGGGTTTATCTACAGAGAGACCATCATAATCAGTCAATTCATAAGCCCCTTTTTCAAGCACTTGCTTGACAATGTAAGGACCATGCCACATTGGTTCAAATTTCCCATCTCCTAGTTTATCGTTAGCTTGATCGTATACCAAGACTAGGTCACCTTTTGAAAAAACACGAGGTGCAACACTTCGATCATACTGAGTTTTAATTTGTTTTTTATGAGCTTCGGTTGCTAATGCAGTGGTGTGCCGAGTCTCATCTAAATGTGCTAAGTACAAAAAGCGTTTTTCCTCTTTAGAGGTAGCTGGTAGTAACTCTATGGCTAATTGGAGTGACAATATTTCGTATTCAATAGGTAACACAACTTCTAAACCATAAACCAGTTGAAAAGGAGTGAACCCTGTTGTAGTTTTTGCTGAGGTTCGATATGCCCAAAGTGCTGAAAAAATCATGTTATGCCAATTTAATTTATGAATTCTGATTATCCTTTTAATCATGGTGGTTAAAACTTTATTCACGGCTTCAACCTGACCATTAGCCTACGGGTAATATGGAGTAGATTTATCATGGCGCAGGTTGAGTTGGTCGGAAAGTTCAATCATCATAATGTTTCGAAAATGACTCCCATGGTCAATAATAATAGCTTGGGGTACACTGAAACGAGCAATTACATGATTGAATACAAACGTAGCTACAGTTTTTCCACCTGCCGCAAATGTAGGCATCACCTCGGCCCATTTGGTAAAATAATATACTGCGAGAATAATATACCCATGCCCCCTGGCTGAGTGAGGGTTACATGTAATGAAATCAATGCCCCATTTTGCAAAAGGATCGACAACAATTATGGGGTGAAGAGGAGCTGGTGGTGCACACATCTTTCGATAAAAAATCTGATAGTTGTGGCATAATCAGACTGCGAGAATGCAATATTTAAATAATGAGGGCCAAAAATAACCAGCATGCAATATCTTTGGGCTGTGGCATACCCAGACATATGACCACCACACGCTCCAGAGTGGCAGTCATTCAAAACTTTTTCAGCCTCTTTATGAGTTAAACATCGTCGAAATACAGAATCCGCACCATGGAAATAAAGTGTGTCTCCAACAATATTGTATTACTGAGATTGGTAACGAATCTTTCATCAATTTGAACGCGAGATTTCAGGCCGAAATTTTTGGGTTTGGAGATAAATGATGATATCTCCATACCATGGATCTAATGTACTGATAAGAAACAAAGATTCATCATCAATCGGATGCTCTACCACAGTTTCTATCTCAGTATTTGGGAAGTCACACATAAGTTCGACGAACACTAGTGATTTATTTGATTTGGATTTTTCAAATTCTAAATCAAACTCTTGAAGGATAACAATCCATTTAGAGTATTTTCCCCCGAGTAATTGTTTAGTCAAAATGTACATCATCAGGTTGGAATTAGATATCATAATTTTTTTTTGTAACTGTTATCACAAAATATGACCTTGATAGGCTGCTGATCAAGTAGACTCTGAGTAACTCTTTCAAACCAATCTTTTGGCTGAGGTTTAGCCTCCTCAACCTGAGAGGGTTCTCTCAATAGGTTTAAGATTTTTAATTAACAATTAGATGGCTAACTCTAGAAATAAAAATGGACAAAACTGTATAACTTGTTGAATTACAGATTAGAAAACATCTATTGGGCCATGGAGTCAAAGTAGTCTTCAACAAAACATCATAATCAACTAAACATGGAAGTCAAGGCACTTGGAGTTTAGGTTTATAAGTGAAACAGTAACACAGTGAATAAACACAGTCTACAAGCATGTGAAGAAAGTTAGAGCATTATCCAATGAATTATAAGTAACACATGCTCATACCACTGCAAATAGATAATTGAAAAAGGCCACATAAATATCAAACACGTAAACCCCTTGTGAATCTTGAGTAGTAAAACCAATCTTTGTATTAAGTTGAAAACACACAGTCCGCTACAATAACACAACTTCTTTTGCTAATAAAAATTCCAACCATGATGAATTTGACCTAATGCTTCATATAGGGCCTTTACAATCTTGGATTCCATGATCCATCATTAGGAGTTCGAATTCTATCCTTGACACCTATTCTATTCATATGAAACAAACTATTAATTACATACTGACAGCTAACTGTCTTTTATGAGTCCTAATTCAAATAGGAGTGAAACTCCTAAACATGTTTCAAACAACCTTATATAAAACTTAAATACTTTCTTTGATAGCTGCTAATCCATGTATTTGACCTTTATGATGCCTCCAACCTTGTTGTAAACCTTGCTGATTCATGACCTAACTGTCCTAAAAACCAAGAGACAAAGTTCCTGCTTTTTAGCCCTTAACCTCCATGCTTATCTTAGAGCAGCTTTTCTGGCATTGATGACTGTTTCATATAGGTCACATGTGATAATATTCCATTAAAACTTCAATCTTCCACCTGTGCAAAAAGAGATCCTCGAAAAATGGAAAAGGAGATTAGATATAACTGCGCTACGAAAATAGCCTGTTTTCGTAGCGCAATTTTTATATCACTGTAAAACACTTCTTTTAACCCTTGTTTCTTCTACTTTGCAATCTAATTCTTCATATGTGATCCTCATCTTTCCACCAGAAACATCAAAACTTGAAACCCAACAATCCTTACCTCCAAAATACATATGCAAAATGTCAAAAACTCATCTTCAGCAGTTTTGTAGCACGCTACGAAACTGCTGTGTATGCTCCCTTTAACACAGCTTTCAAAAATTTACAGTTTGAGGATATTTAAAATCTTCAAATATTGATATCAAAATTTAAAAGCAAAACAACTTGGATTTAAAATATTTTCTTCCTAAAAAATGATCTTCTTTATGACAAAATTGTTTTAGGGATTTATCACTTACTTCCCTGTTTCATTGTTGCTATAGCTTCTCTTCATATTTTGTTAGCTGTATTTCTAGGTATTCAATCTATCTCCTCAATTTCCTGTTGGTATCCCTCAACTGAACATTCATCATTCTTACAAATATGGCTTCTTTAATTGTAGGTACAGTCCAAGTAAAATATTGAGCTTCACTGTTGATTGTTTCTGGTTTGGAAACCCTTTCAACTTCCCATAGAGCCTTTATCCTCTTGAAATTTGTCTTTTCAGCAGCATACCTTCTTGCTCTCTTCCTTAGTCTAGCAATTTCATAATTAGCTAATTTCAACCTTTCTTCCATTTCTTCATAACTGGTTTTTTTTGTTTGAGTGGAAAATACCCTGTTTTTGTCACCTTCAGGTATTGGTGATGAAAGGTCTATAAACTCTTCATGAACAATGGAGGCTTCATCTATTTTATCTAACTCAATATTAAGCTCTTGCATATTTTTGGATTGTTTGGTTAAAGGCTTTCTGGGCTTGAATACAAATGTTGCAACCTCATCCTCGAATTCCAGTTTCTTAGAAGATTTCATCTTCTTCGGTTTTCCTTCATCAAATTTTATGAAATCTGCCTATACCAAAGGGGATTATTCAATATCAATGGCTTGTAAAATATCATTTAAGTTTCCTTTTAGGTCTGGAATTTCTCCTGAAATCACTGCTTTACCCTTTTATTTTTCAATTTGACTTCTAGTCAATCTCCTTTGAATTGGTTTATTAGCTGTCTGTTCTTGTGTCATTTCTTTAACTTCAGCTATCTTTTGTTTTGTAGGTTGAGGAGTCTCAATAATAACCACTGATTCTTTACTCACTTGCTCTTTCACCTACTTTCTAGGTTTTAGCTTAACAAATCTTTTTGACGTTGTCATTACAGGCTTACTAGTTTCTGCTAGTGGGATTTCTTTAGCCTTAGGGTTAATGCCTGTAGCTTGTGTTTCCACTCCAAAACCACATAAAAAAAAATGATGACCATTCCATTTTGATCCTTTGGAGTTCATGTAAAACTATCAGTTTAATTAGACCATGATGAAAAAGGGAAGTTTCACATCCTTGAGATTTCATTTGCACCTTATCTTCCATCTTAGCTATACTTCTATACAGAAAGAATGGAAAATCTAGAGAAATCATTCTAGTAAAGTGCAATAGAAGTTTAAATGATATGAATATACTTTATGATACCTTCCCTCACAGGTAAAATACCTCTGTATGTTGAAGATAAAATTTTCATAGATGTCTTTGATGTAGCTCCTTGGAATTGCCTTGGTTATTGACTACTAAAACCGGAAAAACAGGGTTTTTGTTCATGACTGAAAAATCTGCTACAACAGTTTCGTAGCGCGCTACAAAAGTAGCAGCGCTTTCATAGCACATTTCCTCATTTTTGAACTAGAGCCGCTACGAAAGTGTGGATTCTTGGCTAATTGTAGAATTTCAACCCGAAACCTAATGGAATGACCCCTAAATGAAAAATATGACTTTTTAATCATGGAATGGACCTAAAATACTTTATTTGAACTTGAAACATGACCTTTAAAACTTATGAAACTATGAATTACCCTTTACTAAGACTTAAAATGACTTTTAGACCTACTTGAAATCATGACCAAAAACAGAGTTGACACAATGATGTTTTGAGAATTTTTGGGTGATAACAGTAACAATATGTAATGACAGAATTGTTGGACAGCTTGAACTACTACCAAGGACAATTTATCCACATGAAAATATTTAATTTTAGTTGAATTGAGATTCCGACTGAGATAGTAAATCACATGTTCATTGTTGAATTCATCCTCTTGAACTAAAACCATTCCAATGGTGGAATCAGAGGTTGCTAAGTATAAAAAGTAATCCTGGCTATAATTTGGTGGTTGCAATAACGGTGCATGCGTCAACACGTGTTTCAAAGCATCAAAATATCGATCAAAGATCTCATCCAAAATAAAAGGAACATTATGTTTCAATAGCCTGGTAAAACCTTTAGTTAACTCAGCATAGTAATGGATGAATCTACATAAAAAGTTTGCTTTCCCTTGCAACCTTTAGAGTTGGCAAAGTGTGGAAGGAGAAGGTAAATTAACGATAGCCTCAACCTTTGATGGGTTGACACGAATGCCTGCTTTGGAAACAATAAATCCCAACAATCTACCATATTGTACACAAAAAACACATTTGTGGGGATTCAATCGAATATTATAATGCCTACATCTCATAAAAATTTCTCTTAAATGTGTAGGATGATCTTCCCTGTGCAATGAATGAGAAGGTAAATCATCGAGATAAGGTTGCACAATGTGTTTAATGTCATGAAAAGCATAAGACATTTCCCTTTGAAAAGTTGCCCTGACATTCTTTAATCCGAAGGGTAGTTTACAATAAGAAAAAGTTCCACAAGGAAAAATGACTGTTGTTTTTGGTTGATCAGTAGGTAGTATGTTTATTTGATTGTACCGAGAAAATCCATCCAGAAATGAGTACATTTCATTTCCAGCACAATCATCAAAGATTTGATCGATATAAGGAGTTGGATAATTGTCTTTTGGACAAGCTTTGTTAATATCCTTATAGTCGACACATACTCGTATGGTTCCTTGTTTTTTAGTAACATAAAAGATATTAGATACCCAATCGGTTAAAGGAATTGGATAAATAAAACCTGCTTTGAGTAATTTCTCAACTTCGGCTTTAATATTAGTAGCTTTTCGTGGATGTATCAGATGTAATCTCTGCTTGACAGGTTTAGCGTCTGGGTAAGTATTTATTTCATGAATGAAAATGTTGGGATCAATTCCTGGCATTTATTCATAAGACCAGAAAAATATGTCACAGAATTCTTGAAATAGGGATTTATATGTAGTAATTTCATTTGTCGTACAAGAAGCACCTATATGAATGTTTTCAATAATTCCTGGTTTAACTGATATGTCAATGGGAACCGTCGAAGAAATATTTCCCAAATTAACTTTAGAATCTGAATTTGTAATCGATATTTGACTCTGTGGTTCCTTGACATAGTAAATTGTAAAAATAGATGAAAAATTATTTTCAAATCTATCAAGTTTAGGTAAAAATGATGACCTATGATGAAGATCATCCCATGGTAATTCATCTATGGACAAGAATTCACGAATGCTTTCATCAATATGAAACACTAGTTGAATAGGATCAGGAATTGATGTTATAGCTAAGCTTGATGGTGAAAATTATTTCCCAGCGATCACATTCATTGGATCACTATCAGTTGATGAAGGATTGGAAAATGACTGTACTACTTGATATGTTATTTCAAAAGAACTCAAAGGCATCTTGCCATCAAAATAATCCAGTTCTGAGTCTAAAGGCACTATCCAAGGGTCATCAAATGGAATAGTGCTTGATATAATCATATTGATATTAGCAATAGTATGCGGTACAATAGGTGGAGGCATAGAAAAAGTTCCCATTAAGGTGGAATATTTGATTAAACCTACTCCAACATCCTCATAAGGGATAGTCGATTTTCCAACATGTTGAATACTATCCGTAGAAGTTGGGTCAGATGAATAATATGAGAGCTGATCGATTTTCACAATCTTTATTTGATGAGGAAACATGATTAATCGAAAGACGGATGACACGACAATAGTCATAGCATAAGACCAACTTCGACCCAGAAGAAGGTTGTAATCTAGAGGGGCATCAACAACTTCCACATCTAAATTAACAGTTTTACCTTTGACCTCTATAGGTAGATCCTACAAAATTCCAAATGGATGGAATCCTCTTCCGTCAAAAGCTTTGAGAATTGTCAGAGATTGGTTAAGTGTTAGAGAACCAAGCAATTTCCAATATTTTAATGACATAATACATGTAGATGCTCCTTCATCAATTATAGTATGAAAGCAATGCCTATTTTTGACTACTACTGGAATCTGAAAAGCCATTTGATGAGGGAGATGTGGTGTAAAGTTTTCTAAGTCAAAGACCATGAGGTTCAAATCCTGAAGATCTACAGCTCCAATAGCTAATAAGAGTAACTTCCTTTGTGCTGGACATGATTGTAGTACTTCTAATGCCGACATTGCTTAAGGAGATATTGCTAAATCCTTAACAATGTTGTAATTCTGAGTAGCTCTCGCATGTGGATTGAAAGTTGATTTCTAAAGTACACCTTTAGCAGGCAGTTTAATTACTAGATCAGGATTGGGTTTCTCGATATGAAGTGGATAAAAAACTGGAGGATATGCAGCTAGTACTGAATTATAATTTTCCACTTCTTTAACAGTAACTGGATTCTTACTTCCGTAGTCTTGCGATCGAGTCACAACCATTACTTGAGACATCATCAAAATATCTGCTGATGTGTTAGAAGAAGATACAATAATTTTTCTATCTTGAACAAGAAAAGGATCCTTCAAGACAGAAAGTGTAGATGAACCTTTAACAAACTTTGATACCTCAGACCTATGCGGGCATTCCTTAGTGAAATGATCCTCGTCATAGATAAGACAAGGATAACGAGGTTTTTGTTGATCATTAGATGGTTCATTTTTCTTAGTTTTTTCTTTGGGAGATAAAGTTTTCTTACTTTTATTCTTCCCTTTCTTCTTATTGCCAGATTTAGACTTAGTTGTAGAAGAATCTACAATGTGAATGTCGGCAGAATTTTCAAGGGAAGAATCTCCTTTTGGTAAATCAGGTAAAGTTATTATAGGAGAAGTAATCTTGGAAGATTTATTCTTGCTTTTATTAGTACTAACTGAACCAATTACACCATCATCGGCACAAGAGCCTGAGGGAGTTGTTGTTATCTGACCAGGACGCGGTAAATCCAGAATTTTCTCATACAAAGTACCTGACTGAGTATATACTAAGTGAAGGTACTGAGCTTGAGTAATAAATTTTTCTTCTTTAACAAATCCTCCTTTAGCTACATATTCATTGATTTTTGGTAGTAATGATTTTATAAACCATTCTGCCAAAATTTGATCCGGAATAAAAAATTTCACCAAACGTCTTCTATGTCTCCATTCATATATGTGATCTGATATGTACGTAGATGTAGATTGTTTTAGTGAAGTTAACAATTATGTGCCATTGTCGTCTCTGACTGGCAACTGAAAATGAGCTAAGAAGGCAGTTTCTAAGGCATTGAAATTGCTAAAAGAACCTCGTGGTAGTTCAATATACCATTTGGCTGCTAATCTTATGAGCGTTCTTAGAAAAAGTCTTAATCGAATCGAATCGTCGATCAAAGAGTTGGATGCACACCAAAGGTGGTAAGTCATGACATGGTTAGAGGGGTCCTCTCCTGATTTTCCTTCAAATTTAGGAATATCACTGGGAAACGTATTTGGCATTGGCGGCCAATACGAAAGATAGTAAAGTGGGTCATTCGTAAGGCATGATTAATCAGGTAAATCTAAAGTTGCTATGAATTGTAGTCGACAGTTAGGGTCTTGTTGATTTTATGAATAACCTTGTGGAACTATACCAATTCCAGGAGGAGGATATCCAGGATATTCTGGAATAGCATGTGCATTTGGAATTGGAATGCCTCTTGGATAACCAGGACTAACCGGACCATACTAGGGTTGAGTAGGCATTTGGTACGTATACCAAAGGTATGGTTGATATGATGGATTTTGTGCTATAGGTCCATATTGATACGATCCTTGGTATGGTTGATAAGTAAACTGAGGTTGGCTTGTTATAACCATACTTGTACTAGGTTATCCTACAAGCATATGAACATTAGTCTGGAGTCTAGGTCCAGACTGTGGGACAAAAACCTGAGGAATTGGTACTGATACCTGAGGAGCTGTAGAAATAGGAGCTGCAGATACTCCAGGAATAGGTGTGGTAGCTTGAACATAAATTGGTGAAACAATTTGGGTTGGAGTTCTAGGTGTACTTAGGCCAGGCTGCTGAACTGTACCTGATGCAGTTACCTGAACAGTAAGTCGAACAGGTTGGAAAGGTTGTTGGGCATGAGTATAACCAATCAGATGTCTTGGCTGATAATAAGGTACTTGCATGTTAGGTTGCAAATTCTGTTGAAATTGGGATAGATCCCACACTGTATCATCTCTGGGGTATGAAGGTCCCATAGAAGGTTGTGAATAGGAAGGACCATAACTGAGTTGATAATTTGGAACATATATTGGATAATTAACTGGATAATTCCCACCTCCAGGATACAATTGTTGTTCCGGGTAGAACTGCTGCCCTAAAGGAGGTTGTGGACCTTGAGTTGGATACTAAACTTGAGGTGGATATTGAACTTGAGGTATGTACTGACCTTGTGGCATGTATTACCCTTGACGTTGCCCCCCAGGCTGTAAATTACTACTTTGAGGTTGCCCCTCAAGCTGTAAATTACTACCTTGAGGATCAAGGTTTGGAATATTTCCTGACATCATATAAATTTGTTCCACATTCACAGTTCCGGTATTTGATTCATTTAGTCCAGACGATGGTGTACATTTATCGGGAAAAGGTGACGCCCTTGAGAAATTACCAGAGAGCGACTGATATCCTGCAAGAACAGATGGACCACCATACAAATATGCTTCTGGAGATTCAGAAAAAATGGATGACTCACCAGACATGTTTAATGAAGGTCTATAACCTCTTGGCGTAGAAGGAAAAGGAATTCGGGGTGGTGAATAATTCAGACAAACTTTCTGTAGAAATTCTGTCAATGAAGAATACCAAGCGTCTTGTCTAAAAGGACTATAAAAAATTGATTCACGTTCTCTAATATTTAAAGTTTCTTGAGCTGAAGGAAGAAGAATTTCTTCAATACTAACGAGACCAGGAGGAAGATCATCTGAATCTAGTTCTTCACTCTAGGTGAATCAAGATGATTAGGGGTTGGAGTAACGAACTCTAAATTAGGCTCAGATGTGGTAGTTTCAGTTTCTGGCTCCAAAATTTCAGGTTCAGTAGATGATAATTCACTTGTTGTAGAAGCAAGTTCAGCTAGTTCAGAAATTAAAATTTTCTGAGGAGTATAATTTGTTGTTGGCGGTTGGTCTACTTCGTAATTAGGATGAATAATTATGGACGTTTCTTCCTATTCTATTGATCCAGTTCCTAATGTTTGTCCTCTTTTAGATCTAAGTCTTTCTAATTGGCTTGGTGTATATTCAGGGGGTTTCCCCTACATTCTACGTGATTGTCTTGGTAATTCAGCCACGATTAAAATTTTTAATCACACACAATCAAAGAAATTTTCAATAAAAATCCTAAAGTCTCTAAGGAAACAACCAAATTTATCACACACCTAGAAAATCTAAGAGATCAAACCACACACAAATAGTACATTCCCACACTAAAAACACTAGTTGGTGATGAAATCCAACATCGTAGAATTTTAATGTAGAAATGGCGGTTGGAACAGTTACCCAGACAACCTGCTTAATGAAACAAACTGGTGCAAGTTTCTCCACTTAAACCATCTCGAGTGGAGATAACCCTCTGGAGAGTCCAAGTGAGTCTAGCCGACGTCTGCTCCAGGTACAGTGGGACCTTCCCTCCACTGTCACCTTGGGAAATAATCCTAAATTTTATGGCCACTAAGGTCACCAACGGGAACACATATACATGAGGGGACAATCTACGATCTGATATACATGCAAGGGCAGAGTAAAAAGTTCAATCCCCTTGAAGGCTCCTTGACATAATCAAAGGTTTACCGACAAGTGACCCCAGGCTCCTCGACAATGGTCTATCCGAGGTTTACCGTTTTTAATACATGCACATATTCTATCTTTCCCAATGATATAGGTATGATTACCTCAATGGTTCGGATATGATCTCGTGCTTAACTCCTTTAGGAGGATCTTCCCAGAGTATACATGCTACAATTGGATTTTCCTACCGCAAGATTTACTACTTGTTTGTTTGAACTACCTTGGAAATTTAACTACAACCTATTCCAAGACACTAGCCTAAGTTATGTTGGTTTAAAAGAGCCTTAGAAAATATAAAAATTTCTAGATTGATTTTAATTAAGCGTTACTTTTAGTTTGGCTGTTTCTTAGGTCAAAAAGGTATGGAAGTGAAACTTCGATGATATGTAATGACCCGACTCAAAAAATGGTAAAATGCATCTATAGAAAAGAAACTCATTTCTTTTCAATGAAACCTATTTAGAGGAAAGATTTGAGAGATTTTAATAACTTTCAAAACATCAAGTCTTTCTTTGATAAACAAGAAAATTTGAAAATAAGACAATTATTTGAGAACACAATTTCAAAGAATAAAAATCACTTCAAAATGAAATTCCTTATATTATTGAAATTAGAAACTAGAATCAAACTTCTTCTAAAAGAAAACTAAAATTCTTAAAAAAAAAAAATTCAAAACCAAAAGAAAACTCTAATTTGGAATCCTATCTAAAAAGTTTTGAGGATGTTTATGCTCAATTTGTAATCTAACTAATAACTTTCTGCTTATCTCAGCAAGAAATCAAAAACATCCAATAATAGTTTGAAAGTGAAATTTAGACCTTATCAAGCTAAAAGGTTTTCAAAATTTGCAAATGAAAATAAAATCAAATTTTCATAAATGCAAGACTTGCATCAAGTTCAATGGCTAAACAAGAAAACGATGACATACCAATTAACTAAGGTATATAAAAGTTTTTGATTCAGAGCAACAAGAAGACAGGAAAAACTCACTCATAAAATGCAAATCAATTGAAAAGATCACTTCAAAGACATAAATTGCTGAAAGAAATTTACACAGAGGACTTTTGACAGTAAAGACAAGGTGGGGTAATTACAAGGAATCAAGTAATTACAGTCCCGAAAACAGAATTTTTATTTTTCAAAAATTTTCCAGAAGTCCGTAGTTTGTAATGGCAAAAGGTGCGGTACCACACTGTTTTTCACTAAATTCTGCGGAGTCTACCACTCTGTTTTTAAACAAAAAGTGTGGAAGACAGGAAAAACACAGAAAAATAAAAAGACAGATTTACAGTCAGGGATTCTAATGAGTTATTTACCCAACCCAGTTTTGAACTAATCAAAATCAAAAAATTTATTCAAAAATCAAACCGAAAATAAAAAAGAAAACTAAGTTCAAGAATTCCCCAGTGGAGTCGCCATTTTGTTATGTGGATTAATCCTTCTTGCGGACAAGAACGATCTCCCTAGTATCCTAAAGATATCTAGAAACAAACAACCAAATGCAAACTATTTTCTCTAGATCATTATGATTCAGAATTATCAATCAACAAAATAAGAAGAGATGCTCCTACTTGAGATCCAATGCTTGCTATAATATTCAATCAAATCGCTCCAAAAGAGGTCAATTCAGCATGTAAGACCTGCACTCAAAGACAAGAAAAATGATTAAAAGCACGTGCAATATATAATAATTCAGAAACATTAATATATCTCAGTGATCAAGGAATCCAAGAATTAAATTATTCAAATAAATACATGAACAACTTAATGAGAAAATAGAATCCATTTGTATTAACTTGCATGATAAGAAGTAACCTTACAACCTTGTCGCCTTGATGTCATACAGGTTCTTTCGGGGTCCTGAGTAACCGTTTTCCATCGGTTTGACAAACCTTCCCCTCTCTGAACTAGCATGAAACTATAGATATGATTATGTAATCGTTCTCATACCATTGATGCCAAGTATAGAGTATAATTTCTTTAGCAGTTCACCTCAAAACAACAAAGTTCTAAGTACCCTTGAGACTGAAACATGATCTCAATTTATAGCAGAAAAGAGATAATTTCAGTTCCACTAAGAAAGGGATAAAGTCCTCTCAAAAAGGGATTTTAGCTCCAAATACCAAGGGATAATCTCCATTAATGAAGGGATAGAGGTTCATGAATGAAGGGGTGAAGCTCGACCAGATTATGCTTCTAGAAGCTTCGAGTTGGGAGAATATTCAACCAGATGGGCTTCTAGAACTTACTTTTTCTTTTATTTTACCTTTTATGGGGCTCCGCAGTTTTAGTAAGCAGAACGTGCGGAATGTGCCGCAGGTTACAGAGCAAGAAACTGCGGTACCACAAGAAATGACTAGGAAAAGTGCAGAGTTAGGCTTTTTAGGATTTTAATGAGATTTTCTCCCATTCCAAGACTTGGTTTAGGAACTTTATAATTTTGGACCTTTAAGGGAGCATAAAATAGGTAATGGTGAATCCATATAGACAGCTAAATTTCATGGTGACAAATTTTAGTGTAACAGAGACCCTACACAAGAAAAGTCCATAGCAAGACCTAGAGTCTCACAATTGAGACATTTATTTCCAAAAACAACAACCATCTAAACTTTAGTAATCTGCATGTTGAAGAAAGGAACTTTCTTAGTAGATCTCTTGAAAATCCTTCAAGTTTTAGCAAAAATCCAGTCAATCAACTTCCCCACAATGAGTAGTGGAAGATTAGGCTCAAAGAGAAAGAGTTCATTGAGTGGCTTGACGAGTTAAAAAGGCCAATGTTATTCATTGATGGTGCTTCAAAAACAAACCCAGGTATTGCAGGGGCAGGAGGATATATAACGGGTGAACAAGGTTGCATCGTGGCCACCTATGAATGGGGGCTTGGTTTTTTGTCTAATAATAGAGCTGAAGCCTATGCACTTTTGAAAGGTCTTGAGATTATTAAGACACATAATATGGAAAAAGTCATGATATTTGGTGACTCAGAAATCATCATAAGCATGATGATGAATTCTACGCAGACCCCCAATATGGATCTCAGCAGGCTAATTGATATATGCCGCACCCTGTGCAAGGAAACGTAAGACATCTCCTTCTTCCATATTCTCAAAGAAAACAACAAGAAATCAGACATTTTGGAAAATAACGTCTATAAGAGACCTGCTGGTCAAATTTTTCTTCAAGGAGCCACATCCTTTACTCCTATGCCATGATATTCTCTCCTTACATAATAGTTTCCTGCCCAATTCTCTACCTTTTCATTATTTAGTTAGGGAAGGTCTGCTCTTACCATATATCCCTCAACGATCAACCTGTGATTTTATTCCCTCGTGTTTCTCGCCTGACACCGCTTCCAAACACTGATTGCGATATTTCGATCACGCTTCGTTGCCGGTCCCACCACCTCTTCATCCACCGCATTTAAAATTGCTCATCGCAACTTTTTTCCCTTTCCTTTTAAGACTTACCGCTCCTTTCTACTGATTGTGATATTGTGATCGCACTCTACCAACGGTCCCACCACCACATCACCCATCACAAATCACACTTCACATCATTTTCCTTTTTATTTTAAGACCTACCGCTCTTTTTTCTGATTGCGATATTGTGATATCGCATATCGCAGATCCCAATCTTTTCCCTTTTTGCTTTTTGCTTTTTGCAGTTCTTTCCTTTTTGCATTTTTCATTTCACATTTATTTCCTTTTTACTTTTCGCATTTCGCAGTTATTTCCCATCAAATTTCACACGTCCTCCCTATTTTCCTTCTTACTCTCTGCTGCATCCATCCCGAATCTCCTTCTCCGCCATCCCTTCAGCACTTCATTTTCTTCAGCAGTGTTTCCGCCTCCATTTCTACAACAATGTTTTTGCCTCTCTCCTTCAATCAAGCAGTCATGATAAATGAAAATTTCTTTCACTATGCCGACATCCAAGCCGAGATGGAGAAGATCAGGGGACAGTTGAAGCTTATGGAACAAAAACATCAAGTGGAAATTTCTTTCCTTCGGCACCAAGCGCAATATTTTAAGGAGAAATTGAGAAACTCCTCTAATCGTTGTGCCTACATTGAAGAGTCAATGCAAATTCTGAAATATATGCTTGACAAGAGATTAGCACCAAGATCTAGTACAAACAATGTTTCCACGGTCAATCTGGGAGAAAATCAAGACAACACTGATGCTTCCTATGGCACGCCTATTAATATAGACTAATTTGTATTCCTCCATCATTCTCTTTAGATTATGTGTTTTAAATTTTCTCTTATGCTCTCTGAGTTTGTTAGAATATATCAAGATTCTGTCATGCAATATAGTAGTAATAGTAATCACAAAGGAGGCTCGGTATTTTGCCACTTAACCCCTCCATGGTACTCTTCTCCAAAACTCGAATGTATCAGGGAAATCTTTCCCCTCTTTTTTGAATATTAAATAGCAACCGATCCAGTTTAAAAAAATATATATATATTATAGTTCTACATATATTATTTATAACATAATATAGCTTTATAACTATTTAATTCGTAACATAGAGTTATTTAACATAGCATATAACCCTATAATTATTTAACATGTATAACATAAAGCTATTTAATATAATACACATATAACATAAGATGTAACATAACTATGTAACTATATAATTATTTAAATATAACTATATATATTTAACTATTATAAAGTTATAACATACTACATAGTTAGATATATTATAGTTCTATATATATTGTTTATAACATAAAATATCATAGTTCTATAATATATATATATATATATTTTATAACATAATTATATAATTAGATATATAATTTAATATTATAACTATAACATCACATAACTTTGTGTGTGTGTGTATATATATATATATATAGTGTAACATATATTGTGCATAATTGTAGCATAATATAACATTTAAGTTAGCATAATATATATATATATATATATATATATATATATATATATATATATATATATATATATATATATATATATATATATATCTGTGTGTTTGTGTGTGTGTGTGTGTTTCAACAATGCATTATTGATAGGTACATTAAATTCATAATGAAAAATGCATTTGGTCTAGTGAACAAAAACATTTAGACTCTTTTCTAATTTGTACCATATTGTTTAATTATGTAGTGTATTGTACAAGAAACATTGTCTTCATGTGCCTGCTCCTAGTACATGTCATGTGTCAAAGTCAAACATTAAGAACTTAAAGGTCTATTGGAGTATTTTGTTGGCATGAAGTTTTATCAGTTTTGTAAATAGGTTTATATCAAATTTTTACATATATATTTACATATTTATGCGAATGAATAAAATACATTATTTAGAAAAGAGAAAAATTGTGAAGGTAGATTTGATTACTTCTTTCGATTGCATTTACATGGAACTCAATCCTTTGGTTGATAAATGATCAAGAAATGGACTCTAAAGATTAGGACTTGAGGCTAGATTATTCTGCTTGAGTTTAGAAATGGTTTTTTTGTCATTATTTTTTTCTTGGATTAGTTTATATGTAATATATGTAATATGTCAAGGCATCCCATATATGCACCCCGACTGTAGGCCATTGTAGAGCTTGTGATAGATCATATAGCCCATCGAGAGTTCATGTTCCACTGATAGATCCCGTTAAGATTGGAAAATCGTATGGGAAAAAGACATTAAAAATGTTAAGAAGAAGGTACAAATAAAGGTTTCTAGAGAAGGAATACATTATGAAGAGATAAAAATTTAATTCTTCCTAAGGTCAAAGGAAAATGTTTTGGAAAATGCACAAGAAATAAAGACTTTTTGCACACAGTGTGACTATTTCTTCGATAGTCGCGCACAACGTGGCTATCCCTTTGATAGTCGCATAGTCCTGCGGATGACAAAATGTCACCATCCGGGACCAATTGGCACAGTTGGTTAAAAATATTCTCACTCAACCTAACCAAGTATAGTTGTCTTTGAGCCACCCTAAGGCTTTAATATAGCACACAAAGGAATCATACCTCCAGTCTAGTGTCACCATACATCTTAGGCCAAGAGAAGGAGGGAGAATTTGAAAATGTTCTATTAAAGCCAACCTTTGGAAGAAGAATTAGAGACACATTGTTATGTTGGCTAAATTGCTCCATAGCAAACCAACATGTGCAGTCCAACACCAGAGGGACTGGAAGGAATCAGTTGTTGGCCACCCATCATCTTAGTCCAAGAGAGAGGAGTTCACCACATGTTCGTCGATCTACCATCCTTTGAGAGGGAAGAGAATCTTGCAGAAAAATTGGGGGAAAGAGACCTCCTTGTATTGGATATTTGACCTCCATAGCTGAAAGGATCCACTACAAGAGATTTAGCATTCTATCCTCTATCACCACCAACACCTAATAAAGGGAGAAGCTCTCCATTTTGAGTTATTAGTGTGTTTTCTCTATCGAGCGTGTATCTTGTGCATGCTGTTTTGTTTTTGTTTTATTGTTTATATAGTATGTTATGTTTCCTCTATAACCTAGCTTATTACATGTTGAACTTGTTCCACTAATGTTTAAAAAACCATTTTGAACTGTGTCTCTTATGTAGGTAAGCAACCCACCTACTAAGCAAAGTGTATTTCGTACGCTCGTGCACCAAATACACTACCACATGAACGACGAATCTACTATATTATTTATTTTGATTTAATGGTTTTTGATGCAGGTCTCACCCCTACATCCTCTCAACATATCCAATCACACTCAGTGAGATATTTTTCATAACAGAGGAGGGAATTTTCTCATTCTGCCCGACCGCACTCATTATGCTTTGACGAGGCGCGCTCCATGCTTGTGGGAAGATAACTCGCCTGGTAGGGCAATAAGCTAAATTTTTCTTAGTTTTTACCATTTTTTCAGCTATAAAGTACCTGGCAACCCATGAAATTTTTTCCATCATTGTGTTGTTGTATTTCATGACTAATTAGGACTCTTACTTACTAGAATTTAGCCTAGCAACTAAGTAGCTTTAATTTTAGTTTTTTATTTTTTCAAATCATATATAGTTTAAGTAGGAAAAATTAAGTGGCCTTGAATCCGCATATGCTGTCCGAACAAATGATTTGGTGATAAAAGATACAAAACACATAGCGTAATTAGCATGAAATTAAGGGACCCATATATCCACATATCTTTAGCTAATTCAATTTTTTTCAATTTTTGCATTAGATTAGTTTGACTTTGCATTAGGAATTAGGACTAGGACCAAACTCTCAAAAAGAAAGCAAGTAATATCTACCACCCTTGCACCTCATGGTGAGCCTGGGTGTGCACATGAACGCTTTCCTAAGACAATTTTCCATCTCCCTATAGTGCAAACATAGTCTAGCTAGGCAAGGTGTAAGCGGCCCATAATCAACATATCATTTTTTTTGTAAGGAACAATCACACATAGGGTAATTAGAAAAGGATAGTAAAGGATAGATGCATATCCACATATCATAACACTTGTGATTGTACAGTTCAAATCACACATGCAACATCGGTAAGCATTGAAACAAAATGCACCCAGTGTGTTGGGACCTTTATCCTCTTCTTACAGTTTCTTCACCAAAGCACACCCTAAGAAAAATGAGACTCTCTAAAAATAATCATTAATCGAAACACTAAATTCCCCCCACACGGGCCATAAAAGAAATTATATTTCAGGTTAGGACCATCGGGGGTAGGCATCCAATAAGCCTCTATGGTCATAATAAATATTGAAACACAGATGTTGAATTTTTACGGAGGTTCAAATCCATCTATCCGCCCACAGAATGTATACCCGAGCGTTAATAGAGACCCATTTCAGAGGGGGTTAAGCTTAGGCCCATTGTGTGCGATACTTTTTGGGGATACCTGACCCATATAGTGCTCGGTACTGGTAGTTGATTACCAAGAAGCTCAAGACTTGAATGCTCACGTGGGACGATGATACTTTAGTGGCCAAAAATACGACATCCTTCCCTAGAGGTGACGATGTAAGCAAAACTTCATCATCATACCATTACCTTGGTCAATTATTTGGCTACTAGAAGGTGTCACCAACTCTTTAAGGACATTAGCCCCAATACCCATTAGGAGATATCTTTGCAAGGCCCAGTTACACTGAGAGTGTAAGGATGAATAGGTCTATTTAGGCTTTTGAGTATCATACGCAAAACAAAAAAAACCACATTTTTCTCTTGATTGATCACATAGATTTAAATTAAAGGAAAAATTGACTCTTATTTTTTCGCTTTTTTTATTCACGATATCGTATTTTCTTTGATAGAAATATTCCTCCCTCCAAAAAATGAAAAATATAACCAAGATCAAGTTAGTTGACACCATAACGGACCCAACGGGACCCCGCAAATCTAGGCGTTTCTTGGACCTTCCCCCATTAGCGGGATGAGTGTTAGGTATCCCGCCCTTTAGGCATCAAAGACGACACACTACCACCATTATCAGTTCATCCTTTATCAAGGCATCTATGGTTGGAAACCCCCAAGTGTCACCCAACACCACACCAGTGGAAACCCCAACAAGTTTACCACAGTAAACCACTCCTACAACCCCTAGAGGGTAGAGGAGCACTACCCCTTCAAAGAATCAACAAAACATCCATCAGGGTACACAACAGGGTAATATTCCCTAGGCACCTCCCATAAACCATCACATTCAGATACATTTTTTTCCACAGTGTACAATGGCAACCAACATATAGTTACCCTTCTTAGAATCACTTAGTCTTCCAGATCTAAATAATTTAACTAGTGACCCCATTGCTCATGGACTTAACTAGCCTCCCATGCCCATGAAGCTCCCTTCGGATATAACATAAGTCAAAAGAAAGCAAGAAAAATACCATGGAAATAATATCATGACTTTCCACCTGTGGTGTTCGTCCAATAGTATCATTGATGATACCATTAGACGAAGACATTTTCAACACACCCTAACATGACCTACGACGAAATGCTATGTTGAGAAGCATTTTTCTTCTCATGGAACTTTTAGCGCCCTCGCTACCACGTTCCTCACCTATTTTCATCTCCCCATTCATCATGATTCGGGAATGGAATTGTTGACACATTTTAAGCAAACACTAGCTGTCCATATATCAGATGATCTCCATGAATAGCGACGACACTGTAGTTTGTGTAAAGCCAAACTCGACGATCGAGTGTTGTTGGAATTATTTTTGAAAAATCTCATAGCTGAGATTTCAAAAGACATGGCGACGTAGAAACCCACCTCTGAGGAGGATTCCATTAGCAAGGCCCAACGGCTTGAAATCATTAACACCCAATCAGGATATATTTACAATGTCCTAGAAAATGCCTTGTGCCTGCAAACTTATAGAGAGTTACTAGGCACGTCCGATACTTCAGACGGTTTGATCAGGTCCTTGAGCCAAGGTCACCTAAGCAACAATAATCAATACCTAGGATACCTGTATGATTCTACTCAGAAAATATCTCAACCTGGCAACCATCAAAGTCAGTCTACACCTTTGCAGAATATGACGAATAGGGTAATACGATACCATCAATAGTAGGGAGGCTCATACCCTCCCTCGCAAGGGAACCAGTAATAAGCTAGGAATGATGATACAAGACAACCTCCCCAACAATATTACACCAATCAGGGACAGGGGAAACTATATCCCTGCTTTCCCGCACAAAATACACCACCAAAGCAAAACAACGTACTAGTGAACCTAGTGCAACCATCCTGGGCTCAACAGTGACAGTCTTACGACCATGAGAATAGCAATAATCCTCCAAATTCTACAAAAAAGAAGCCTATGATCAAGCAAAAAGGAGACTATGGACAAGGGGTTAGTAATCAACAATTCCCCCCCGCGATATCAGTCTTGGGGCAACCCCAACTGAAATAAAAACCAAGAGCCAAATAGTAAATCCCAAGGGAAAAACAAGAGACCTAGCTCTCATCAAAAAATGAAACTAGATCAGACGTAGAAACTAGCAGTACATATTCTGAAGCCACTGGCACAACATTCCTACCTTACGCCATTTCGGAAACCCCGTTTTTGTATCCCCCACCTAGATTTATATCAAAACAAGTCATGGAAACTATGAGATCTCCGAATATGGATTTTGCAATACCCGTGTGGTATTTGGTCCCTGCAACCATGCTAGGAATTCCAGGCATCACCTCTATAGGAATAACACCCATTTCCCCTTAATAGGCCATAGCAGTTAAAGAAACACTTGTAGTAGCACCAGATGACACGACCAAGAAAAATAGCAAAAAATGGAAAAATTCGAAACCCCTAAGTTACCTAGGGAATTACAATCTTGTGCATTATGTGATGTCATAGGTCATCCTACTAATATTTTCCTGAAGTTAGAAGAATTTAAACCCATACTATACATCGAAAGAAATGTCGTGCCTTAAATTCCCTAAAAAAATAACATGCCACAAACAACCAAAGGAAAGAATTATGCACCAATCAAATGTGCGCCATATGCGACCATTATGGGCATTACACCCATCACTGCCCATATATGTCGCGATATAGGGATGCCTTGTAAGCCTTAGAACAATCCTACCAGGAGGAGCCCTCAGCACCACCCATAAAAATGGACAAGGGTGAACCCAAAACAATATTGTACGTATGAGAGGAACCTACATCTTGCTCGTATACAACCACCCCAACGGCCCAGAGACAGGAAATAGAGGCCATACCGCATGTCGCAGTTTGCGCACTATGTGACGAGCTTGATCACTTAATCACAAAGTGCCTTGAGTTAAGGTTATGAGCGGTAAGAGAAGCATTGAGTTAGGACTCCCCAAAGGAACCACACCACCCAAGACTGAAGACTCAGAGGTGGCAGAAGCACAAAAATGCACCAATTCCCAACCATCTCCGAGCATCCACACCTGCCATGGAGAATAGTGTTGGTTCTCATACCATCTACTCGTTAGTTACCTTTACTCCATGCACCATTTTCACGAGCCATAACCATGAAACATATATGTGCCCCACGATGAAAACAATTTAGCACCTCTACATTCAACACAACATCCAAGTAAAGGAAGGTTCACGTATGTTTAGTATACCGCCAAAAGAGCGCAAATTTTCTCTCAAACAAAAAACCATAATGAAAATTATTCCACCATATAATGCTGACAACACACAACACCATATATGATTCATCTCATCATGCATGGTAACCATTACTCGTGTTGTTTGGTCATATTTCATTAGTGTTGAGACCACTGCAACTACCACAATAGTAGTAGTACCTTCTATGGTGCAAACCCAACCCGTATGAACCCTGTCAACCTCGTCTGGTTCCATGGAATCAGCCATAGAATCATATTCATGTCTGTTGACTAGCATTGTTAGACACGATTTAGCTCCCCACGACCTCACCAATTTCCCCTTAGACATCTTGTTTCACTCTGATGAAGATATTCCAGAGGCCATGGCGCAACCATATTATCCATGGGACTCAATGAACCACTGCTCATTTTTTCTTCCATAAAAAACGTTCGTGCTTAGTAACCCAAAAAACCAAGATATATATGCCATTGAATCCAAATACTTCCTTCCATCTGGGAAGGTATATTGGTTCAAAAACCCTATCCCAGCGCTTGATGTAGTTGAAGAAGGGAATATGTCAAATATTTCACCTCCCATTAAGGTGAATATCTCAAGAAAAATAGACAAAACCGAAGAAAACTCGCTAGGGGCAGATGCTCCCCAAATGAGGTAGTCGCTTATACAAAATTATTACAAGAGTACATAGATATCTTCGCATGGGATTATTCAGAAATGCCAGGGCTAAGCCCCACCATCGTATAACACCACTTTGACACCTGGCTTGACGTATCACCAGTCCGCCAAAAGCAGCATCAATTACACCCATCCAAAGCATAATCAACCAAACAAGAGATTGAAAAGCTTCATAAAGTTGTATTCATCTACCCAATCACCTACACATCGTGGGTTTCCAACCCTGTACCTGTCATGAAAAAACAAGGCACCATCTGAGTCTGCATTGATTTTTGAGATTTAAATAAAGCTTGTCTCAAGGACAACTATCCTATCCCTTTCGTCGACCAAGTCATTGATGCTTGCGCCAGTCACAAGGCCTTGTCCTTCATGTATGGATTCTCAGGGTATAATCAAATTAAAATCTGGCATATGGATCGGTACAAGATGATGTTCACTACCCCCTGGGGCACGTTCGAATATAAAGTTATGCCTTTCAGTCTTAAAAAAATTGGAGCCACCTTCCAGCAGGCCATGAATTATATCTTCCATGATCTGCCTCACCTCATCTTATCTTACTTAGACGACCTCAACATACGATCCAAGAAACGAGGTGACCATTTGGAGGACTTAAGGTTGGTATTGCAATGGTGCCGACACTACAACTTATGCTTGAACCCCCTCAAGTGTGTATTCTTCGTTAATGCAGGCAGACTGTTAAGATTCATCATATCCCAACAACGGATCAGGGTTGACCCCCTCTAAGTCCAAGCAATAAAATAAGTACCACCACCTAAAACTCTCAAGAAACTTAAAAGTTTGCAGGGGAAAGCAACCTTCTTACAATGCTTTGTCCCTGACTATTCCACTTGCATGCAAGGTTTCCTATGCCTATGCCGTTAAGACATTCCATTCAAATGGGATGATCAAGCTAAAATTTTGTTTGAGGCACTGAAAGGAACATTAACTTAAGCCCCCTTGGTAAACCCACCCAATTACGACAAAGACTACACCTTATATCTATCAGCATCGACCATTTCCATAGCTAGTGTGTTAGTCCAAGATGAACCCGATAATAAAGAGCACATAATCTATTACATTAGCAAGAACCTATCTGGCCTTGCTTTAAAATACAAACTAAAAGAAAAAACGGCCATAGCCCTAGTACATATAGTACAAAAACTTCAGCATTACATCATCCTAAGGAATAAAATAGTCATTGAAACTATGAATCCCATGCAATATTTTCCAACTCGCCGTATGATGAATCATAAGTATGCTCGATGGGTAGTCATACTACGGGAATTCAACCTACAATTCATGTCCCCCAAGAGAAAAAAGGCGTTAATCCTAACTGAGTTCATCACTGAATTTCCAATTCTGACCCAAGGATCCCTAGTTAACGACTCAGTCCTAGATGAACATATGTTATTAGTGTTGACCAAGGACCCTTGGTACGATGGCATCCTTCTATTATTACGAACCCAAAATTTCAAACTATAGCTCACCCATGATGACTAAAGGCGCATATGCCATCAGGCCCCCCGGTACCTTCTCATGGGGGACGTCCTTTATTGAAGAGGTGTTGAAACTATTTTACATCGATGCCTCACACATGACTTAGTTGAGCAAGTCGTAAATGAATTCCATTGTGGGGCTTGCAGAGACCACCTCCTAGGGATGGTCACTACCCAAAAGGTCTTGTGGGATGGTTATTTTTAGCCCGCCTTATTCCAAGATTGCATTCAAGCAGTCAAAAGGTGTGAGTGATGCCAACACTTCGCCCACAAGGCAAGAGCACCACCTGCTCCTCTGCACCCGGTCATTGTAACATGCCCCTTTTGTAAATGGGTAATCGAATTAATTACTTGCAACCCTATGTCACATGGAAAGCATAAGCCATGCGTACTTACAACAACACATCAGAAATTGCAACTCGGTTTCTCTTCAACCATGTCATCGAACGATTTGGTGTGCCTAAGGAGTTAGTCTCTGACCATGGAAAGCATTTCTAAAATGAAATATTCTAGGAGCTATCCCATCATCTAGGATTTATGCATGAGTTTGCGTCACCATACTACCCCCAGTCTAATGGTCAGGTAGAATCTGTTAACAAAGTACTCAAAATGATGTTAGAACGTATGATCAACAACCATAAAACTAAATGGCACCATATGGTATTTTCATCCTTATGGGCATATCAAACATCGATTAAGTCTTCAATAGGATTCACGCCTTTCCAATTGGTATACAAAGTGGAGGCCATGCTTCCCAATGAACGTGAAATCCCCAACTTACACGAAGTTATCGAACTCCTCAATGATACCCAAACCTTTAGAGAAACAATTGGTATAGTTAGAGCTTATCGATGAAAGTCGACGAGAGTCTCTCCAACATAAATAGGCACACAGTAAGAGGGTAAAAGCATAATTCGACAGCAAAATCACCCCTCTCACATTTTCAGAGGGGGAACTAGTCCTCTGCTACAACATTGAAAAATAAGCCTTAGGACCCGGGAAGTTCGAAACATTATGGAAGGGTCCTTACATCATCAAAAATTGCCTCCTCAAAGGAGCATACATTATATCTGAGCTTGACAGTACACGCCTAGCTAATCTTGTTAATGGGCTCTACCTCAAAAAATTCCACCCATAGGGCAGGCAGTCTCAGCCTTAGAGATAATATGAATGTAACATAAATTTTTGAGATGATCACAATAATCATGGACTTGTTATAAAAGATTATCTTGTGTCACATATGGATCGCCCCCGCCCACTATTTTGGATTTTCTGATGGAGGCTCTCGATGGTCATAAAATCTAGCAGGAGCCACCTGGGCTATATACTCTCCTAACCGGTCACTGTTCCTCAACAAAAGAGTATGTACTGGATCAATTACCAATAATCAAGCAGAACATGATGCATTCATCAGGCTATTAAGCGATGCCTCCAACCAAGGCATGCACCTTCTACATGTCTTTCTTGATTCCCAGTTAGTGGTATCACAGTTAAACCAATATTTTCAAGTACGGGATTAACACCTATTTAGGAAATACTTGCATGCACGATGGTTGAGTCATCACTTTTATCACATTAAATTTACACATATACCAAGAAATCAAAATCAAACAGTTGATCGCATAGCTAACTATATCCTAGACTGGAATGCATCTCATATAAACCATCATCCATAAAAAGAAAATGCATAAAGCATAAATATCCATCACAGGTACATAGCATTCATCATAAACATATACAAACACAAACCAAATAATAAACATAGACACATCATAAGAGCCACAAAAATATGCATCTCACATATATACATCAAAAAATATATGAGTCCTAGTATACAAAACAAGTCACTAACCATCATGTCAATAAAAAATATACATGTCATCAAAAAATGGAAGATGGGTGCTTTCTCTAACCATACAAAAATATCTAGGGCTGAGCCCCACTTGGTGGGTCCACTAGACCCACAGAAGCACTCGATGCTAGTATAGGTGCAACAGTCGCAACCGTAAGTGCTTCCCTACGTAAAGTAGGGCAATGCACCCTCTCGAGCCATCACCGTCTCCATCCAAATGTCGTCCAGGTCATGAAAAAACCTAGTCGGCATGCCTTTGGTAAATCTCTCCAACCGGCTCCACGAATCGGCTAGACTTGCAGCATGAGCATCAATAGCCTTAGCCCAAACCTCTACTGCCAACACTCTAATGTCGGAAACAACCAATAACTCCTCGATCCCTGCCACCCGTGCCTTAGCTGATTCAACATAGGCAAGAAGATAAACATCCCCACCGATAGTTATAGTGCTGCTACCCTCTCCTGAGGGACCTTTTGCACCACCCTATCTCCCAACCTGGGCCTGACCAGCCCCAAGTGGGACCCTCCTCCTAGGTTGGTGACCCATTAAACGAGCAGTAGGATGCCATGCCGAACCCACATCTGCAAGAGAAAACAAAAAATAGTGTCAGTGTAACCATCAAAGACATATAGATCTATACACAATAAAATTCCTAAAAATACAGAAAACATAAAAAGTTATACCTTCCAGACCCCATGCATAGCCTGCAGAAAGACCCATATCCAGATCCCCTCAGAAATCCATCCCCAAATATGGGAAGTCAAGGAATATCTTTGGGTTCGACTCGAACCACGCCTCGATTTTCGTGTCCCAGAAACGGCCCACCTCTCCTCCACCACCACGGGGCATCATAGGTGTCCACCGATGCATCCGAGGATCCTTCGGAGGACCCAGGGGCACTGCCACAAAAGGCTCAAGCATCACAACCCTCTTGTACATGATGCTATAGAGGATGCTTGCATAATTGAATGCCTTAATAGCCCCCCTTTGGGCCTTCACCAACCGAGTGATCTTGACTTGATAAATGTAGCAAGCCCAGTCGAAAAAGTGATCATCCTGAAGAAAACTCAAAATCGAAAGCTGCCGACCTGACACTCAATGGGTCACCGTCGACCCAGATAGACAAACTATCATCGCCAAGGAAACTCTCTTAGCTAGGTCTATCACAAATCTCAAATGGATACATCCCTGAGTGATCACATCAAGACCATAGTGCTCCTCATCCTCGGCACAATTATGGATGTTCACTCCCCCAAGAGGGAGTGGATAGGGAAGGGCCTCCCCCTGAGGCAACAAACCAATCAAAAAATAGACGTCTCCAGCTGGATCATGACATCTCTACGATGCAGGACCATAACACCTCATCTCTTGTTCTAGCATTAGACCAAGTATCGTAGTAACCCCTTGGGACCTCAATATGTTGTTCTCTAAGAACTTTAGTAAACCACACTAAGCCAGGATCCCCCGAGCATGGGGGTATTGGGCCACATCCGCATGGAGATCAAGCTAGCCTCTCTCCTACCACAACATCCTGCCATTAGGAAAAAAACCAAAAATCAGTTTTTACCAAAAAAGGTTATATGTATATTTTTTTAAATCTAACTTCCCAGCGCTTGTGAAAAACTTAGGCACGATAATTGTGCACCTGTAGCAGATACATGCGTGCGACCCATCACGTATAATTTTTCCCAACCGCGAGGGTCTTGCACAAAAAATACCTTTTTCATGAGGACTGTGCGAGTCATTCTTGATCACCCACGCGGTATTACTAAAAAATGGGTATAAAGTCTATACAAATTCATATTTGTACAGAACCCCCATTCCAGAAAATGAAAAAAATGAAAAGCGTTATATTTAAGGTCCTACCTGACACTGACAACATGAATCTCGGGTATTTAGGTTGACCACAACGACAAGAGAATCTCGGGAACAGGACCTCGGCTCTGAACTTAGACCCTCAAAAGAAATAAATGAGTTGAAATTAACCATATTGACCGATATATCACCCTTTCCTCATTTTTCAACAGACCATAACTGGTGCTTAGAGTACCCAATCAAAAAACCGTGAGAAACATAGTGATCAACACATCATCAAGTTCAGTCAGACACTATAAATCCATGCCCCAAAAAAATTCATTTTCAGGCACAACGTCCACCATATTGTAGTTCAGGTACGCCCTCTCTTGTTTATTTACATTCAAGTTATTTAAAATATGTTTGTATTAAATAGATTCTTTTTACTTGGGGTATTGGTTGCAGGTATTACAAACATGCCAAATCACCATTGTCCCAGCCAACAAAGGAACAAGAGCAGGTATCATTCCGCCCTGAGCATGATAAGCTACCCAAGAAGATTTTTATATCCTAACATCATTTCTTCAAATAAATAGACCATAGGTTTCATTCACCTGACCATGTTTATCATCACCCCACCTTCCACATGATAAACACCCTTGCAGGTCAGTAGAACCTCACCCTCCACGACGTCCATCACTCATGTAGACCATACAACAAAGGTCTGGAGCCATGACCATAAAACCCAAAGCCCGAGAAGTACTTCATGTTCATTCATCCATCATACATCAAGTCGTTTTTTACCCATTTCATGTTAAAACCCCTTTCCTGGCTACCATTCCCACAAGAAGATCAGAAAAAAATGCACCTCTGCTTCACATTTGGCCTTTCACATGCCCATCGATATAGCCCATCTCCGAAATTTTTCATTTGATTCATCACCCCCGCATCGAGACCAAGTAATGGGGCCCCTGCCCTCAGAGAAACACACTCATCACACCATAGTAAAGGACTTTTCATGTTTATAGGGGAACCGATGTCCATGCTTGTACATCCAAACCCATTTTATATTCTTTTGGAAAGTGCACAAAGATTTTTTTAGGAGAGCACTCCAACCCATCCATTTATGTTTCTCACCTGGAAGCAGTACCTAGTCACCCTTGGTCAGAGCTACACATTATTTTACCACACCCAACCATGAAACTCATAGCAACCAGACACCCACCCTGGATGTCCTACAGACTCCAGGGATTTCCTCACCAATTTTTTTTATGATTGCTGCTACTCACAATTATAGATCTGACCTCGGGCCACTTAACTACCATCATCAGTTATAACCATTTCTTGTCACCATGCCAGCTAGTTAACACATCACACCTCACCCTGCTACATCAGAAACCCTCGTCCCTTGCATCAGTACTCATTTCAATCAATTGATGCTTCCTTCTTGTTGACTACAACAACCATTTTCCAAGAAGGAGGTAGTACATTGGATGACTCGTCACCTCAATAGGGGCATCCCCGGATGGAACTATGGGAATTATCATTGCCCATTGATGTCATCGATCCTCTTGAAATTTGACTTAATGATAATATTTCATTTCAAGAAGGTATTGTACTTCATAATCATTTCACTCTGTCAGAATTTGTCGAAAACCCGTGACTTGATAAGCATCTCTTTCAGCAATGCTTACACGGGAAGGTCCCCAACAGTCAAATACCCATGCATACAATGAGCACTTGTTCTTATAATTTTGTTCTATACCAATATAATGCATGTGGGAACCACATTCAACCTTACTTCAAAGAAAAACACCCCCGAGGGCATCAACAACCATCATCATCAACCAACAGTAGGCCACTACCAAAAGTGGCATAAACAAAACCACTCTCTGTCAGATAAGCTTACCTAGTCAAATCATCATGAGCATGGGACATGCTTTCCTCGACGTAGAGATATTTTATTCATTCTATCTCTTGCATGTTTCCAACAGAGCATGGTGTCATTTTTACTTAAGACAAGGAGTCTCCCAACTCAGTTCCAAACCATGTAACTCTCTGTCTCTCTCTCAAAAGGACCACAAAGAAAAGTAACCATAATGTATTTTGGCTATACAGTTCTTCCTAGACCTCATACATTAGGGGGAAACTATTAACACTAGAAAATCATACGCGAAAAATAAATTAAAATTGTCAAGCAAAAGGTACCAGAGAAGGAATACATTAGGAAGAGCCAAAAATTTGATTCTTCCTAGGGTTAAAGGAAAAATTTGTGGACAATGCACATGAAACAAATACATTTTGCACATAATGTGGCTATATCTTCGATAGTCGCGCAGTCCTGGGGATGACATAATGTCACCATCCGGGACCACTTGGCACACTTGGTTAAAAATATTCTCATTCAACCTAACCAAGTACAGTCGTCTTTGAGCCACCTTGAGGCTTTAATGCAGCACACAAAGGAATCATACCTCCACTCTTTTGTCACCATCCATCTTCGCCCAAGAGAAGGAGGGAGAATTTGAAAATGGTCTATAAAAGTCAACCTTTGGAAGAAGAATTGAGACACATTGTTACGCTGGCCAAATTTCTCCATATCAAACCAGCTTGCGTAGTCCAATAACACTAGGATTGGAAGGACTCAGTTGTTGGCCACCCAACATCTCATTCCAAGAGAGAGGAATTCACCACATGTTCGTCGATCTACCATCCTTTGAGAGGGAAGAGAAGCTTGTAGAAAAATTGAGGGAAATAGACCTCCTTCTCTTTGATATTTGAGCTCCACAGCTCAAAGGATCCACTACAAGAGATTTAAAATTCTATCTTCTATCACTACCACCACCTAATAAAGGGAGAAACTATCCATTTTGAGTTATTAGTGTGTTTTCTCTATCGAGCGTGTATCTTATGCATGTTGTTTTGTTTTACTTTTATTATTTATGTAGTATGCTATGTTTCCTCTCTAACATAGCTTATTATATTTTGGACTTGTTCCACTAACATTTAACAAACCATTTTGAATTGTGACTCTTATGTAGGGAAGCAACCTGCCTACTAAGCAACATGTATTTCGTACGCCCATGCGGAAAATACACTACCACATACCCTGCATCCAATGCCAGCCAGAGTGTCAGATTGTTGATGATGCTACCTCTAGTGGACCTTATTCACCTATTTTAGGTACATCTCCTGTATTTTTAAACCCTCTTTAAACTTTATGTGTTATGTCTTGAAATTTTCTTTAATTTTAAAATTTCCTTCAACTATTGTGTTTGAATTTAACTTATATGTTATTATGCTTATAGTTTGTTAGTTATATATGTTAAATTATGCTTACGATTTGCAAAACCTCAATAGGATGAAGCTGATGATTAGAGTGTCGATACCTTTGTGGGATGATGCTATAGCTCATATCACAATGGAGGATGTTACGACCTATCATACATGGATCACACAAGAGATACAAAACATCCATACCAATTCATTGACTCATTTTGCATTTTATTTCATCCTGGATAAAATCAATAGGTTGATCAAGACATACTGGAGGTCGAGCCAACATAGCTACCTCCTATAGTCCATACAGATGATTAGGAGGCATGAGGTTAGAGGCCTAGATACTTGGGAGGTGGTGAAAGAGGCAACCAAGGACATTAATGTTCGTGGGGAGTTGTTCGACATCCCTCCAGATCACCCTGCTATTCATAGAGGTACGATTCCATTGAAATGTTTTAGGAATGTTGATGTAGCCCATTTTGTGTATGATAGATTCATTGGAGCTCGGGGCTTGTTCCCCCACCATGGCCAGGTCACGATTTATTTTTCCAAGTATTTATATGCAGAGTTTGTGTTACATATGAAGTCGTATTACACTAATACCATAACTCGTTATCATGGACCCAACTTTGGACGTACCTATGAGCACGATGGGGCTTGTATGGACCCTGGGCATGCACCACCACCGCTGATATTCATGCCACTATCATCTCAGAACTTGGTACTATCGACAGAGCTAGAGGAGCTATCACAACTTGGTGGTTAGACCAGGGAGACTATTGCAGACAAAATGAAAACATCATTGGCTAGTGCACGTGTTGCACTAGATGGATGGAGAGATTAGGATACCACCAAAATTTATAGAAATTCTTTGTAGATTCAAACTTCTAATTGTAATTTTCGAAAACAATAGACTTGAATATATTATACCAATTGCAGAAACAACAAAAAATCATGAAATCATGAAGCATACAAGAGAAATAATTCAATAAACACATTACATAATGATTTCCTAGGGAAAGCCACAACAAAAAACCCCTGCTATCTATATATTGCATATTCAGAAAATCTGAGAATATTACAATGCTTTTCTCAAGCTTGAGAAATCTCTGCACTATCTATATCTATCTCATTGCTTCCTAGACAATCCTAGGCCAATACTTAACCAAATTTTGGTTTACCCAAGTCCCTATTTCCTTGTGTTGTTTTCTTGGATAATTATCCCCTATTAATTAGGGAAATCCCCATCCACAAATACACAATTCACCGTGGACCTTCTTTTAACTACATGCACCACCTATACAATTTGGATGATTATACAACTAATAGTACACTGCCCTTGAACTCTAATATCAACTAGGTAATTCTCATATCTGACATGCATTAGTTATTTATGAGTAAAGCATCAGTTAACTGGTTGAACATGTGAAGAAACACCCCACTGTCTAACCTCCTACTAGTTCCTCCATTAGTTGGAACTAGTTTAATTGACTTTAACTCAGTAAAACTGAATTAATTAATTACAACTCAAAATAAACTCAATCAATGCTCCTATAAAACATGAACCACTCTACATGACTCAAGTTAGGCGCTCAGCTCAAATTAACTGAAGTAACTACTAAGTCAAAATAACTTAGTTAACTTGTACAAGTTTTCATGTGATATCTAATCATTAGAGGAAATTGCAGCCTAAAAGTGGCCTCCTAAGGAAAAATAATAAAATAATAGTTAAAATAATAAAGTATAAGTTCTGAATTTTGGAGGGAAAATAAAAAACTATTTTTTTAATTGTATTTTTTGCTTATTTTCTTATAGGTTTTCTTAAATTTCAACTGTAGACACTTGTTGGATGTGAAATTAAATTCTGCATCCAACGAGTACCCATTATACATACTTTTGAGAAGACCCACATTAATAAAAATTTAAGATACAACACATTTTTTTTTACGTATCATGAATTGTAATCAATGTGGGTCTTCTCAAAAGTATGCAGAATGGGTAGTCGTTGGATGTAAAATTTAATTTTGTATCCAACAAGTGTCTACACTTGAAATTTGAGTAAACTTATAAGGAGAGAAGCCAAAATTACAATTAAAAAAAATAGTTTTTCTTTTCCCTCCAAAATATTTACATGTACCTCTTTTTAAATTGAAAGGATTTTTATTGGTTTACATATTATGACATGGAAATTACGTGAAAATTTCATGGGCACTTTTAGGCTAAAATTTACTCTAATGCAATTTTATTCTAATTTAATTCAAGTGAAAATTAAATTAGAATCTTTCTTGGTGCCATTTTCAACAACATTGCCCCATGTCCCACTAGTGCCTTTATAAGATGATGCATTTCTTGCAATTTTATCCTTTGACCAACTTTTGAAATATACATGTATGTATCATGATGCCATTCATGAGACTTGGAGGGTGAACGAATTGCATGATATAGACCAAGTACATATATATGCAAAAATTTTGACTCTTATTTTATAATTATGCATAATTATTTATATTAATTTCTAGTTCGTATTATATTTTATTTATATTAATAAGTTCATGATAACATGTAGACACATCCCAAAAAGCTTATGAGGTTATCCGAGGGGGAAGTTGATCAGCTAGGCCATCCTCGACCAGAGTGTATTTCCATGGATTCTCCTCCATGTCCACCTCCACCTCATATGTTCACTAATGTGAAGGAGAGTCACTATGTACAACCACGTGGACCAACAATTGAGGTAAATTTTTTTATTCCTAAAATTTCAACATTTTTTTTTTGTAAGTTAGGCTAAGCTATATTATATCAAAAAGAAACTCTACATAGAAATGGGTTAAGATGGTAAGTGATGCTTAGTGTTGAGCCCTAAAAATGTCCTTTCCTTTCATCAAATTTCACTTCATTCCATTTTTCCTTTATTAGCTATAGGCTTAAAAGATCAATAGGAATGATTAAAATCACTTTAAGAATGCATGCAATGACTGACTTATTATACTTTTTTGGTTTTGTTGTCATAGTGATTTTTGAGCAGACTTAGCTACAAAATGCAGTCATTCTATAGCTAGTCGCATATTCCATAGCCATCTTTATGTTTACACAGGTTACAGGTGTCATTTGAGGGAAAGACGCATATGGTTAAATTACAGAACTCTCCTACATCATTCCTTGTCCTCCACGAAGGATAAGCAAAAATATGAAAGTGGTTATGCACATGGACAAAGCCAAAACCAAGAAGCAGACTTCTACATGGATAAGGAATCTGCAGGTGTCTTCAGCAAAATACAAGTCCTCAACAGGAGTTCTAGTTCAATTTTGATTATAAAATACGCCTATGCCTATTTCTACTCAATGAAAGTTATGTATTTGCTTATACAAATAACTCGGTGAACCGAGAAACAGTTAGTTGATGTTTTTTTGTTAGTTCTCAAAGACTGTGATACTCCTTTTCTGAGCGTTTATCCTTTAATAAAATAAGTATAACTGTTTGGTCAATTTAGTGTGTCCTAAATTTCTACATTAATTTATCAATCCGAGATTTGTAAGCTGATGAAGTGCGACGCACTATATGTGCAAGATAACCTATTTCTTAACCTTTTTGTCGTTTTTGGTTTTCTAATGTGAGATAAAAAAATAAAAATAAAAACAAGTATGGTTATGATTGTTCAAGGAAATGATATCCTTTATAATGATTTACCAACTTGAAACTTCAGAAGGAATTTGAAACATACAATGAAAAAACTTGAAAGGAAATGAAAATGTGCTGCTGAAATGAAAATGTGCTGCTAGTCTAATAAATCAAACAATGAACTACTTGATCATGAAACTCATTATTCTTGCTGCTGTTCAAACACAAAAGAAACTATGCTGAAAGAAATCCAAAAGTTGCAACAAAGTAAATCTAAATCAAATTACATCAACTTATCTTCTGATCCCTCATCATTAGTCCAGCTATGATTTTCGGAGGTAACCATAAACAACTTGAGTAACCTGATATCTAACTTGCGGAAAGTAAACTAATATCAAACTACACATTCATAATTCAATCCCCATCAGTCCAGCTGTGGCTTTCGGAGGTAACTGAAAATGACATGAGCAATTTTAATATATCTAACTTGCGGAAAGTAAACTAATATCAAACTACGCATTCATACTTCAATCCCTCACCATCAGTCCAGCTGTGGCTTTTGAAGGTAACTGAAAATTTCATGAGCAATTTAATATATCTATCTTGCAGAAAATAAACTGTCAACTGTATTGTACTTCAATCCTCTACCATCGATCCCATTTGTAGCTTTGAAGGAAATGGCAGAAGATGACATGAACAATTTGATATATCTAAATCTAACTACTGAAACAAATGTGCAAGATTGAAATAAACAAAGCAGTACTGAAATTAAACAGAAACTAAGAAAAGCAAATTAGCAGGAGAACAATATTAATCCCATGTCATTAGTCAAAAAGTTATGCAAATGCCCGGGCTGCCTATTTATAACCTGAAACGAGAACACTGATCAGTTAACAATAACATAAAACATGAAAGGCAGAAGTAGAATGTAAAGCATGAAATATTATAAACAGAAATGAAGCATATATACCATGAAAGATGCCATGTATAAACATGTGAATGAATTATGGCACAATGAGTTTAAAGAATTAAAACAAGAACTATACAATAATGCACAAAACCTCAGCTGTGCAGGGGCCCTCTACACCAGCCTTGGCAACAGACTTCAAGTACGAATTATGCTTGGAAACAGAGTCTTCTTATATATTAAAATGCAATCATAACAGCAAGGTGATATTACGGCACAGTGGCAACGTAATTACATTACAGAGCTATCTGGAGGCTAATGGAGACTAATAAAAGCTAACTCTTATGCGTATGCAAACGCGTTATTTATAACTGAAGGTGATGTAACTAATTTGCTAAAGTTTATGCTGATACAAAACACGTAAACCATTACGTCCAAAGATCTAGGGTCATGGACGCGTTGAGGAGTAAATTTATGAGAAGTGGATGCTTGAATTCAGCTTATGGAGCCATGTACAAGTGTTGATTTGTCTCCCGCAATTCAGAAACGGCCATAGAAATCTCCACGTGACGAGAAACAGAGTCTTGTCACCATGGGACTCTACAGTTGACTTGCACTTGGCCATCTTTGACCGCAACCTCCCTGGATGAATTTTCCCGAGCCAATAGGACACGATCCATGTCCACATCATTTCTGACTAGCCCATGTGGCTCATTTTACTTGAAGACACTTGTAACATAGAGTTTCACAAAATGGCTGCAGAAAGTTGCAGCAGCTGCGGAAAGTGGCAAGATTCTGCAGCTAAATGAGCAAAATCTAAATCAAACAACAGACACAAAAATATAGTTAAAAACCATGTTAGATTCTCTTTTGCAATTAATATACAATGATATTGACAACTGGGAAGGTTCAGGTGAATGAAAAAAAGGTATAGAAAGGTGTATGGAAAAGATGCAGATTTGGGACTCAACAAATAACTCTGATGCATGATCTGAAGCAACTTTGAGGAGTTAAGGATTCGTGTGCAAATCTGATGGTAGAGGGCCCCTACTATCCGAAAGGCTCCGTGCATATTTTTTAGATAAGTGACCTTTAACTCTATTTTGTTCTTAACTTAGGCAGTTTTCTGAGTTTATCCTCTTACATCATACTTATGTCATTTACTTACATCGAATATTACAGTCAATCTTGTTCTCATGAGCTGTTCTAATATATCACTAATTCGTGAATGAGATATAGCTGTAGTACTCTTGAGTTAATTGCATTTTAGTTCAGTTCTGTTCATTGCATTTCAATTCTATTAGTTAATTGCATTTTAGTCCTGTTAATTAGACTTAAAAGACCCTCATTATTTTATAAGCTGCTCTTGTTCTTAACTTCTTATAACACATCATTATCATATGAATAAGAATTAGTTATATCATTTTGAGCTCTTGACTGTTCTACAATTTCTCATAATTTTACAAACAACCTTTTTCCCAAGTTGTTCCAAGAGATCTCTAACCTTTGAACGAGGCTTAATAGTAACATTTGAGTTGCAGAATGAGTTAATTCTAGTGTCATAAGTTATTTTGGCATAGGGTTCCTTACTATGTTGCAGATAATCTTCTCTCAAAATGTTCCAACAAATTTCTAACAACGAATGAGATTTTCTCTGTGATATTTTAAGTTGTTTTTTACTAAAGAGAACCTCATTACATCAAAATAATCCTTTTCTCAGTTTTTTCCAACATACCTCTAATGAAATGAATGGGAATGAGTTTAATGTTATGAGTTATTTTTCTTATCAGCTTTACAATCTGTGGATTAGCATTTTCTGTTCTTAGGTGCCATTCATAGTTTAGAGTAGATTTTATTTTGTTTTAGTGTGATCAGTAACTTCTCTTTGCTAGCAATTCAGTTCTTTTCTCCTTAGTATAAAAACACAAAACCAAAAACACTAGAAAAACACTAAGCACAACAAAGTAGGAAGAAGATACCTAGGCACATATGGTGCACTTCACGTCAACAGTTTACTAGCCCTGGTTGACAATTTATGACATCAATTTAGGAACACTAAGTTGAGTAGACACTTATTTTATCCCAATCTTATGACTTTCAAAATAGCGCAGGTTTGGGGCTGCCTCCTAGGAGGAAACCAACCCCTTAATAACATCAAACAGTCAATATTTACAAAGTGTGTCTTGACACATATAAAAACAAAAGATCTGTAGTATGTGCTGAAATAACAAAAAGCAGAAAAGAGCCGAGCAACCGTGCAAATATGGTGTTCCTTCATCATCCTCTGTAGCATGGTCCTCCTCCTTGATTCGGCATCCATATTCCTGTGCAATGGCCTCCTCCTCGGCGGAGGGCACGCGCGGGGGCTTTGTAGCGGCTGCGCAGAGGATAGGAGCGACTGGGTACTCAGCATCAAGAAATCGTGTCCAGACTCCGTCCGAATCCATGATCCACACATCTGTGTCCTCCCTCGAGGCCTCTTGAATTGGGAGAGGCTCGGTTTTTCGAGGCGTGTGCGGCTCAGAGTGCGCAATGGTGGACTTCCTGGGGCCTCTTCTGCCCTACGGTTCTCCGGAGAGATAAGGCTCTATCTCATCGAGGGAGTCTTTGACTCCTTTGACCTGTTGCTCTTACGGATGCCGGAGGAACCCTCAACATTTTCCAAATGGTGGTCTTGATCCCGGTGATAGTGACCCAAGAATGCGCCTCTTCAGCTACCCATGATGGTCTTTAGACGTCGTCGTAGAGCCATGAGGAGACTAATAGGAAGGGGGGGGGGGAGACTGGCCTCAACGCAATAAGGTGCGCAACAAAAGAATACACAACAGAGGAGCCCAACGAGGGGGTATGCAACAAAGGGGTACGTATCAAGGGGGAACGCAGAAAGGGGGTGTACAACAAGGGAGTCTTCCTCAGAGAGTGAGCAACAGGGAGAAGCCAAAGTGGAGAGGATTTCCACAGGGAGATGCACATTCTAGGGGGACACCAAGGGAGGTGCACGGCTAGGGGTAGATCAGCTGGAGGAGCACACTGCAGGCTAGAGTGTGACAGGGGGCATGCATCAGGGGAAGCATGCAGCAGGAGGAGCTCATAGGGAGACGCTCATAGGGAGACACTCATAGGGAGACTGAAGCAGTATGGAGAAGGCAAGGGTATAGGTAGAGATGGATCTGGAGGCCGTCTGGTGCAGCAAAGGAATGACAGACTGAGGAGTAACAATGCCTTTTAAAGACATGTGGCACAAGCGTAGATGCTGTGCAGTGTTGTCGCACGATCGCGTATGCAAGTTGAGACATTTCATTTGAGTTTGCATGTGATTCAGTGTATGGAAGAAGATGAGTTGCAACAGTGTATCGGTATGAATGATTGCTAAGATGAGGTTTTGCATCAGGTTAAAGATGGTTTTTCAGGGCGTCGTCAGCTAGGGCATGGGAAGATCCATATTCGCACGGTCGAGGCATGTCACCTGCATCCTGGGAAGATCCAGCTTCTAACGATCGAGGCATGTCACCCACATCCGGGGGTTTTCTTTTTTTTAAGTTACACATATATGCTAATTAATTTGTAGAATAATTATAATTTATCCTTTCCATCGTGTACAGAGGCCCATATGCAGAGTGTCGTTGATGCCAATGTTATGTGGATACATGAGTGGGATGTTGTGTTTAGAGGCACTAATGATGCGGGTCCATCGATGCAAACCCCAATCATTGAGCCACGAGGAGGGGAGCACAAAACCTAGATTCATGATCATACCCCAATCTTATATGAAATGCATTTGGACTTTACTGAGGTTAGAATTATATTCATGTATATGTAATTAAAAATGTGGTTCAAAATCATTTATTTCCATATTTTTTTATTTTGTACAAATAATGATCTAATTAGTTTGAATTTGAATGTGTTATATTGCAGTGCCAACTTACGGACACTTAATTTGTGTGGCAGAACTCACATATGAGTTCTGATGGTACATTTTAAGTCTCATTTATAGGGCACGTTTACATGTATACAGACTTCGTGTATTTTCATACATGGATTGTTTATGAATGTACATCATGGACACTATTTTAGTTTATGGATGCTGATTATTTCAATTTATGGATGTTCATGTGATATTTATAATTTGTATATATTTTCATATGGATATCTTATTGATACATGTATTCACTATTTCAATTTATGGATTTGTGTTAATATTGTTTATGGATGCTCATTAATTTTTGAAGTTTATGGATTTGTTAAAATTATTTTGCTAATTAAAAAAAAATCTATATTCTATAACTTTTACTAGTAAAATATAACAATTTTATTTTCCAGTTTCATAGACTAAGAAAATAAGTACAATCTTAAGTTATGATGCAAGTCACTTTGATACTTAAAATGAACTAAGATATACCATTTATCAATTTTATATTGAACATGGAAAGAATTACAATCATGCTTCATATTGGCTTGTATAAAGTGTCTTTTAGTGCAATCAACATGTATGTTATTACAATTCAATTTTAAAAATAAATTATTTGAATTATAAAGTCATATATATATATATATATATATATATATATATATATATATATATATATATATATGAAATTTTTTGTGACCCACCCATATACCATTGCATGGAAAACTTTTTTAAGTATTTCAATCAATTTTTTATCTCAATGTTCAATTTAAAAACATTAATATGATTGAAATAAGTTTTATTCAATTTTAAAATACTTCATATAAAAAAAGGGTTTTATTCAGCATTATATATGGAAATATTTCTGTAATTGTATATAATATTATAAACTTTCCTAAATTTACAAGTAGTTATCCAAGTATTTCAATCAATTCCTTATGATGAAAATAAGTTTTATTCAATTTTTAAAAAATCAAATATGATTGAAATAAGTTATAAATTCAATTTTAAAAGATGTGGAGATGTAAAAGTTACAAATAGAAGTTTTATTTGATTTTATTTTGTTTGAGGTTATCTAGAAAATCTTAGTCATCATGCATGTCGTCAATAATTTTTTTGTGCTTACACTGGAATCAATGCACATGTTAAATACATACATTGAAATTAATGTACACCATATATCTAGTTACATCAAATCGGAAATCAACATCTTCATTTAAATCAATGCATCTAATGCAAGAAATCAAATAAGATGAGAAATTAACATCAACGCTAATCAATGCATCTAATGCAAACAATAAATAGGATTAGAAATCAACATCTACACCGAAATCAATGCATCTAATGCTGCATGCAATCAAATGGGATTAGAAATCAACATCTACACTAAAATAAATGCATCTAGTGCTAGAAATAAAATAGGATTAGGAAATCAATATATACACTAAAAACAAATGCAAGCTCAATCAAACAAGATTATAAATTAACATCTTTAATGAAATTAATGAATCTAATGCAAGCAATGAAATAGAATTAGAAATCAACATCTACACATAAATCAATGCATCTAATGCAAGAAATCAAATAGGATTAGAAATAAACATCTGTAAACTAAAATCAATGCATCTAGTGCAAGAATTTCTCTTCCCTTTCTCTCCCCACTCCATCTATATCGATATCCCCCTCCATCTCTCCTTATTTGACTCTATATATTACCCCCCCCCCCCCACATGCTCTCTCTCTTCATATCTATCTATTTATCCCTCTCTCTCTCTCTCTCTATCTTATTCCCTCTCTCCCCCTTCCATCTATATCTTTATCTCCCTCTGCCTCTCCTTCTTCATCTCTCTATATCACCCCAAAAATATACAAGTTGTTTCTCCATATATATATCTCCCTCCCTCTCCATCTCTCTCTCTCTCTTCTCCTTCTCTCCCTCTTTCTCGCCTGTTATCGAGCTCTTCTGTCCTCTCTCTCCATCTCCCTTTCCTCTCTCTCTCTCTCTCTCTCTCTCTCTCTCTCTCTCTATATATATATATATATATATATATATATATATATATATCCTGCAACTCCGTTGACTATCTCCCTCTCTCTCTCATTCTCTCCCCCCTTCTCTCCATCTCTTCTTTGTCACTCCCTATCTCTCTCTATCCACTTTTATCTCTCTATACATCTTGAACTTCTTCCTTCCCTATTTTTCCCTCCAAATCCATCTCTCTATCTCCCTCTCTTCCTCAGAGACTCTCTCCTCCTCTCCTTCTCTCATCTCCCCCCCCCTCCGCTCTCTACCTTCTCTCCTGCTCTCTGTCCTCTATATTTCAAAAATTTTAAAATACTTTGACAATTAAATTATTATGTTCAAATCAATTTGTTTATTTTGATGTCGTACAAATTTAAAAAAATATATAATACATATTTAAAATTCAAGTTTTCAAATGTGTGTTGTATATTCACCTAGAGGGAAAATGATAAAGTTCTATGGAAAAATTATCTAAAATTTTCCAAAATATTAATTTTCCAGCTACCTTCATCAGAGATACATAGAGCACCTCATGTCTTACAATTGAAACTGTTTAGGTTTTATTTCTTTAAAGGTAGCTTTAGGTTATGATTACTTCAGGATTTTAAAAATATTATAGATTTTATTATGTTAGATTTATAAAAAAATTAGGTTAAAAAAAATTAAAATATTCAGTCAGCAAGTTTGACTCTTTTTCTGTTAATGGCTCTTTTGTTGATGCCTATGGAAATATCAACCACATTTATTAATGTGGTTGTGCTAGTATATATTATAATATAACAAAATTTATATTATATTAAAGTTAATAATATTATATTAATCCAAAAATAATAAATTTAATATTAAAACTAAAATATATTAATATTTTTATATCAATATATGATTTCATAATTTAATAATAATAATAATAATAATATTTTTTTAATATTAATATTAAATTTAACAAGGTTTCTACATGACATGATAAAAAAAATTATAATAATATTTGGAATTTTAAAATGTGGTAAAACCTTAAATTTTCGATCATTCATTTTATTTTTATAAAGGCTCGATTAAGTCATAACGCTTGATTAAGCCCCTATTGACCACGTATATGGCTCAATAGAGCCTTTGAAGTCCTAAAATCCACAATTTCAACAGTCCTTCTGCAAAATTTCCTACAACACAATTTTGTACCCTAGCGGACTTAGGGAAAAATTTGTCCTTAGGTGGCGGAGTTGATGATGTTGGATTCATGAAATAATCCTTGATCCAATGAAATATGAGATTGAAATTTTAGAATTCATATTATATTTTCATCGAATTTCTTTAAAACATAATTCTTGAAATTTTTTTGAACAATTTTAAAGAGGTTGAATAAAAAATCAATATCATAAAATATACACAACGAAAAAATTTCAAAAATACCACTATCTTCGTTTACAAGTCCTCTTCAAAAATGTGCTCTTGTTTTATTTATTTATTTTAATAATTGAAAAAATCCTTAAGTGAACACGTGTCTACAAAATGCAATTGAAATATTACTTCACCAACTTCGAAAAATAATAAAAAATATAATTTTTCATAAAAAAAATCAATATGAAAAACCTATCTCTCTCGATGTAGATCATGCTCACACACACACACAGATATATATATATATATATCTGTGTGTGTGTGTGTGAGCATGATCTATATATATATTAAATTACACATTTTAGACTAATTTATCCTACGTGAACACACACACACACACACCACTTCAGATGTGTGAAAATTTTCAAGAAAACACATTTAATTTATTGGAAAATTGACATATTATACGACACTAAATATTTTTGCAAAAAATATCATTAGGAAAAAAAATTATTCTCCATAATTTGTCTTTTTACTCTGAATCAATATTCACAGTGCTAATATGAATTTTGAGGGCTTCAATTAGATAAAAGAGGAAAAACTTGAAATTTCATCGCCACATTGTGCTCAAAAGTGTAACCCATCTTCATGAATTCACCCTTGTCTGTTAGCTAATACAAAGCTGAGATTTTTTTTTTTTTTATGCACAATGAAGAATGTGCTGAAGATGGAGTATGTGTAGGAGAACAGAGGTGAATAAGGGACATGTATTTCTAATACATTTATTTTTCATTTTCATAGTCTAGCATAAGAAAAAAGGATAGCCGAAGTGTCGAGACTGCATAATGATGAGCCAATACGTTAATAGGCAACATAACACAATGTAAAATTTATGCCACATCCACAGATAGATCATTATCTAGATAGATTTCTATTTATATTTTTAATCGTCCCAATGCCTTCATTTTAATATTGATGACATACAAAAATTTTCTTTGGTTAAAATATTAAGAAAAATTGTGTCCGAACACAGAGGAATTTCCATAATTGATATAGTAATGACAATTGAATTGAAAGAAACTAGATGACATTATTCTCAAATCAATGTCGATAGAAAAAAAAAACACGCAAATGACCATTTCAACTTATTTGTTATCAAGATGATATGACTGAAAAATAATTCCGCTAGCAGGAATTGGTATCAGTTTCATAGGTGACACGTGTATGTTATCCTTTTTGAATTGAATTGAAAAATATTTCACTCACTTTCCACACATAAGTGTATCAATATGAATATGAAAGGACTAATGATAAAACCATTGTAATGATCATCTAGATAAAGCCACACTATTAATACAAACACAAGTAATAGGAATGGCAATGATGAAAAGTGTACAATGAAGAAGAGACTATATTGTTTACCGGTATGATATGATCCAATCACACTAGGTGGGTTTGAAGAGAATCCCTGCGATTATCAAGATGCCCTATTCAATCATATTGTTTTATGCCGACAATATGGGAGAATGATGCACTGTGAATAAATCTTGTTTTATGAAAAAATGAACACTTTGATCAAGTTGTTGTTAATGGTGATACCATACGATCATATTCTCAACACATAACATTATAATCAACAACATGAATAATTTGGTCAATGATTAATCATATTGATTGAATTCAAAGAAGTTTTACAAAAGTGAAACTTATTAAAGATTAACAGTTTCTATGTTATTTAAAATGAAATAGTGATGTTTCATCTGCAATAGTTTTCAATGGAAAATATATCAAAATCAAACAATACAAGATAACCGCACTAACAACTATTTTATGTCTCTTACCGTGAAAGGAATAACAGAAGAAACGTCTGGTAAAATCTGTACATTTGTTTTGTTTCTATGTAATTTTGACAATATCAACACGCTATAATTTTTGAAAATATCAACATGATAATGGTTAATGTGAAATAACAAAGGATAGTACATGAACTATGTACAATGAAAGTTCTCCACAAGAAAATATCATCCCTTGAAGACCGAATTCAGAAGTGTGGAGAATAGTGATTTTCCACACTCCAGTAGAATCAATTTCTTTTGTGCTAAATATTTTGCTAATCAATTGATTAAAGTTTGTGTTCTTTGCACAGTGAAATCTTTGCTTATGGTTATATTTTTGTAAATAAGAAGTCCATTATGCGGGGTAATCTTTCAAGCTTTCATTTTCCGTACCTCTGCATTATTCACAATGACAAAATTTTTGCACAATAATCATACACAAGTTTTTTAATCACAAAAAATACAAAATACTTTTTTTCATGTCTACACCTATAAAAAATGCCTATCCACACTACTATGCTATTAGCTAGCTTTAAAAGGAAGTGCGAAAGTATGAACAATAATGATTTTTCTGTGCTCCCACAAAACCTCTGAACCTTCATTCTCTCACACATATCTCGTTCTTCTCACATCCTTTATCTTGTGCAACTAAATCTAATTTTCCCTCTGCACCCTTGTTTTCACACACATTTCCCTTCCTTTGCATAGTAAAATCTTCGCATAAGGAAAGCTTCACAAAAGGAAACATCTTAATACTAATTCAAAATTTTTTCATAGTTAAATTAATTATGCATCGATGGTATAAATTTCCCTCCGCACCCCATTTTCTTGCACATAGCCCATCGTTTGCACATCCTTCAGACAATGAACGTTTACATTGTGTGGAGTTTCCGTTCTCACCTCTAATTTTTTTATATTGTTTGGTATAAGTGGATCAAGATGAAATTAATGGCAAAGACAAAGGCTTAAAATGATCTGAATATGGGAAAATTAGTTTTGCTGTGCTAGCTCCCTCATCAGTTAAAAATAAATGTGTTTAGGATCGTCTCAAGTTAACCAATTGTGAAGGGGTTTATGTGTCAAGTTTTAAGTGTCTTTTGTGAGAAATTTATGAGTTAATTATATTTAAAAAAATCATGTACAACAAATAAAATGCAGAGAAATAACACATGGCAATCACATTACAAAATAGATGATAACGGAGTTCACCCCTCCCAGGCTACATCTCCATGGACCTGCTTCAATTGGCTAGGCTCTCTTGGGATTAATGTTCAAATGTGTGATTAAATGCACCTACAGTGCTCCAATGGCTTTGAAACCTACTCCGTTGGCTCCAAAATACCCAAAAAACTTAAAAATGACTATTCAATCTCTGAAAATGGTCTCCACTGATCTAGGCATGACCTCCTCTCCTAGTGGCCCTAAGCTTCTTTAATATTCAAAGTGGAAAAAAACTTTCAAAAGTGCTCCAATGCCTCTGCAACATGTTCCCTTGTTCTTAGAGCATCAAAAACATCTAAGAATGACTCTTCTTACTCTCAATTTGGTCGAAAATTGCTCAAGATATACCTCATTTAATTTTCTTAGGAAATCTCCTCCAAATCTGGAGAAGACTCTAGTTAAGAGCGCCAAAGTTAGGGGAAGCTCCTAAATTGGTAGGTCCACTAAAAATCTACCATATTAATCCGTTGGTTTAATTATTCATTAAAAAAATTTAAGGCGGATAAACTTGAGATTAGCGCAATACGTGCGTTTTTCATAACTGCGCATTAGTGATATGGGATTAGCACTAATGCATGTTTTAGGGTTATTAAACCCCATATTTAACACTTAATTCTGTGCATGGTGTATTGGCTTTGTCGATGGATTGGTGGGATGGACGTATGGGGAGGGGGATTACCCCCTCCAAGCCCCCATTGCTCCAAACATATAGCACTAAGTATAAGTTGAATGCATATATGGTTAAGTTATTGTGCTATGGTTTGTTGGTAGATGCACAAAGTATTGTGGGGGAGGTCACGGGGTTGAGCCCCAACCTCCGCCAAGCCTTGTGTATACATTTTTCTCCACGATAAATAAACACCCAGCCTTTGAACTTTGATAATATAATAATAATGCACCATATTAAAATCAACTTTGGAATTTGTAATATGCGCTCCACCATATAGGTGATATATTTCAACTTTGGATTATAAAAAAATTCCACCAAATCATTAAATTTGACCCCAATCCAACCTTACCATATTATTCAACCTTGATGTATAATGATGCAATTCAACCATTGGAGAGGGTCCACAAGAGAGGGCACGTGGAGGCCCTTGGCTACACCACGTGTCACCCTCTAGTTGGGTTGTTCCAAGCGATAAAAAAAAATTGAATTCAACCTTAGGAGCCAAAACTTAAAAAAAACTTACCTTCAAAACAAATTGGTGAATCCTTTTGTGACACTTGTCACGGTGTCATTGGGAAAAACTGAAGAAAACCCAAATTTTTACCTTTGACCCTGTTTCACCATTTGTTTTTGAAAATTCGCTTGTTTGACATGACTATCAATAGGTTCTAACTTCCTCATACGGATTTTGTTTTGAGTGAAAAAAATTTTGTAATATTTTAGGTGACGGGACTGATCCAGGCATTATGGTTTGGTGAAATTCTAAGCACTTTTATTTTTTGGAAAACTTTTGCCCCTAATCCAAATTCCGATCACTCCTTCCCCTGACATGCTTTTGGACCCACAAAAGCTGGTTATCTCATGAGAGCTGAATAATATTCTATTTACAAAGTTCTATCATCTTGATTCTACTTGGAAAAATCGCCATGACAACCACTTGGGTTCACTGACATGCCTTGCCTTGCAAATGGCTTGGCTCTTCAGCCAATGTTCTCCCTTTTCTGCTGACCTAATCCAACACTTGTTGGTTTCTTGCTTACTAATAAAAAACTTTTCTATACCAAATAGATCCCTCAGTGCTTGGAAAACTGTCTGACGGCCTTCCCACTGAGAATCATGTTCATCCTTGCACAAGCATGCATTTGATGCAAGCTTCTCCTTGGAAACTAGTTTTCTAAGTTAAGCCCATATGAGTGAAATACAACAATGAGTTCCAACATTAGTAATAACAAGAAAAGAAATGACCATTCTTTTACCTCCATGGCTCCAAATTCCACATATGGAAGAATGCATTCACCATCTCCTTCGCTTCTTAGCGTCAACACCTCAAATGGTTTATAATGGATGCAAAATTTTCAGCGGCAAATTATTTGACTTCTTGTCCCTATTTACATCATCCTCTAGTTTGAGATGCTGCTCATGCCATGGATTTGAGAATGAGGGCTAAACATGAGCCTCTTTCTCAAGGGTGGACCTTCCCAAATTCCTGCAACATCTTGTCACAAGCATAACCATCAATATAAAAAACACATCATGCAAGAAACATAACTTGATGGAATATCCTTTTTCTCCTTCAAATATAAAAATTTCTCATCATGTGAACATCACCATGTACTCTTACATCTTGGTGTCAAAACTCATCGACCAAACACAAGTCGAAAAATCATGCCTCTTCAAACAATTGACTCTCAAGTCAAGCATAAGCATGCATAACAATTTGATGATTCTTTTCCAAAAACAAAAAGAATTTCACATCTCATGAAACATTTCATCAACATCTCCCTTTCATACTTGGAGACAAGGTTAACTCTTCCAAGTCGATATGACATGCATGCAACAATAAATTTGACCAACACAATTCAACATTCATGCATGTGAAAATGATCAACACTCTCAAGTTGGCAACATACATGTTAAAAAAATAAATCAATCCCACACAAGGTGATCACTCATGCATATTCATACACACAAACTTTGATGCATGTATAAATTCTTCAACTCTCTCACAAGTATAGTCATAAGTACAAGAACCCCATTCATATGTACATGTACTTAACGAGCTGAAATGAACAAATTTTGCTGTTGTTAGGTTTGTGTAATTTGTCAGATTGGCAAGACCAAATGTACAAGGGTAACATCAAACCAACTTTGGAGCCCTAGTACCTAGCCTTCCTGGACTCAGTAAGGGATCTCTCTATATTTGTATAAAAGATGTAAACTTGATTGATTTTATGGTTTTGATTTTAGGCTAGTTATAATGATAGGGTTTGTTTGTTTGTTTTGTTTGGTTGGGTTGCTTGTCAAGCACAATAGATAGAGTCAGAGAGATTCAGACCATTAGGCTATGGAGCCTGCAAAAGGTCTTGAAAAGTACTACCATAGGTCAAGGGTGTTTCATAGGGAAAATTAAACAAAGCCAAATGGATCTAAATAGGTTTAGTGAGTGTGAAATGAACATCAAGTTGTGAATGTAGTAGGTTTAAAGGGCAGTTAAGAATCCTTTAACATAAAATATAACAAGAAAATTCTATAAGAGTACTATGCATCAAGAAAGAATCAAAGGACAGGGCGCACCATAAACTTCTTTGACCTAGCTCTATCAAGTAAACTTTAAAACAACTATCCAACAAACCCTAGAGAGCAGGGAACTCCTAACCTATCTAGCTGTTACCTTCGGAGAAAGAAAAAATTCAAGATAGTACATAAGTAATGATTAAAGAGAAGGAAACTCCTAAATTCCTTAATCAAACTATAAAGACCTTCAAAGTAACCATTTCAAGATAGACTAAATGACAATGCAAACCGTAAACTTCTTTAGCCTAAACCCTAATTAGTACACTTCAAAGAAAGCCTTGAGAACAACATTTCAAGCAAAACCAAAGGACAGGGAAAACCATAACTTCTTTAGCCATACTCTATTGATTTAAGCTCAAGGAAAAAAACTAGATGGACATGGAGAAACATGGAACTCCTAATTTCTCCAAGCAAACCTAGTAGAGGAAAACATTTAAACAATAGAAAATAGATAGAGTTAAGGTGCCTCTAAACAACATGTCTTAACCTAAAATTTCTATTCTACTGCAAGAAAAAAGATGGAAAATATGTAAAGCATAAGAAAAAAAATACAATATTGGAAACACATCACCATTCAACAAAGTTCATGAATCCTATGGAAGTTCTTTCTCTATGGCATTCAATCCAAAACAGTCACAAAGCTCCAAAAGCCAATTTCTTCAAAAATCCAAGTCTTATGTATTCATCTCCATAAAAAAACTAACAAAAATAATGAATCTCACATGCAGTATTTAACTTCCAAAGGAGGAAGAAAACCGTAGCTAGGTTTCCAAAATGTCATTAATTACACATTTAAGTCATTTTTTTCCTATGAGACCATGCAAGGCCCAAGGCACTAATATCCCAAACTCATAAATGCAAAAATAACTCCAACAATAACTCCTAAACTAAGTTTGGAGATATTTTACTATTAAGCCTTCAAAATATCTTTTTCATTTACTCCTTGTGTATTTTTTTGACTTTCTGGCAAGGATGCAGCGCCAAGGTTCAAGGGCGTAGCACCAAAACTGGAAAAATAGCTTGAGTTGTAGCTGAGTTGTGGAGGCCTTCCCGGTGTCCAAATGAGCTCCATGATAGCTCATTCGAAAGGATGTCCTATCTAGTTTCCAAATATATATTTGGTTTCTAGAATGGTTTCCATTTTCCTACTCAAAAATCCATTCTCCCAAGACCTCACAGGGCACAGCGCCAGTGCTGAAAAGAGGGCAGAAAGGTGATGTTTTTCTTGTTTTTGGCCCTTTTGAGGGACCATTTCTACTCCAAATTACTTGAAACTTTCTGAGGGTGATTTCCTTGGCCTAAAGATCATGAAAATGTAAATTTTTACCCAATTGAGTGCCCCAAAAAAGAGCGCAGCCCCAGTGGCACTGCGCGCTTGGCCCTTCTTTCTGCAAGCAAAACAGTCAAAATTTCAAAAACTCAAAAAGATGCCAAAATTGGATTTTAACTTGCTGATAATGTTTGGGAACCTTGAAGGGAAACATCAGCAAAGATATCCAGCTTGTCTTTCTCCTTTTCCCCTTTTAGGACTTGAATATTTGCAAGGGCTCTTTTGAGCTTGGCCCTTCCAATTTTGTTCCTCGTGGCATAAGGCTTTGCCATCTTCTTCTGCATGTTAAAGTTACTTTGTTCCTTCTCAAGTTGATCCTATAGGTGAAAGTTGGCTCTCCCCAGCCAATATTCCCTATTATAGCTGATCTCCATGGCAAGGATCTCACTTGGAGTGAGTTGCTCTGCTAATGCTGTCTCTTGCTCTCTTTCCTTGGCTAAAGCCTTCTTTAAACCAATTGGCCTTGGCCTCATCCTAGGAAGCCGTTCTTCCTAATCCTCAATGTCATATAGAGTGCCCAGGGTTTCATATAGCTTTGCCTTGGCTTTTCCAGCCTCTTTCCAAGCTCTGATAGCTCTAATCTCATAGATGGCTTTCTCTGTCTCTAACTGCTAGTTTTCTACCTCAAGGAAGCTTATTAAATTCTTAGCCCTACCAAGATTGGCTTGTCGATCCCTAATCTAGGCATCCTTACTCTTGAGAAACATGTTTGTGATCCTTTCCTCATTCTCATCATCACTATCAAGTTGAATAAGTTGAAACTCTTGTTCAGTTTCATGCTGATCTTTCTCTTCTTCATCAATGACCTTTTCCTTACCTTTGTCAAGCTGTTTGGTTGATGATGAAGGAATGGCTCCTTGCCTCTTAAGGGCAGAAAAAACATGCCTATTTCCCCTATAGTAGGTCAAAGGAAAATATTCTATGTTAACCATCTCATTTCCATCTGTCTCACTTCCATATTCCTCACTGCCATTTGTCTCACTACCATCTTTCTCACTACAATTTGTCTCACTACTCTCTTCATTGTTTGATGTTGTGGTGTCATGAGATGAGGGTGAAGGGCTGTGGGAAGGTGATGGAGGAGGATCATCATGAGGTGAGGGAATGTGAGTTGATGGAGATGTAGGAATAGTAGGAGGTTAAAGAGGAATGGATGTGGGAGGATGGGATGATGAAGTAAATTTTTGCTAATGATGGCCTTGTGGAGTAGTGAACACCTCATGGGAAATGAAGGTCTCCCATGGAATGATTTTCTGCTGTAGTTGGTGCATAACAACCATGTTGATTAGAGAATGATGGAAAAAGATTTGCATCTACTCAATATAGTCTCTCTTTTGTATAATATAGGACATTTTATCAATGCTTCTGTAGAGTTAATAAGGTATGTGCAGCATCCTCACTCTAGTAAAGTGCATAAGTAGCCTGATGTGGTATGACTAAATATGGGAGAACCTTCCCCCACATGTGAAATAATTCATGAATATCCTCATCATGGGTGCATATCTATCAAGAAAATGTGAGAAAGGAAAGATGGATTTTATGTGGTATTTATACCCAGGCTTAAGATATGGCTTAAAGTAACTCATGTCATGATTGTCCTGCTTGAGCCATTTCTCCCCTATACTAGGTATGCACGTGGAATTGGCAATAGCATATGTAGATAACTCAAAGGTGACCCCTGTAAGGTTAAATTGTTTTTCAAGAAAGTTAATGATAAAGAGTCTAGTTAGCTCAAGGTGGTTTTACACCTGCTGCACCCTTTCACAAAAATCGAAGCATCCTACATGCTTGAAACAAGAAATAGTAAGGGGATATGACATGAGATCTCTTGTACTAAGGGGTTAAAATATATTGATATTTACTCCTTTGTGATTATTCCTCCTTGGAATTTGGGCCTCTCCACCATTGCCACTATCTCCCTCATCTGGCATGCTAAAAACCTATTTTGAAATCCTAGAACTGATGTGAAAATGAGATGAAAAGAGGGTAATGGGATGACAACCTTTGCAAGTGAAGGGACTGAGTGTGAATGAAGGTAATGGGTGTAGGGATAAGCTCAAATGAATCAAAACCCTCAAACAGTGTAATTTCCTTTATTTTGATTGATACTCTTTATAGGAAGATGAAATAAATGGAAAAAACAGGGATTTCAAGTTTGTAGCCTAGGGTTTCTTCTTAGGGTTTCATTACCATTAAATAAGAATCATAAAATAGCTTGAAAATGTGGTTATTGCATCCACTTACCATTTATCAGTTCCTTAGAGGACCTTGGCTGAAACTTGGAAGTAGTTTGAGGTGATTTGGGTCGTAAAATTTCTTAGAAAGCCCTCCTAGCCAAGGGCGTAGTGCCAAGGCTGAGCGTGCAATGCCGGTCCTAAGCGCGCAACACCTTGAAAAATTTTCATAGAGTGTTTCGGGTAAGGGTACAACACCTTCCCTAGTGCGCAGCGCTCACTTCCAGGCACACAACACTAATGTAATTTGTATGGAGGATTTTTTCCAAGGGCGCAATGCCAGATCCCAAGCACGCAGCTCCAAGCTGAGCATGTAACGCCAAGAAAATTTGTCCAAGTCTGTCTTGAAAACTCACAAACCCTTCTCCTCTGGATGCTCTTGGTATTTTGAAAGGTGATAGTGAATCTCTTGAAGTGTTAGGTGGGCTTTATAGGCAAATGGAAGTTTGATTTATCTTTATAAACCTACTTTCTAATGTTTTTAAAGTCATTTTGCCTTTCGCATTGATATTCTTTACACTTTTTATTGCAAGTGACTGAAAACATTAACTAGGCTTTGATTTTACTCCTTGATGCATGAAAATTTGATTTTGACAATTTTAGGATTTGGTCATATAGCAGCATCTTCAAAAACATCTTTTGTTCCCACCTTGGAGCTCAAATCATCTTTTGCTCATTTAGGCATGACAAGATTATTTTTTACACGTTTGGGATCTGATCACACAGTGACATCTTGAAAATATTTTTTTGCTTCCATCATGGAGTTCAACTCATCATTTCACCTTCTCTAGCCACTTTCCCAAAACCCTAGGTGTCTGGAGTGATTTTTCAACAATCATCAGTGTTATCTTCTAAATTCTCTATACCCCTTTCAAGTTCATTCATTTCTGTCCAGTTCACCTCACCTTTTCCGAATCTCATCAATAATATCTAATAGAATTTATTCATGTTTGGCCTTGTGTAGCTTCTCCATGTTATATCTGCAATTGATCACTGTTTTGGAACTCAACTAGACCATCAAGTCCAAAACCCTAGTTCTCTATAAGACCAAGTGTTTCTTTTCTCCTTTGTTGTAAGTTGTTTTCATTCAGGAGAAGACCACCTACCTTATCAGTACTTTATGCTAATAGACCTTTCAACATTCCTGCAAAAGCGCCAAAGTTTTTCCATTTTCCTCATGTGCAGACTCTGAACTGAAGGGATAGTCTTCTTTGGAAATATTTTAGGTCCTTCTTGAATAACCATGTCCTGACATTCTATTACATCTGAGCCAGATTCTAGCAAAGGAAAATTAGTGCTTGAAACATCCAAAGACAACATTAAAACATGTGAAACTCTAATGACCTAGTGGGAGGGTCCTTTGACCTGGTCTTTGACTGAAAATGCTTGGAGGCTTTAAGTGAAAAAAAAGTGTATTGTCAAAAGTGTTGTATTGAAGATCTAAAATCCAATGTACTTGATTTATCTAAAGAGCCTACATAGATAGTTTTGAGACCATCAATGCTTGAGGAACCTGGGGAACATGGGAATGAGTAGGCCATAGTAAACCCTAGAGGGAAAATGGAGTTTATGGATAGGGAAAAAATAGGCCAATGAGGTTATAGGCAGAGAAGGAGGGTAAAAATGAGAGATATAAGCTTATGAGGAGTTTGTAGGAGAAACAAGGTGACTTTGAAATGGGAAAATGATAGAATAGTGAAAAAGTTTCTATAAGGATAATGAAGGTAGTGAGATTTTTGAAACTCACAATATTCGAGGAAGGTTGTTTTCAGAAATATAGAACCAATATATAGTCATCTAAATATAGTGAAAAATATTGATGACTAACAGTGGCTCCACTTGGGGAGGGCAGCTCCTTTTGGGAGGTGTCCAGAACCTCAGAGTTTAGATCTCTGAGTTTTGAAGATCGATGCCTTACTTGCACTTGGCATATCCTTCTTTCTCCACTTGTTGATTGGCTGATGTTCTTTGAAGCTGTGATCCTACAATATGAACAACATGATTGCTTCAATATCAACACTACCTACCCATCATACTTTTCCTATCATTTTTTCTTCACTTGCGTGCATTTGGATTGGAAAACCCTTGACATCATTTTTTATTTTGAAAGCATAAAAACTATCTACTTCTACTCTTATCACTTCCAAGTGCTCATATTAGACTAATGAGCTCTTTTTATTCTCTACCTAATCTACTTGTCTCTCAAGGTTAAGCATTTTGACAAATTTTCATTCTCTAAGCTATCAACATAAAATTAAAAAAAAAATACCAAATCAAGGTTAGGCAGTTTGATTTGTCATGAGTTGTGGCATCTTGGACAAGTGGCACACATTTTTATTTTTGTACAAGTAAAACTAGAAACTTGAGGGCTCATAATTTGGAGTTTGTTACCTACCCCTCTCATTTCTCTTTTGGTTCAGATTTAAGCATTGAAACCAAATATCTTTTCCTAATCTAATCTATTGATAAGCCAAGTTTACATGGTTTGGAAAATATTCTTTCATTAACCTATCGGCATAAATTTAAAACATGTTCAATCATGATTAGGCTAAATGACTGAATGAGAATTTATTTTCTTCAAAGTAGTGGTATTTGGACTTGCACACTTTCAGACATATACTTTTTTGGTATGGGGCTATACCTTTTCTTTAAACCTGCCCTCTTTTTCTTCTTTTCTTTGTTTTTGTATTTCATTTTTCTCATCTCTTACTCAAACATTGTTATGTACAATGAATGAGGCTTAAAACTAAGAAATTAAAAAATAATAATGCTTGAGCATCCTGCCATTGACAGGACCTCCAAATAACTTTGTTCCATCCAGTTCTTGTAGAAAAAATGCATTGTTACCTCTAACTGAATGGATGATGTATGGACCTTTCCATTGATTTTCAAATTTTCCATGTTTGCCTTTGTCCTCTCTTCTTGAATCCCATTTCATCACTTTGTCTCCAATCTAGAAATCATTGGCTTTATTCCTTTTGTCAAATATCTTCTTGATGTTCTCCTGCACTACTCGTGTTCTGTTGTATACTTCTTCCCTTGATTGCTGCAAATGAATGGTTTGGCTTAGCCTCCTTTCCATATCATTTTCCTCTGATTGTATCTCTTGGAGGAGCTTCGTAACTGGAACTCCCAGGGATGTTGGAAAAAATGCATCCATGCCATACACTAGTTGATAGGGAGACATGTTAATTGATTTTTTTCTTGTTAATCTGTCAGCCCATAGTGCATGCACTAGTTTTCTATGCCATTACTTTTTGTTTTCTTCCAATAACTTCTTGATGATGTTCACCAAAATTTTGTTAGAGGACTTAGCCAACCCATTACCTTGAGGGTAATAAGCTGTAGAATGCCCTAGTGTGATGTGATACTGGTAGCAAAAGTTCACCATTCTCTTGGAATTAAATGCAGCAACATTATCGGTGATGATTTTTCTTGGACAACCAAATCTGGACAAGATGTTGGTTTCAAGGAATTTGATGATGACTGAGTCAGTGACATTCATTGAAGGGATGGCTTCTATCCCTTTGGTGAAATAGTCAATTGTAGTGAGGATCCATTTGTGTTGGGCAGATGAGGCAGGGCGGATTTCTCCAATGAAATCCAAACACCATTGTTTAAAAGGAGTTTCAACACTGATAGGGTGCAAAGGAAAAGGCAGTAGTTTTCTCCTTCCATCAAAGATTTGGCATTTATGGCAAGTCATTACTAGCTTGTGGATATCAGGGAAAAGAGTGGGCCAATAGAAACCAGCTCTAAGGATTTTTTTGGTAGTGGTTTTCCAATAGAGATGACCTCCACACTCTCCTTCATAAAACTCATGCATGATTCTATCTGCATTATCTTCAAGTAAACATTTAAGAAAGATACCAACAAAAAATTTCCAATACAAAGCGTTATCTAGAATGCAGAAATTTACAGCCTTTAGTTTCAAGAATCTAGTTTTTGTTTTGGATAAACCAGGAGGAGAATTTAGATTAAAAAGCACATGTAATATATCAACATACCCGAGTGAGTTCAGAAATGCTTCTTCAATGGTTGGAGTCACCAAATCCTCTGGTTCATCTAAGGAATGTATCATGTTTATGTCTAGTGCTTGAAAGTTTGCTTCAACCATTAGTTTGGCAAGTCCTTGTCCTTTGATTAGTTTAGTGGGCCTGATTTCTAGATGATATTCTAAGATGACAACAATCCACTTACCCCTTTTACGATCAGGATCCTGGTTTAGTATGTCTTTAACAACTGTGTGTGGAACAAAAGCAATGACATGTGAATGCAAGATGTAAACTTTGAAATCTTTTAATGCTTTGATTAAGGCAAAGGCTTATTTTTCCATGATGTTACATTTCAAAGGTGCATCTCTTAGTGCCTTGCTGAAGAAAGATATGGGTTGTTCTTACCCCATTATGTTCTTTTGTAGCAGTACTGCAGCAATTGTGTGTTCCAATGCAAATGAGAAGATGAAGAAGTCCTTGGTAAAGTGAGGGCTAATTAGAACTGGTGTTTGGGTAAGTGCTTGTTTTACCATTTCAAAGGATTGTTTTTGTTCTTTGGTCCATTTCACTCCTATTTCTCTTTTCAGCATGTTTGTAATTTTTATTAGGATTTCTGCAAGGTTTGGTACGAACCTTCTTAGGAAGTTGATCTTTCCAATGAAATATTGCAACTTTTTAATGTTCCTAGGGCGGTTGATCTGCAATACACCCTCAATAATTTTTGGGTCTATCTTAATCCCTTCTTCAGATATGATGTGGCCTAAGAGTTTTCCTTCTTGAAGACCAAACATATTTTTCTTAGGATTTAACGATAGACCATACTTTCTACACTTTTCAAATACCTTTCTTAGGTGAACTAGGTGTTCTTCATCAGTTTTAGAATAGATAGTGATGTCATCAAGGTATATCACAATGAAGTAACCTATGTCTTCGAAAAAAGAAAAGTCCATGGCTCTTTGAAAAGTAGCCCCCGCATTCATTAACCCAAAAGGCATTTTGACATACATGAAGGTGCCCCAAGGTGTAGTAAAAGTGGTTTTTTGCTGATCATCCGGGTGTACTAGCACCTGGTTATACCCTGAAAAACCATCAAGCAATGATATTATTTTAGAGCCTACTACCCTTTGCAGTATATGATCCATCTTAGGTAAAGGGTAGTTGTCTTTCAGGGAGGCTTTGTTTAAGTTTCTAAAGTCTATGCATAGCCTAATATCCCCTATTTTCTTTCTTACTGACACAAGGTTTGAAACCCATTCTGAGTATCTGAGTGGGACTATGATTCCAGTATCATACATCTACTTTATTTCCTTCTCAACCAGAGGCACTAGGACAGGGTTTATCCTTCTCAATTTATGCTTGAAAGGTTTCTGGTTTTCCTTGAGAGGAATCTTATGCTGAATGATGTTTGTATCACATGACTTCAAGTCCTCATTGCCCCATGCAAAAACCTTTAAATTCTTTGAGCAGCTCAATGTATTTATGTTTTATAAGGGGTGGCAATGTTTTGGACAACTTGATCATTTTAGGTTCCTCTTAACTGTCTATGTTGCATTCTTCTACATCTGTTTCGATGGATTCCATATTAGGCTTCCTAGCAACATCATTGAAATCAAACAACTCCTCTAAGAGGACAAGACCTTTTGGCAGTAGATTATATTTGCATTGCAATACCTCAAGGTATTTTTTATTCGGATCCCTACAAAATTTTTCCTCATGAAGGTGTTCTAGCAGATTTATATCAACAGGAGAAAATGGTTCTAGTTTGTGTGTTTGTTCTTCATTAGAGCAATCTTCTTCATGATCTAAGCTTGGTTTTGGTATTTCAAATTCATTCTTGGATTGCAGAAAGTCTTCAATATGTTTTTCCCCTTCAAACACTTGCCAATAATCTATGTTATCAGAGACTGTAGGTCTTCTTTTGACTTTTACCATGTATTGTTCATTTGCGTGAGGTAATTGGCAAGTGCTGGTAGCAAAGGCTAGTTCATTGGCAAGGCTATTTTGAGCTCTTGGGATAGAGGTAAGTTCATATTTCTCAAATGTCTTCAGGAGGTCTAAGGAAGAATTCCTATATTCTCTTAGTCTAGGATTTTTGGCTGAATATTCTCCTTTGATTTTCCTAATGATTAGCTCAGAATATCCTTGAACAGAAATCGTCTTAGCTCCTATGTTTTTCAGCAAGTGTAATCCTAGGAGAAGAGCCTCATACTCTGCAATATTGTTTGTACATTGAAAATCCAGTTTGTAGGAGTGACCTTCATTGGTGTTGTGTATCCAAACACCTGCTCCTAAACAAGATTTTCCACAAGAACCATCAATTCTCATGTTCCAAAGAGTTTCAAGTTCAGATTCACTATTATGTTGTTGTTCAAGGCTGCTAGGGTTGTGGATGTTATATTCTTCATTTGGTGTTTGGTTTGACTGTTCTGACAGGTCTTGTTCTTCCTCTTTTTCATTTACTTGTTCATTAATGTCAAATTCATTGTATAAGATAAATGATTCAAGGTCTGAATGGATAGAATAGAGAGGGGTGTTGTTTGGCTTGTCTTGGCTGCTTACCATGTATTTCATGTGAGATTCTATGCACAATATTCTTGTTTGGTTAAAGACTAGGATTGTAGCAAAGGTCATGTCCATTTGGAGGGTTCCTTGGAGTTTGGCTCCCCATGATCTAGATAAAAGCATGCTATATTTTGGGGGAATGTTAGCCACTATAATATCCATGAACAGGCTCTTGGCTGGTATTTTTGCCAGATTGACACACAGATCTTTGATTACACCCAAAAATTTAACTCTACTTGAATCAAAAGAGTACAAGTCTTTGTATGGTCTGGTTATTTCGAGGCCTAAACTTTCCATCACTACTTTTGGCATGAGGTTGTGTAAAGCACTGGAGTCTAGCATGGCATTATGTAGGATTTTGTCATGAATGTTAAAACTAACATAGAATGGAGGGACAACTCCCTCTTGAAAATTTCCCTCTACCTCAGGTCCAAACAGTAGTTCTGGCTTGTCATCAGTCAAATTTAGAGTGTCGGTGTCATTTCCTATGTTCAAAGCCTTCAAAAATTGAGACCTATATACATCTTAAGTTACCAGTTCAGTAAGAGGTATGGCTATTTTGATCTTGGAAATTTCAATCTCAATACTAAATGGTGCTTGTGTTCTTGGCAAAGTTAGATCAATTTTATCATACATGATCTTTTCAGCAAATTTAGTTTGCTGAGTTTTATTTGGCATCGCACTTAAAGCAGTTTTTTCAGGGCCACTAGTTGATGTACTAGGGCAGCTTTGGTCACAATTATGTTGGCTGGTTTTCTCTTTTCTCTGAATAGGATTCTTAGCCATTATGTTGGTGTTTTCTGCTATTTTTACAGAATGTTTTCAGGTGTCTTTTTAGCATAAATTTCTGGTTTGTTCCTCCTAGGGGTGTCTTGAGTTTTCCTACTTCGGAGGTCATACTGCCTATGAACCTCCATGATAGCATTTTCAAATCCTAGCTTGTATTCTTCAAAATCCTCATATGTTCTCTCAATTTTATTTGAGGAAAACAAACCTTGTTCTTCTTCTGTGAAAAAAAAAACATCCTCACTATCAGAGCCTATTAGATTCACATGGTTTTCTTTTGGCTCTTCAGTCTCTTTTTTCTCTTCATCTACATAGTTTTCTTGGAAAGGAGGTCTGATTTGCTGGTCATTTTATCTTTGTCTGATTTGAGGGGGGGTCTCTTCTAAAGTTTTGGTTTCTATTTCTGTTCTGAGGATTTTCTTGGTTTTCCCGAGGGGCTGCTCTTCCATTTAAATTGATTTTCTCCATCATCCTTTCCATTACACTAACTAGATTGTCATTTTTAGCATTAGATTTGGAGGCCATGGTTTCCTCTTTGTATGTAACCTTCTTGTCTGCTCTTAGTCTAGCCCTTTTATCATTTAGGTTGGCTTCTACACTTACTTCTCCTCTTTACATGTCCTCTAAGGTAAGGGGATCTCTTTCTCTTAATTGATAAGACATGTCTGGATCAAACCCATCCAGAAATTTTACTAAGGCTAGGCCTTGTGTGGGTTTCATGTGGGGAAGGAGTGCATTGTATACACTATTGAACCTAGTGCAGTAGTCTTGGACAATTTCCCCAACATTTATTTTAAGGTTATCATACTCCGATAGGATTTGAAGAGGATTTTTATTAGTCTCCCACTTGTTTATGAATGTTTGATAAAGCGAAGGGAGGTCATGAATGTTGTTAGGAGTTAAATTTTTGAACCATTTCTTTTCTTCTCCTCCTAAGCTTTGGGAAAACATTCTCATTTTTATGGTCTCCTCTTCTATTTATTAGTAGTCAAATGCATCATTCATCTTGTCTACATATTGTTGGGTAGTGGTAGAGTCAGCTGCAGTAAAGTGAGGGATTTTAGATTGGTAGTCCTATGGCATAGGCACTAAAGGTTGGGGTAGTACCAATGGGGCAAACCATGCTGCCATGATTTGAGGTAAAGGAACCCAAGGAGGGATTATAAGAGGGGGGTTTATGAGAGGAGGTGGAGGATGAAATGGAGTGGTTTTCATAGTGGATGTATGAGCGGGGGTAGCAGATGTACTTGGACCAGCTAGATGATATTGAGAAGATTTGGATCGAAATGAGTCAAAGTGTTGGAGAAGATGAAAATCAGGAGGAGTGGAAGGAGAGGCTTCTCTACTAGGACTCTGCTGTAAGTTTGTAGGTTAAAGGTCTATATGCGCTATCAAATTTTGAGACTTAGTTCTGAATAGGTTTCTTCTATGGTGTAAGTCAAATTGGGTATCTTGCAAGGATGTAAGGTTTTCATGGACAGAACTTGCTTTGTGAATTGGTCTAACAATAGTTGAGTCTTCAGTCTTAGAGGTTTTTCTTAGGATTATTTCTGGGTCATAAACTATGGTAGGAGGGTTTGGGTCAGGGTGAGATCTGGTGCTGATCCTTTGTGAAGCCATATTTCAGACCCAAAACACAGAGAGGCTGAAAATTTATGAGAGCTTTTGAAAACAGACCTATTTGTAAGGGTACTATGCTCACATAATATGTAACTGAGCTTTACACTATTATAATTGATTGATACACTCTCAGGAGAGTCTGTGAGAAATAGTGGGGTCAACAGGGCTACTAAAGACCAGTGGAGTCACTAGGTGGATGATGCTTACTATTTTGGGGATGTACTTCTTGTCCACCATCAACAAATAAATACCAATCTAAAGTTTTTTTTGGGTTTTATGACTTCTTTTTGTAACACTAAGCTTTTTAACGAGTATTCCCTAGTGTGTTTTACATTGTGCTAGTATGGAAAATCAACCAGATGTCATTCTTGGCTATTACTTGATTTATCTAGGTCTGACAAGGGATTTTTGAGTTTTGAAGGAATATTCAAGCTTGTTACTTACTCAGTCCCTAGTGGAGTTGCCATTATGTTAGGTCCCTGTAATTTGTCATATTGGCAAGACCAAATGTACAAGGGTAACATCAAACCAACTTTGGAGCCCTAGGACCTATCCTTCCTGGAATCAGAGAGGGCTCTCTCTATATTTGTATAAAATATGTAAACTTGATTGATTTTAGGGTTTTGATTTTAGGCTAGTTATAATGATAGGGTTTGTTTTTTTTTTGTTTGGTTGGGTTGCTTGTCAAGCAGAACATATAGAGTGAGAGAGATTCAAACCATTGGGTTATGGAGTCTACAAAAGTTCTTGAAAAGTACTACCATAGGTCAAGGGTGTTTCATAGGGCAAGTTTAACAAATCCAAATGGATATAAATAGGTTTAGTGAGTGTGAAATGAACATCAAGTTGTGAATGTAGTAGGTTTAAAGGGAAGTTAAGAATCCTTTAACATAAAATATAACAAGAAGAGTCTATAAGAGTATTATGCATCAAGAAAGAATCAAAGGACAGGGCGCACCATAAACTTCTTTGACCTAGCTCTATCAAGTAAACTTTAAAACAACTATCCAACAAACCCTAGAGAGCAGGGAACTCCTAACCTCTCTAGCTATTACCTTCAGAGAAAGAAAACATTCAGGATAACACGTAAGTAATGATTAAAGAGTAGGGAACTCCTAAACTCCTTAATCAAACTATAAAGACCTTCAAAGTAGCCATTTCAAGATAGACTAAAGGACAATGCAAACCATAAAATTCTTTAGCCTAAACCCTAATTAGTGCACTTCAAAGAAATCCTTAAGAACAACATTTCAAGCAAAACCAAAGGACAGGGAAAACCATAAAATTATTTAGCCATACTCTACTGATTTAATATCAAGGAAACAAACTAGATGGACATGGAGAAATAGGGAACTCCTAATTTCTCCAAGAAAACCTATTAGAGGAAAACATTTAAACAATATAAAGTAGACAGAGTTAAGGTGCCTATAAACAACATGTCTTAACCTAAACTTTCTGTTCTACTGCAAGAGAAAAGATGGAAAATATGTAAAACATAAGAAAAAAAATTAGAAACACATCACCATTAAACAAAGTTCATGAATCCTATGAAAGTGCTTGCTCTATGGCATTCAATCCAAAAGAGTCACAAAGCTCCAAAAGCCAATTTCTTCAAAACTCCAAGTCTTATGTATTCATCCCCATAAAACAACCAACAAAAATAATGAAGCTTACATGCGGTATTTAACTACAAAAGGAGGAATAAAACCCTAGCTAGGTTTCCAAAATTTCATTAATTACACATTTTAGTCATTTTTTTCCTATGAGACCATGCAAGGCCCAAGGCACAAATATCTCAAACTCATAAATGCAAAAATAACTCCTAACAATAACTCCTCAACTACTTTTGGAGATATTTTCCTATTAAGCCTTGACACTATATTTTTCATTTACTCCCTATGTCTTTTTTTGAATTTCTGGCAAGGGCGCAACACCAAGGTTCAAGGGCGCAGTGCCAGGCTAAGGGCGTAGTGCCAAAACTGGAAAAATAGCTTGAGTTGAAGTTGAGTTTTGGAGGCCTTCCCGGTGTCCAAATGAGCTCCATGATAGCTCCTTGGAAAGCTTGTACTATCTAGTTTCCAAATCAGCCTTTGGTTTCTAGAATGGTGTCCATTTTCCTGCTGAAAAATCCATTCTCCCAAGACTTCTTAGGGCGCACCGCTAGTGCTGAAAAGAGGGCAGAAAGGTAAATTTTTTCTTTGTTTTGGCCCTTTTGGGGGACCAGCTCTGCTCCAAATGACTTAAAAATTTCTGAGGGTGATGTCCTTGGCCTAATTATCATGAAAATGTAAAATTTTCCCCAATTTAGTGCCCCAAAAAAGAGTGCAATTCTAGTGGCGTTGCGCGCTTGGCCCTTCTTTCTGCAAGAAAAACAGTCAAAATTTAAAAAACTCAAAAAAGATGTGAAAATTGGATTTTAACTTGCTGATCATGTTTGGGAAGCTTGAAGGGATGCATCAGCAAGGATATCCAGCTTGTCTTTCTCCTTTGCCTCTTTTAGGACTTGAATCTTCGCAAGGGCTCTTTTGAGCTAGGCCCTTGCAATTTTGTTCCTCATGGCATAATGCCTTGCCATCTTCTTCTGTATGCTAATGTTCCTTTGTGCCTTATCAAGTTGATCCTCTAGGTGCACATTGGCTCTCTCTAGGAAATATTCCCTATCATAGCTGATCTCCATGGCAAGCAGCTCACTTGGAGTGAGCTGCTCTGCCAATGATGTCTCTTGCTCTCTTTCCTTGGCTAAAGCCTTCTTTAAACCAATTGTCCTCGGACTCCTCCTAGGAAGTTGTTCTTCCTCATCCTAAATTTCATCTAGAGTGCCCAAGGTTTCATATAGCTTTGCCTTGGGTTTTCTAGCCTCTTTCCGAGCTCTAATAGCTCTGATCTCATATATGGCTTTCTTTGTCTCTAATTATCAGTTTTCTACCTCAAGGAAGTTTATTACATTCTTAGCCCTACCAATATGGGCTTGTAGATCCATAATCTGGGAATCCTTACTCTTGAGCAACATGTTTGTGATCCACTCCTCATTCTCATCATCACTGTCAAGGTGAATAAGTTGAAACTCTTGTTTAGTTTCATGCTGATCTTCCTCTTCTACATCAATGACCTTTTCCTTACCTTTTTCAAGCTGTTTTGTTGATGATTATTATGAAGGTAAATCCTCTCTGTAGACAGAGACGATCCCTCTATCCCTGGGGTGGGTCTAGTAACAAAAGGACATGCTAAAGTGTTGTTTCCTAGTTAACGAATGAACAAGAGACACGGTAGATTGACCTACCTTGAATCCAACGTTGTTGACGTTGTAGAAAGAGTAACAACCTTCCGCTCTTGCCTTGGAAAATCATGACCCGTTCACTGTCACGCTCAGATACCTACACATAGGACAAAGAATAAGAACAACATATGACAAAATATTTTTAGTCACAACTATTAACCAGTCAAAGAAGGCTAAACATATTGTATGAAATAAACATCATAACACAATAGTGGAACCAAACAGTAGTCATGTATATTAATGAGTAGAAGGAAGAGTACAATTGATTCTTTGACATCACAGTCTCCTCCAACAGGGTTCAGACAAAGCACGTCTCAAATGTTAGATAGGGGATTCGAACTCAAGCTCTCTTAGAAGTCATCGACTCAAGCTCTCTCAACACAATATTTCTTACTCTATCTCCTCTAGTAGCTTAGCTATAGTATAATTCTCCTAGTTCAACTATTCAACCATTCAGATAGTTTCTACTAAAATAGATAGTTTCTTATATAGAGTAAAAGGAGGAGGTTGGGATCCTTACAAAGGTGGGAGGGAGTCCTATCCTTTAGGGGAGTTCCAAGGGAGGTGGAAACTACTAACTAAAGGAAGGAGTCCGTGGTTGTTTCAGTTCAACCAATCCTAATGACTCATCCCTGAGGTGGTTGGAATGGAACCTCTACCTCTATTTTTTTTAAAAATTCCATAAACAGCTTGGCACGGGTGTCTAACTGGCACAGGGTGCCAAGTGGTGCGGGCTTAGTGTTAAATTTCCTGGTCAGCGCGAGGGTGTAACTGGATACTTGCGCCAAGGAAAAAATAGGGATTTTTACAACTCTGCTTAGGGAAATGTCAACAAGAAGAATGTCACTTTCATCAAAAGGGATGCAAGGATGGTATTTGAAAAGCATGACACTGCTTATTGGTCACAAAAATGACCCTCCAATGTGCGAGTTGGGGATTGCAGGGAGAGTGAAAAAATGCTGTGTAACAGATGCCCCCTAAAGCATGAAGTCCAAGAGAGAGGGAGGGGTGAAATTCTTTATGAGAATGCGTTCGAACCAAACACTACTGTCAGAAGACCTGTAATTATAAATACAACTGATATCTGTGATACATGAATCATGTGGCATGGGAGCAACCATACATAATAAAGTATATAAAAACTGAGATCTAAGGTATGGACACAACCATCCAGCAGGAAGGATCAATAAATAGACTCAGGTATGGTCGCAACCATCCAATCAAGAGAGTCATGCAATAAGTCATAATAATCCACAAAAATCCATAGCCTGGGGTTTTATAGGAAAAAACCCAGGGTCTTGCGCTCCATCTCGACCCGAACAAGTACAATTTTAAGCATGCGAATATATGAGCTGAAATCGAACATGTAGGAACATCGTCTGATTACCAGCCAATGATGAAAGCTGTTAACAAACGCGAGAGAAACCATCAATGATGAAGATGGCCCTCAAGGTACAAAAGGTACAATCTACGTAATGTGAAAAATGATCTAATGTCGAAAATTCAGAGAATCACTCGATCGAAGGCCAATGATGTGAACCTTGCATCAAATGCGAAAAACCTGCCATTGAGGTATGCAGGCTCCAAGGTACCAGTAGGGAGTCTCTTAGATCAAATTCCTGGATAATGAGTTGAAGTCGCCAGGAAGTGACCTGGTCGAAGGAGGGCCATAATGTTTCCCACATCATCGACACGAGATAGAGGAACATGATGAAAGTGGAACAGGACCAACAAGAGATCAGAGGAAGGTTGACAGCTGCAGAGGTAAACTTCTCTTGAACATGTCAATAGCGCAACATTGGATTTGGAAGTATTTGACATCAAAGGATTTGAGGTCAGGATGACATGGTAAAGAGTATATGAGAGGTCAAAAGATATTACCCAAACCCACGAAAGAAAAAATGACGAAATGAGATGTCCCCAACCTAACACAAATGCAGACAAGTGCCATGTTCAAGAGCGACATACTGCCAACATAACTAAAAATTGGTTCCATTTTTCCCCACCATTTTTGGCGAGTACCCCAATTATTTTTTAAAACAAGCTTGAAGGGGATAACATATGCTTGCACTGTAAGTTTGTCCTTCGGACAAATCCAACCTAGTACATTTTATGAGCCCTAGGAAGGAGGAAATTGAAATAACTTCATGGTGAAGAAGTCTGATGTCATCAGGGTTTAATGAGTTTAACAAAGGAAGAAATCAACATCTTTTCATGTTTAGAGAGTTTGAAAATAAATCAGAAAAGAAAACTCCAATAGTTCCTTTTTGTAGATAGTCTCATAGATCTGAAAAGGAAGAAAACTGTGTCTGAGAGAACGCCTTAGTCGCGATAGGCTAAGGTATTCCTTTTTGTAAATAATCCATCCCAGCCCGAAAAAGGGTTAAACATATACTGGGTAGATATCGTTTCGCAGCCATTTAACGAGTTCAAAACGATAAGAATCTCGACAATATTTTCAATTTTAAAGAGTCAGAAAAGAGCTAAAATATGACTCCAGTAGTGACTTTTTCATGTTTTTACCGAGTCCAAAAAAGTATAAAATATAACTCGTTACTTCATCATTATCGCATGAAAATCCTGTTGTTGAACAAGAGACGTGTAAAACCAATTTCTCAAAAATAATATAATAAAATAATCGAAAAACATGCCTTAAAACCTAATTAGAGTTGTGGAAAAGTTATAAAATGCCAAAAATGGTAAAAATAATTACTTTTGACTTTTTACCTCTTGTGGAGCAATAGTTACCCATTTTACTGTGCAATCTTACAGTGGCGATAGCGGCCAATCCAACAGATCAATTGCAAATCCGTCAACTCCAGGTAAGATTTGAGATCCCTCTTATCATTTCAAGTCATTTCTTGCTTCCTGCAATTGTTAATTTCAAATTTTGGGGGAGGAAATGTAAAAATTAGGGCTTCGTGGTTGGCACAAGTTTCGGGCACGGAGTCACGCCAACCGCCCGATTTTTAACACTAAAGCGCGCCCATTAGCACGACTGTTTTGGAAACAGTCACGCCAACGGCACAAACCATTTCTAGCAAAAAAATTCTCATCAAATACCCCAATTGTTTACAGATTTAAAGTTCAAGATTGACTAATACCACTCATGTGTATGTGTTTGTAGGTAGAAAGAGGAAAAATGGTTATTGAATGGAAAGAACAAGAACATAGCGAAGAAGATGAGCTAGCCATGGAAAATGAGGGAGTCATGGAAGCTCTCAAAAACTGTGGTTTGAAAAAATTCTTCCTAACACCATGTCTCCGAGCCCAACCAGAATTACTACAGTATCTGATCAGTATATGAGACGAAAATCAAGAGAAGTTCATCCTTCGAGATCAAGAACTTGAGATTGATGTCTTTGACGTGTAGTTCATCACAGGATTATTGCAAAGGGGTGCAACACCAATCCTAACTGGTACCCGGCCCTGCATGGAAAACATGACCATGGTGATAGACAGGGTATGTCGAGGAGCACAGAAGGAATCAGGTAGTGGGAAAGTTGATATACAAATACAAACTATCCAAGATTTGACACTACGTGTGGTATTGCATACCATCACACGGGCTAAAGGATCACAAGCACCTCACAAAGAAATAAAGACACAATTGCTTCTTGTTGTATACTGCATGGCACTGACCATCTACAACTGGGTAGAGGCTGTGACCATAAACATGAAGCGCCAACTAACCAAATGCAAGAAGACCAAAATGAAGAAATTTGGTTATGGATATATTCTGGTATCGTTCTTCTTGGAATGACTACCCATTTTTTAGTGATAGGAGATCATAGTCCCGACACCACTAGTGAGAGAACCACGGAGGGCTCAATGGGTAGCTTTGATGCCAAGGGCAGGGGGCAGTCAACAAATGTCCTGGAGACTGGAATTATTCAATTGGCTCCGACGACAAATAATTGTCATGGAGGATTGGCCCTACTCTAGTACATATGTCACTGATGATACAGACCTCTCACTCCCAGAGGGAGAAGATTGGGATGAAGATTTAGGTGAGACTCATTTCTAAGTTTTATGAGTATTATGATTTTTATTTTTATTTATTTATTTATTTTTTAATTTATGCACGTTCTGACGTTAAATCCAAGTAATTGCAGACGTTGGCCCAGAGAGACCTGCCAACATGTCACCGATGGCGAGGCGAATCCCTCGCGATTTCAACTCTCAAGGCAAGGGCGGCGAGGAAGATGAGATAGTGCGAAACCTGGAGGGGATCACACGAGGAGTTCCAGATTATGCACGTTTTGATGATGTTCACCGTGCCTACCAGAGACATACTGTAGGGGTGCCCAGCCGAATTCACCGCTTGCTGAGGTGGCTAGTACGGGCCGTGACATGTTATCATGAGCACCATGCTGATTAGACACCTAGGTTTTATTTTATCTGCATATCTTGAGAGACATGATGTCTAAGGATGTAACAGAAACACACATGTATTTTTTGAATTTATGATGCACACGGTTGCTAACATGCGAGATATCTATATATATATATATATATATACACACACACACATCTATTTCCCTACATGGATATTTTACATGTGATGATGCTTTTACAAATTATGAAAATGTATATCTAATACAATGTTAGCCACTGTATCAGTTAATGTGTTCATTCGTATAGGAATATGTTGATAGGTAATAAAATCAAAATGTCTTTCCAACAAACGAATATGTAAATACAATCTCAGAATGTGTAGAATTATGACTGAATAATGATTATTGATTTGCAAAAAGACAAGCTGTGAATCTAGATTTACAAGCAATGTGCGTATTCCGAGGTTGATTGCCTCGGTTAATAGCTCAATGACAGCGCTATATTCAGCGACATTGTTTGTAGTTCGTCCTAGACAAATACCTTGCAGATCTATCAACTCACCAGCAGGATCATAAATTACCCAGGCTGCTAAAGACAAATTCCTAGTACTGCGGGAAGCACCATCCGTGAAAATGACATAAAGGGTAATAGAAATCTACACAATAAGCAAGACCCAATAAGCAGGAAAACACTCACAAAGCACACCAAACCAGAAAACATGTACAAAAATGAAAACAACACCTATGTACACCTATTATGCATGAATGACTCACGCATAATATTTTTTGAGATACAACCCATTTCTGGGTTGTTCAAGAGGATGACCTTTGTAGTCAATTAGCTCATAGGCCCCATTCTGCAACACACATTTAATGATTTAGGGTCCATGCCACATAGGTTGAAATTTTCCTTCCCCCAACTTATCACGAGCTTGGTCATATGGGAGGACGAGATCTCCTTCAACGAAAGAACGAGGGGAAACTAACTGATCAAAATGAGCTTTGACCCACTTTTTCTGTGCTTCAATAATGAGAGCAGCAAAGCGGCAGGTTTCATCCAGCCTTTCTAAATAAAGGAGATGTTCTTCTTCTAGCGAAGTATTCGGTAGTAATTCAACAACCAATTTGAGTGAAGTTATTTCACATTCAATCAGAAGAGTAGCTTCCAGGCCATAAATTAACTGGAAAGGAGTGAACCCGGTTGCGTTCTTAACTGAGGTTCGGTATGCCCAAAGAGCCAAAAATAACATGAGATGCCAATTTTATTTGTGGATCCCAATCATACGTTGAAACATCATGACAAGAACTTTTTTCACAGCTTCAACCTCGCCATTGGCTTGAGGGTAGTATGGTATTAAGTTGTCATGAGGCAGACCCAACTTAGAAGTCAACTCTGCCACCATATAATGCCGAAAATGGGAACCATGATCAATAACGATGGCTTGAGGGACATCAAACCTAGCAATAATGTGATTGAACATGAACTAAGTAGCTTTCTTACCGTCAGCGGCAAGTGTAGGCATTGCTTCGGCCCATTTGGTGAATTTGTCCACGACTACGATAATATAAGCATGCCCCCCCGCCGAGTGAGGGTTACACATAATAAAATTGATGCCCCACTTCACAAAGGGACCAATGGTAATGACAGGATGAAGAGGAACGGGTGGTGCATGCACTTGCGTTGATAAATTTGGAAATCATGGCATTTACGAACTATGACAATACAGTCTTTGAAAATAGAAGGCCAAAAATAACTAGCACGAAGAATCTTTTGTGCAGTTCCATAACCAGATATGTAACTGCCACAGGTGCCACTGTGACAATCATTCAGATATTTCTTGTCTTCCTCGAGAGTCAAACATTTCTGGAGTATTGAATCGACTCCAATATGATAGAGAGTATCTCCAACTATATGATAAGGTTGTGACTGATGGCGGATGCGTCAGCGGACATCCTTCGTCAATGCAGATCTAAAAGATAAAGTTTGGAGATAGATGATAATATCACCGTACCATGGATCAAGGGTGCTAATCAAGAAAAGCTAATAATCTAGAATGACGTCCTCAGAACGAGAAGGAGCGGAGTCAGAAGGGAGAGAACAAAGTAAATCAGCAAAGACCAATGATTTTTTAGATTTGGCAACAGTAAATTCAAAATCAAACTCTTGGAGGATGAAAATCCACTTCGAGTGTTTTCCCCCCAGAAATTGTCAAGACAATATGTAGGTCATGGGATTGCATTCAGAAATCACCGTAACTATATGCAAAATAATATAATGACAAAAATGTTGAAATCTTGAACAACGGCCAACGCTAACTTCTCGACGTGGGCATAACACATTTTAGGGTCGAGAAGGTTACGAGACAAGTAATAAATAACATGTTCATGACCGTCATCATTGTTTTGTACCAAAACCATGGTAATCGTGCTGAAAGTGGCAGCCAAATAAAGGGAAAAATCACGATGATAATCTGGAGGGCGGAGGAGAGGAGTATTGACCAACAATGTTTTCAACGCATCGAAAGATTTCTGAGCGATCTCATCCCAGTAAAAAAGAACGCTCTGCTTTAACAATCGTGTGAATCCTTTAGCTACTTCGGCATAGTTAGGTATAAAACAACGAAGAAAATTAGCTTTCCCTTGTAAACTCTGCAACTGATGTAATGAGGAAGGAGAGGGGAGATTGATAATAGACTCAACCTTGAGAGGATCTAGGAGAATCCCATCTTTGGAAACGATAAAATCCAAGAGTCTAATAGAATCGATGCAAAAGACACAGTTGTGCGGATTAAGCCGAATGTTATAGTGCCTACAGCGAAGAAAAATTTGAGGAAGATGGTTAGGATGATCCCTACTCTTAGCTGAATGAGTTGGAAGGTCATCCAGATAAGGTTGAACAATGTGACGAATATCATGAAAGGCATAAGACATCGCGCGCTGAAATGTGGCCCTGACATTCCTCAAACCAAAAGGAAGTTTATTATATGAAAAGGTACCTCAAGGACAGATGAAGGCAGTCTTGTTTTTATCATTCAGGAGAATGTTGATCTCATTATAACCCGAAAAACCATCCATAAGGGAAAATATCTCACTCCCGGCATAGTCGTTAATGATTTGGTCGATGAAAGGAGTAGGATAATTATCCTTAGGACAAGCTCGATTGATATCATGATAATCAACACAGACACGAATAGTGCCCTGTTTCTTATCTACAGGAACAATATTAGAAACCCATTCTGTCAAGGGAATTAGATAAATGAAACCAGCTTTGAGAATTTTTTCCACTTCGGCCTTAATGGTAGTAGCTTTCTTAGGATGCATTGGACGAAGACGCTGACGAGCAGGTTTCGAACCGGGGTAAGTAGGAATCTCATGTACCACGATGCTAGGATCAATTCCGAGCATTTCTTCATAGGACCATGCAAATACATCAAAAAATTTGCGAAAAAGGCTAGTATAACCTTGTAATTCATCCGAAGAAGAAGTAACCCCAATATGGAAGTTCTCGATGATTCTCAGTTTAATGGAAATGTCGATAGGCATCATCTGAGTGATGTTGCTCAAGTTACCTTATGAAAAAACCTCATGGACTTGAACAGGTGTTTGAAGCGGAGGAGAAGGAACTTGAGAGGGAAAATGCTCAAGACATGTAGACATGGCCCTGAGGCTTGGTAGAAACGAGGAATGATGATGAACATCGTCCCATGGTAGATCGTCGAGAGACAGGGTTTCCACGATAGCCTCATCAGAAGAAAACACTTCTTTCAAAGGATCTGGTGAGTCAAAATCACCAAGACAAGGGGATTGAGAATAGATGTTAAGAGTCATGCTTGAAGGAGAAGAATCAGAGGACAGAGTGTTCGATGCAACAATGAGTTCACAATAATCAATTTCAATCGGACTCAATGACATCGAATCCCCGAACGAATCGATCTTTCCAGGAGAAGGGATAACCCAGGGGTTATCGGTTCAAGAAATCATGTTGACCTGAACAGTATTCAGCAGTGGAAGAGGGAAAACACCCATGAGGGCAAGATCCTTAAAAAGGCTCGGTCCTACGCTCTCGTAGGGAGTAGGAATCTTGTCCACATACGGAACGTTGTTCTCGGAAGAAGAAGTGAAAAAAGACAATTGATCAACAGTAATAATATTTCCTTCATGCGGGAACTTTAAAACACGAAAGAGAGTGGATAGAATGCACAGGATGACGTGAGTCTAACTGCGACCGAGGATAATATTATAATTGAGTTTTGCATCAACAAATTCGACCTCGAAATTGACTGTCTTCCCTTCTAACGTGATCGGTAAACTAGCGAGAACACCAAGAGATTTAGATTCTCTTACATCAAATGCTTCAAGGGAATTGTGTGATGAGGTAAGAGTTGGAGAACCAATGGATTTCCAACAGGTAGATGACATAACACAGGTATATGCACCCTTGTGCACGATGGCCTGGTGAATATTCAAACCATTTATACCAACTTGAATGATGAGCACAATTTGGTGCGGGAGTCGTGGGACGAAATTCTCTAAATTGAAAGCAAGCAAGCTAGTATCGGCAGGATAAATACCACCTATCGCGGATAGCAGAGCTTTCCATTGTGAAGGAAAAATTTGAAGTACTTCTAACACAGACATTGCGGATGGTGCCTGAGCCAAATCCTCAACAATACTATAATTCTAAGTGGAACGGGTGTTAGGATTGTATGAAGACTTATGGAGCACACCTTTGGAAGGTGGTCGCACAATAGATTTGGCGCTAGGATGTTCAATCTAAAGAGGGCCAGAAATAGGATGAGGAGGAGGAGGACCATCAGCGATCTCTTTCTCCGCTACTTGATGCGAACCAAAATAATCTTTCGATCGAGTAGTAATAGAAATGGGTGCAGAACCGTTCATCATGAACACTTGCGAACCAGATGGAGAAGAGGACTGAGGGTGCTCTACCATCTGAGTTTGCTGAGGAAAAGGTTCTTTAAGAATGGATAGAGCTCCTTGGGTGCCTTTGAGAAATCAACTCACTTCAGACCGTCTAGGACAGTCCTTGGTGAGGTGCTCATCGTAACAAATCAAATTTTGCATTGAAAACTATCAACAAAACGAGGTTTCGGAGGATCCTGTTTCGGGGTATCGCCTTTAGCCTTACCTTTACACTTTTTATTACCTTTGGAAGTGTTATCTGTAGAATTGGCCTGAACAAAATTCACTTCTGTGGGTGTGCCAGATTTCAAAGTTGACTGAGAAGCTACATTATTGGAAGAAGTAGACTTTTGCTTCCCAGAGTTAGATGAAGGAGACTTGTGAGAAGTCTACGATACAGAACCAATAATACCATCAACTGATGGAGTTGCTGTTGGTTTAGAAGTTCTAGGTCAAGGAGCATCAGGAAAGATATCATATAATGTGCCAAACTAAGAGTACATGAGATCAAGGTACTGGGCGTAAGCAATGGCCTATTCCTCGGTTACACATGCCCCCATAGCAATGTCTTTGGACATATGTTTGACAAAGGAGGTAGTGAACCATAAGTCAGAAGTTGATCAGGTATCTCAAATTTGATCATGCGACGACAATGCCGCCACTCATGAATATGATCCGAGATATGAGTAGCTCGGTCCTGTTTCAATGAAGTGAGGAGATGCGTCTCGGTCTCATAGTGGATCGGTAACTAAAAATGTGTAAGGAATGCCATGGCCAAAGAATTGAAATCTTGGAAAACTCCACGAGACAACTTAATTTACCACTTTACAGCGACACCAGTAAGAGTTCGCTAGAAAATACGGAGATGAATAGAATCATCAACCCAAGAATTAGAAGAACACCACAAGTGGTAAGTCATCACATGCATTTGGGGGTCTTCACCAGGTTTACCCTCAAATTTAGGACAATCACCAGGAATCTTGGTCGGAACCAGACGCTAATATGGATTATGAAGAATAGGATCATTTGTCAACTTTGACACATCGGGTAATTCCAACGTAGCAAGAAATGGTAACTGAGTATTGAAATTCAGTGGACGTCTTTGATAAGTACCTGTATGTATATTCCACCCAGTGCGAACAGGATTTTGTCCCCAGATATTCTGTCTGGAAGGGTTCGGATCATAGGGATTAAAAACAAGATAATTCAGTTGATACTGGGATTGAGGACCAGGATATTGAGTCGAAGCAGACCATTGAGGTCCTTGCTGAGTAGCATAAGAATTCTACTGCAGAATGTAAGTATGACTTGAGGTTGCTGATACACAGGTTGATTTTGATGGTACGAAATCTGAGGTGCGCTATATACTGGTTTATTTGGAAGGTATGGAATTTGGGGTGCGCTATATACCAGTTGATAGGAAACTTGAGGGTAATAAGCGCCCTGCGGCTGCGCAGGTTGAACTTACGGAGTGGGTTGAGTAGGCTACTAAGCAGGGTAAATGGGTAAAACTGGCTGCGGAAATGAAGGAATCTGTTGGTGGGTAGGTTACAACGGTTGCTGAGCAGGCTGAAATGGCTGTTGAACTGGTTGTTGAGGGCCATGAGGTTGACCTTGTGGGAAAGGTTGGCCTAATGTTTGTGACGGATCAGGTTGTCCCTGATGACCAGGTTGACCCGGAGAAGGACCAAAGGGTTTTCTTGGTTGCACAATATTTGGGCCATACTGAACGTGTGGCTATGATTGAGGTGCAACAGGTTATCCCCGTGACAGATAAAATTCCCCCCCAGGACCAAAAGATGATTCAGGTTGATTCAGAGGTTGACTCGAGGGACCAGAGGGTTTTCCATGTTGGACCAAAGGTTGTCCTTGTAAAATTTGACCTTGTGGAATGTATGGTTGTCCCTGTGGACCAGAAGAAAGGCCCTACTGAGCTAAAGGTTGTCCTTGAGAGGGTTTTCCTTATGGGCTAGAGGGTTGCATAGGAAGAGTAGGTCCCAGATGAGTAACAGTCTGATAGGGATCATAAACAACCTGATAAGGATTAATAGGAGGAAAATAGACTGGATTACCATAAACATCGTAATGGTGCAGATAGATATATACGGGATACCAACAACATCATAGTGATGGAATCGAGGATTAGCAGGAGCCTAAGACTACTGAGAACCCTGAGAATTCTACTGCGGAAAAACCAACAAATATTCTTCAAAGTAAGACCACCAGGAATAACAAGAGTAGTGGAAACTGTACTAGAAGCCACACAAACCGTTGGTTGAACTGGAATAGATGTGACAGTAACTGACGAAAAAGGAGTAAAAGGTGATAGCCCCAAAGATGGTAGGAGCGAACTCAGAGGAGGAGTTACCGCACTGGATTGCACAATGGAAGCAATGCCAGACAGAATCTGACTCAGAGATCTATATCCAAGCAGAAGTGAGACCGATGGTGGTGAATAGTGGGTGGAGGCACGAGAGAGATCTTCGGGAAAGAGTTGATATTATCCTATGGAAATAAGCATTCCTTCAATGCCAACAGAATCGGAGGAATCTATAACTAAGTCCAAGGTGAGATCTTTGAAAATAATATGGGGAATAGGAGGTACTGCAGCATCAAAAAAAGGTGATCTAGACGTAAGAGGAGGAAATTCCCCTTCTTCCCAAAAACCGGACCAAGCACTTGAATGAGGCCAATTTAATTCAACCGGTTCGTCAAGCGGAGATCGAGTAGCAAGGGTTTGGATAGATGGAAGAATAGGCTACGAGAACTCGACAGATCTAGTGGATTGAGGGGTTTCTAAAGAAGCATCCGAAAAAGAACCACCACCAGGAGGCTGTGAGAATGACGACACTGGATGTTCTGCCACTTTGACTGTAAATCAGAACAGGAAGGAAAAGAGATAACCAATCAAAGGTACCAAAATCAAGAACCAAGGAAATCAATCAGACCAAGTAACAAACTTTTAATGGGCGTGTAATCGTAGGTGATTAATTTTATAACACTGAAACCAAAATTCACTGTTTCATGTTTTAAGAGTCGAGAAACAGGAAAAAGATGACTCTAGTCACTTTCAATTTGAAACGAGCGTGAAAGGACAAGTGCTTGATGATCTCTTCTCTTGTTTAAAGAGTCACAAAAATACCTAAATGACTTCTTAGGAATTCTAAGCAAGAAGGTGTACCAGGTTTGCGTGAACTGCCATATACACCTTGGTGATAAAATGAAACAGAAATGACCAAGGACTTGACGTACGTGTAGGTAGTCTCTCCGAATGTTGTGTTCGGTGTATCACGGTTACAAGGTGGTAGACTCGAATTCCTATGGATAAAAGGATTGCAACCTAGAGGGGTCTCCCTTTATATACACGATGGTACGGGGAGCACAAGTCCGTACTAGTGCTGTCTGAAGCCAAAAGGTGAGCAAAAAATACTAGGTTTTAAGATGCCAGAACACGCCTCTAGCCTAGGCCACTAGAAATTTTTCGTTACATTCCAATGTTGCCTTAGGTTCATTGAGTAAATTTTAAAGTTAATCTTGAATTATGTTTCAATTTCCAGGCCCTATCGAATGTGGAGCTCAACTTCCTAGATGCAAACTATATGCAAATGAACATCATTTCAATTCGGTGAATGCTAGTTATAAGAAGGATAGAAATATTTCAAACAAGAAAGAAAATAAAACATGTAAAGAAACTTTTAATGCCCTTAATGCAATCAATCGAAAACAAAATTCCTTCCTAGATTGACAAATACTAGTTATGTAAAGGAACATTTCACTTTCGATGCAACAAAAGAATGCAAAGATATTTTTTGATTTTTGAATTTTCAATGAAATTAAGCACACATTGTACTAATTCAATGGAAAACAAAATAAACACTAGTTTGAGTTTTGCGAATGTAAGGTTTTGAAATTGAATGACTCAACCAAAGCGAAACAAACACAAAAACAAGCAAGCTAATGGAGAAAATTTTCAATCCAAAAAGAGAGTTTCCCAAAGCGACCCAAACAAGAAAAGTAATCGATGCTCAAAGTATTGAAGAAGAAGGACTAATCGAAATACGAAGAGACCATTCAATCAACAAAACAAAAGGATCAAGAAAAACTCAGTCTAATGACCCGAAACGAGATTGATAACAATCAAAGAGACTTGTTCTCGAACAGAAGGCTCGGTGTGCAAGAACACTCAGAAACCCTAAGGTCTTAAATTACACCAACAGGAAAACTGAAAAACGACTGAGGGAAATAAGTATATAGTAGTCAACACAGTCTGAAAAGGCTTAAAAATACTAAAAAATAACCCAAAAGAAAGAAAAAATGGGCAAAATACGCATTAGGTAGGTCAAACCAAAACCTACGGGGGTTGGCGCAACTGTAAGGCTGTAATACATGCCATACAGAGGTTGGCGCGAGTGCTAAAAGAGAAACCTGTGCCAATCGGCACGACTGTCCAGACAAAAAATGTGCCAAGCTAGATGCCTATGGGAAAAAGAGTGAAAACCCTAACCTAATGAGCAGAGGTCAACATTGACACTCTGGAGTTGAACAGAGGATGGAAACTCAGCAAACTAACTAGAAAAAGATAGATAACTAAACCAATAATGAAACCGACCCAATATGATGACACGACAAACTCGCACTGATCCCCAGTGGAGTCGCCAATTTGTTATGAAGGTAAATCCTCTCTACAGACAGAGATGATCCATCTAGCCCTAGGGTGGGTCTAGTAACAAAAGGACACACTAAAGTGTTGCTTCCTAGTTAATGAATGAACAAGAGACATGGTAGGTTGACCTACCTTTAATCCAACGCTGTCAACGTTGCAAAAAGAGTAACAACCTTCCGCTCCTACCTTGGAAAATCACGATCCGTTTGCTGTAACGCTAAGATACCTACACATAGGAAAAAGAACAAGAACAACATATGAAATAATAGTTTCATTCACAACTATTAACAGTCAAAGAAGGCTAAACATATCGTATCAAATAAATATCATAACACAATAGTGGAACCAAACAATAGTCATGCATATTAATGAGTAGAAGGAAGAGTAAAACCGATGCTTTGACGTCGCAGTATTCTCCAGCAGGGTTCAGACGAAGTGCGTCTCAAATGTTGGATCGGGAATTCAGACTCAAGCTCTCTTACAAGTCATCGACTCGAGCTTTCTCAACACAATATTTCTTACTCTATCTCCTCTAGTAGCTTAGCTATAGTATAATTCTCCTAGTTCAGCTATTCAGCCATTCATCTAGCTTCTACTAAAAGAGATAGTTTCTTATATAGAGGAAAAGGAGGAGGTTGGGATCCCTACAAAGGTGGGAGGGAGTCCTATCCTTTAGGAGAGTTCCAAGGGAGGTTGAAAATACTAACTAAAGGAAGGATTCCATGGTTGTTTCAGTTCAACCACTCCCAATGACTCATCCCCGAGGTGGTTGGAATGGAACCTCCACCTCTATTTTTAAAAAAAATTCCATAAACATCTTGGCCCGGGTGTCTAACTGGCACAGGGCACCAAGTGGCATGGGCTCAGTGTTAAATTTCCTGGTCAGCGCGAGGGTTTAATTGGATACTAACGCCAAGGAAAAAATAGGGAGTTTTACAGCTCTGCTTAGGGAAATGTCGACAAGAAGAATGTTAATTTCATCAAAAGGGATGCAAGGATGGTATTTGCAAAGCATGACACTGCTTATTGGTCACATAAATGACCCTCCAATGTGCGAGTTGGGGATTGTGGGGACAGTGACAAAATGATGTGTAACAATGATGAAGGCATGGCCCCTTGCCTCTTAAGGGCAGAAAAAACATGCCTATTTCCCCTCTGGTAGGTCAAAGGAAAAGGTTCTATGTTAACCATATCGGTGCCATATTTCTCACTGCCATCTTCCTCACTACCATTTTTCTCACTGCCGTCATCCTCACTACCATCTTCCTCACTATAATTTGTCTCACTACTCTCTTCACTGCTTGGTGCTGTGGTGTCATGAGATGAGGGTGAAGGGATGTGGGAAGGTGATGAAGGAGGATCATCATGAGGTGAGGGAATGTGAGTTGATGGAGATGTAGGAACAGTAGGAGGTGATAGAGGAATGGATGTGGGAGGATGGGATGATGAAGGGAAATTTTTCTGATGATGACCTTGTGGAGTAGTGAACACCTCATGGGAAATGAAGGTCTCCCATAGAATTAATTTCTCCTTTAGTTGGTGCATAAAAGCCATCTTTATCAGAGAATTATGGAAAAGGCTTTGCATCTTCTCAGGATAGTCTCTCTTTTGTACAATATAGGAAAATTTATCAATGCTTCTGTAGAGGTAATAGGGTATGTGCAGCATCCTCACTCTAGTAAAGTGCATAAGAAACTTGATGTGGTATGAGTAAAGACGGGAGAACCTTCCCTCACATGTGAAATACTTCATGATTATCCTCATCATGGGTGCATATCTATCAAGCAAATGTGAGAAAGGAAAGATGGATTTGTTGTGGTCTTTATACCCGGGCTTAAGATATGGCTCAAAGTAACTCATGTCAGGGTTGGTTTGCTTGAACCATTTATCCCATACAATAGGTATGCCTATGGCATTGAAAATAGCATATGTAGATAAATCAAAGGTGACCCCTGAAAGGTTAACTTGTTTTTCATGCAAGTTAATGATAAAGAGTCTAGTTAGCTCAGGGTGGTTTTGCACCTGCTGCACCTTTTCACAAAAATCGAAGCATCCAACATGCTTGAAACAAGAAATAGTAAGGGGAGATGACATGAGCTCTCTTGTACTGAGGGGTTCAAATATATTGATCTTTCCTCCTTTGTGAGGATGCCTCCTTGGCATTTGGGCCTCTCCACCACTGCCACTGTCTCCCTCATCTGACATGTTGAAAAATCTGTTTTGAAACCTTAGAACTGATGTAAAAATGAGATGAGAAGAGGATAATGGGATGGCAACCTTTGCAATTGAAGGGACTGAGTGTGAATGAAGGTAATGGGTGTAGGGATAAGCTTATATGAATGACAACCCTCAAACAATGTAATTTCCTTTGTTTTGACTAATACTGTTTATAGGAAGATGAATTAAATGGAAAAAACAAGGATTTCAAGCTTGTAGCCCAGGGTTTCTTCTTAGTGTTTCATTACCATTAAATAAGAATCATAAATTAGCTTTAAAATTTGGTTAGGGCATCCACTTACCATTTATCCGTGCCTTGGAGGACCTTGGATGAAACTTGGAAGTAGTTTGAGGTGATTTGTGTGGTAAAATTGCTTAGAAAGCCCTCCTGGCCAAGGGCACAACGCCAGTCCTGAGTGTGCAACGCCTTGAAAAATTTGCAAAAAGTGTTTCAGGTAAGAGCGCAACGGCTTCCCTAGTGCGCAATGCTCACTTCCAGGTGTGCAACGCCAGTATGGAGGAATTTTTCCAAGGGAACAGTGCCCGATCCTAGGCGCGTAACGCCAAGAAAATTTGTCCAAGTCTGGCTCAAAAACTCACAAACACTTCTCCTCTAGATGCTCTTGGTATTTTGAAAGGTGATGATGAATCTCTTGAAGTGTTAGGTGGGCTTTATAGGCAAATGGAAGTTTGATTTATCTTTATAAACCCACTTTCTAATGTTTTTAAAGTCATTTTTCCTTTCTCACTGACATTCTTTACACTTTTTCTTGCAGGTGACTGAAAAAATTAACTGGGATTTTCTTTTAATCCTTGAGGCATGAAAAGTTGATTTTGGCAACTTTAGGATTTGGTCATACAACAACATCTTCAAAAACTTCTTTTGTTCCCACCTTGGAGCTCAACTCATATTTTGCTCATTTAGGCATGAAAAGCTTATTTTTTACAAGTTTGGGATCTGATCACACAGTGACATCTTCAAAATCCTTTTTTTCTTCCATCATGGAGTTCAAATCATCATTTCACCTTCTCTGGCCACTTTCCCAAAACCCTAGGTGTCTGGAGTGTTTTTTCAACAATCATCAGTGTTGTCTTATAAGTTCTCTATACCCCTTTCAAGTTCATTCATTTCTGTCCATTTCACCTCACCTTTGCCAAATCTCATAAATAGTCTCTAATATAATTTCTTCATGTTTGGCCTTGTGTACCTTATCCATGTTATTTCTGCAATTGATCACTGTTTTTGCACTCAACTGGACCATCAAGTCTAAAACCCTAGTTCTCTATAAGACCAAGTGTTTCTTTTCTCCTTTGCTGTAAGTTGTTTTCATTCAGGAGCAGACCACCTACCTTATAATTACTTTCTGCTGATATACCTTTCAACACTCATGCAAAAGTGCCAAAGTTTGTCCATTTTCCTCATGTGCAGACTTTGAACTGAAGGGATAGTCTTCTTTGGAAATCTTTTAGGTCCTTATTGAATAACCATGTCTTGACATTCTATTACATCTGAGCCAGATTCTAGCAAAGGAAAAGCAGTGCTTGAAAGATCTAAAGACAACCTTAAAACATGTAAAACCATAATGACCTAGTGGGAGGGTCCTTTGACCTGGCCTTTGACTGAAAATTGGCTTGGAGGATTTAAGCGAAAAACAGAGTATTGTCAAAAGTGTTGTGTTGAAGAAGCAAAATCCAATGTACTTGATTTATCTAAAGAGCCTACAGAGATAGTTTTGAGACCATCAATGCTTTAGGAACCTGGGGAACATGGGAATGAGTAGGCTATAGGAAACCCTTGAGGGAAAGTGGAGTTTATGGACAGGGAAAAAATAGGCCAATGAGGTTATAGGAAGGGAAGGAGGATAAAAATGAGAGGTATAAGCTTATGAGGAGTTTGTAGGAGCAACAAGGTGACCATGAAATGAGAAAATGATAGAATAGTGAAAAAGTTTCTATAAGGATAATGAAGGCAACGAGATTTCTGAAACTCACAATATTCGAGGAAGGTTGTTTTCAGAAATCTAGAACCAATCTATAGTCATCTAAAGATAGTGAAAAATATTGATGACTAACAACTGCAATAATCATGAGTCAACATACTCCATTTTAAACACCTTCCTGGCGTAAACATGCAACATGAATTCAATTGGAAAATAAATGCATCAATCATCAAAGGACATGCAAGGCCTTAATTGGATAAGAAATCTAACCATATCTTACCAAACCATTTCAATGGTGCTTCTTTCAGCTACACATCATCATGCGAATCATCCTAGCCCACATCGATTATAGAATCCTCTTTTCCATTCTTGTCAAGATCTCTTCCCACCTTCTTTTAATGTCGTGGATGACTTGTTGGATACAAATTCAAACACTTTTCTACAAGATGACCTTGCTTATGGCAATGAGTGCAAAGAAATTGCATCTTCTTTTCAACATAGTTTCCATTATCCAATGGACCTTTGGCTTTTTCCATCCTTTGTTTAGAAATTTTCTTGTGCATGGATATCTTTGTCCAACATCTTGAAACATTATGGCTACTCAAACCACAAAAGGAACATGAAAAATTTCTCCAAATCTTGGGTGATGATTTTCCATGTTTATCATAATCAAAAGCAACTTGATTAAAGGAAAATTTATACCTTGAACATTCACCTTTGTCGCCTTCTTGAGGAGGTGAATTTGATGACGTAGTGGCTCTTTTTTCAATACCAACAATAAATTCAATGAATTTAGAGCTTTCAACATCCTCTTGTTCGCCATTCTCATTAGCTTCATGCTTATGAGCATCTTCTTCCAAAGTGGGTGTAAAATTTTTTCATTCCTCATGAACACAATCTTCACAAGCTTGAGGTAATGAACATGAAATGAAATTCCTTCTTGGAACACCTTCATGTGCCTCCTTGGATTTGGAGCATTATCCATCATGTTGTCTATAACCAAGACCCAAATACCTAGGCCTTTCCTCAACAAAAATTGGCTCAACTATGCCTTGTGCATATTTTCCTAATCCTTCACCTTCATTGCCACTTTTCATCAATAATTTGGATCCTATTCCTCTAGTGTGTCTTTCAAAAGAACCTACACATTCATGTTGAGAGGAAATTGAATATAAACTTGATTTGCGTACCTCTTGTTCATGCACATACTTGGCTAGTGTTTCCTTTGCATCATGGAGCTTAGTCTCCATCTCATGCATATTTTTAAAAATTGATTGCTTCTCCTCCTTCATAGAAATCAATTTCTCTTGAAGCATAATGCTCTCCCTCTTATCTTCATACATCTCTTGCACCATATCATTCATGGTGTAGAGCTTCTGCAATACATCTTTATCAAAGAGTTTTGATAAAGAAGATTGACTTGAAACAATGCTTAATGAAGTTGCCATCACACCTGCAATGCATACAAAGCTTATTTGTTGTGATTTGAGATATGAGCTCTCAATCTTGACCTTATCCTTCACACATAAAATTGCACACAATTAAATTTTCCTTGCACAAATTCACAACCAAAATCTAATTATTCTAGCTAACCTTGGCTAAAATGAGCTAAAATTTTCTCTGATACCAACTTGATCTTAATATGGGAAAACTAGTTTTGTTGTGCTAGCTCCCTCATCAGTTAAAAATAAATGTGTTTAGAATCGTCTCAAGTAAACCAATTGTGAAGGGTTTTATGTGTCAAGTTTTAAGTGTCTTTTGTGAGTAATTTATGAGTTATTTAGCATTTAAAAACTCATGTAAAACAAATAAAATAAAGATTAATAACACACAACAATCACATTACACAATAGTTGATAACGAAGTTCACCCCTCCTGGGCTACATCTCCATGGACCTGCTTCAACTGGCTAGTCCCTCTTGGGATTCATGGTCAAATGTATGATTACATGCACCTACAATGCTGCAATGGATTTTCAACCCACTCCATTGCCTTCAGAAGTCCCAAAAACCTAAAAAATGACTATTCAATCTGTGAAAATGGTCTCCAGCTGATATAGGCATGACCTCCTCTCCTGGTGGCCCTAGGATTATTTAATATTCAAAGTGGAAAAAACACTTTCAGAAGTGATCCAACACCTCTGAAACATGTTCCCTTGTGTTCAGAGCATCAAAATCATCTAAGAATGACTCTTCTCGCTCTCAATTTGGTCGAAAATTTCTTAAGATATGCCTCCAAATCTAGAGAAGACTCCAGTTAAGAGCGCCAAAGTTGGGGGAAACTCCTAAATTGGTGGATCCACCGAAAACTCTACCATATTAATCTACTAGTTTAATTAGACATTAAGCATAGTTAAGGTGGATAAACTTGAGATTAGCACAATAAGTGCGTTTTTCATGACTGCGCATTAGTGATATGGGATTAGCACTAACCCATGTTTTAGGGGTATTAAACCCTATATTTAACACTTAATTCCACACATGGTGTATTGGCTCTTCCGGTGGACAGGTGGGATGGACGTATGGGGAGGGGGTTGGCCCCCTCCAAACCCCCGCTGCTCCAAACATATAACAACAAGTATAAGTCGAATGCATATATGGTTAAGTTCTTGTGTCGTGGTTTGTTGGTTGATGTAGAGAGTATTGTGGGGGAGGTTGCGGGGTCGAGCCCCGACCTCCACCCAACCCTGTGTATACATTTTTCTTCATGATAAATAAACACCCTACCTTTGAACTTTGATAATATAATAATAATGCACCATATTGAAATCAACTTTGGAATTTGTAATATGCACTCCACCATATAGTTGATATATTTCAACTTTGGATTATATAGAAATTCCACTAGATCATTAAATCCAACCCCAATCCAAACTTACCATATAATTCAACCTTTATGTATAATGATGAAATTCGACCATTGGAGAGAGTCTACCAGAGGGGGAATGTGGTGGCCCCTGGCTGCACGATGTGTCAGCCTCTGGATGGGTTGTCCCAAGCCATAAAAAAATTGGAATTCAACCTTAGGAGCCAAAACTTAAAAAAATTTCACCTTCAAACCAAACTAGCCAATCCTATTGTGACACTTGTCATGGTGTCATTGGGAAAAACTGAAGAAAACCGAAATTTTTACCTTTGACCTTGTTTCACCATTTTTTTTTTAAATTCGCCTGTTTGACATGAAGATCATCAGTCTCTAACTTCCTCATATAGACTTTGTTTTGAGTGAAACAAATTGCGGCTGATTCCTAGCGATGGGCTGAATCCAGTCATTCTAGTTTGGTGCAATTTTGAGAACTTTGAATTTTTGTCAAATTTTTGCCCCTAATCTAGATTACGATCATAAAATCAAGGAAATTTAGATCAATTGTATATTTACATTTTTGGAGTCAGGTATTACAACCACAATTTTCTGAGTTTATTAGCAGGTGTGGCACAAGTTTAAGTTTATGAAGTCTGATTATGGAGTTTCAAAGAAAGAGCTCGATATTACTATAGTTAAAATGGATGGTGCTCTAGAAATTCTCATCAATTTGATCTCAAAGCATGATGAGATTATTATATTTGAAGCACAAGTCCATTTCAACCTTTTAAATCAGAAAATGGCAATGCTGGAGTTGAAGCTACAAAAATTGCAAAATGTTGAGCTTTCACATGGATAATTTGGCTCACGCAGAGGACATCAATGATGAGGAGAATGAAAATGAAGTAGATGAGGATATCATGGTGAAAAATGGGATTTTAGCGCAAGACGAAGAGTGTATATTTGACACTACCATTGAAAAAATATCCCACCCTACTTGGCTTAAGCCAAAAGTTAATGAAGCCCAGGTCGCTTCTGTTATCGAGGATATGTAATAATTTTGATAAATGTTATTTTTTTTTGTTATGTTATGTAAATATATTATGTTTGTAGGTGTGTTCTGGAAATTATATTGAGAAAATCAATTCAGAATATATTTTGTAGTCCAGTTGTATTGTGTTAATCCTTCTTTGAGTTTTTAGATATTAGGAAAAGAAATTTTGACTGAATTCGAAATTGACTCAATTAATTTCCATGCATGAAATTTATCTATATTTCTATTATTAATTCTTCTGTTATACCCTACATCAAAGTAAATTGTTGCTGATTTAGCTATTTATTTTATCTTAGTAACTTAATTTCAAAATATTTCATGAAAAGTTGTTTATTTCCCTTTTCGCTTAATGTAAGCATTTATTCTGGAAATCGACATTGTACAATGATTATTGCTTTTGCACAACGAAACATAATAATAAAAAATTAACATTAATATTTAACATTATTTTTTTCCCCACTGAATAGTTTTCCCCATGCATTCTATGTTCTCCCTCACATACCCCATCATCCACACAATCAAAGCTCCACACAATGAAACATTAATTTCCCTATGCCCCCTTGTTCTCCCGCAAATACCCTCGTTCTCCTGCACATACCCCTTCATTCACACTGTAAACACTCTGAACAATGAAACATAATAATATTAATTATTATTTTCTTTCGGCACATACCCCATCCTACACAAATATTCATAACTCTACAAAATAAAAGCTCTATGCAACTTCTCTCCACACATACTTTGTCCTCATCATAGTAAAAAATATGCATGAGGAAATTTTTTAACACTAATTGTGTCCCTACTAAACAAAGTTTCCTATTCATGCCCATTATCCTGCACATACCTTTTCCCATGCACAGTAAAATATCTGAAAAATGAAATATAATAATATTAATTCAAAATTTGTTCCTAGTTAAATTAAGTAAATGTCCATCTACATCTTTGTTCCAATAATTCCATTACGAGTGTGATATATGGTGTGGAAATTTGTAAAAGTAATAGTCATCTATGCACAAGGAAATATTAATTGGAGATTTGTTTAGCCCCGCTCTCCTACACATGGCCCATCTTTCACATAGTAACATCATTTTCATATCTTTGGACTAAAGTTCCCTATGCGCCCCCATTCTCGTGCACATACTCCATCTGGTGCACAGTAAAAGCTCCACACAATGAAACACAATAATATTAATTCGAAATTTATTCATAGTTACATTAATTAAATCTCCATCTGCATCCTTGTTCCAATAATGCAATTACCAATGTTATAGAAATTGTGGAAATTTGTAAAAGTAATGGTCATCTCTACACAAGAAAATATTAAATGGAAATTTGTTTATCCCCTCCCCCCCACCGACTATGTAAAGGACCTGCAATCGCATTTGTTATGTCATCATTGAGAAAATAAATACCATAATAGTGTCTCCCATTACTACCTCGAAAATATCTACACAGTGAAACATAATAATACTTATTTGAAATTTGTTTATAGTTAAATTAATTAAAACTACACCTGCATCCCCATTCTCACAAGCAAAGGTCCACACATTTCTTTACATGCAGAGCTCCACTAAACTTTCTAATTTCTGAAACAAGTTTAACTCATAACAATATGATTAATTTCATGAATTTAATAAAACATTAAAGCTATAGTTTCAATAATGACATTACTAATGCGATATACGATGTGGAAATGTGTAAAAGTAATAGTCATTTCCACACATGAAAAATATTAATTAGAGACTTGTTTAGCTCCCCACCTTGCCTACGTAAAGGACTTGTAACCGTGCTCAGTCTATCATCATTGAGCATAGTAATGCCATAAAAATATTAGTGTGAGTGATATTATCAAATCAAATGACCACTTAAAAAATTAAATTTTTTATTATTTTTTTAAATTTTTAAATGAATTGTGAGGCACTAACAAATACCAAAAATAAAATTCTCTTCACCAGGGGAATTATCTCCCATTGAATGTTGCTCAGCAAATAAAAAAATAAAAATGATATATCCAGATAATTCAAAAATTATTTTTAAATTTATGGAAAATAGAAATATTCAACATTTTCCCGAAACTTTGGTTAAAAATGCAAAAAAAAACAAAACAATAGAGACTCAATGCACTTTGACCACGAAGCAAATGCTATAGTACCTGATGAGGAAAGGACTAATTATAATTAAATAAACATATTTAATAGATAAAATTTGATAAATCAATTTAATCTAAAGGATAAAATATTCACTAGACTAAATATTACAAATCCAAGGATGAAATTTAATGGAATTTCATTTCTAACGTGAGATAGTGAGTGTGAAGATTAATTTTAAACATTAGTATAATGAAAAAGGTTATCATTCTTCTTATTTGTCCCTGCCGCAAGCACGTCGGGACTATAGTAATCGAAATGTAGCTTTAGCATTTGTCCTTGTTGCAGGTAGCCGTAGGTAACCTAAGTTTTTAGGTGCTCAAATCTTATCAACCAATGAAATTTATGGATTAATTTTCAAGAACCAATAACATTATTCTTCATCTTATTTTCGCTCTTCCCGAGGTGGGGAGGCCAAAAACATGGATAGTATGTTATATATTTGATTATCAATATATTTGATTATGTTTAATTGTTGCAAACTAATGCTAACATTAGTTCTCAATATTAAATGTTATGTCGTTTATTCAGGAAAATAAGCATATGTATAGGTGCACTGTGGATTTCATACAATGTCACCTAATGTTTAGAATATGATATCTCATTTCTTTTTAGAATATTATATCTCATTTCTTTGGAGTCATCTCATAACCCAATCATTATCATGGATTCATGTAGGAGTCATCTCGTAACCCAATTGTTGTCGTGTCACAAGTTGTGAGCATCTTATAAATATGTGTAGGCTTCCCACAGCTACAAATCCCCTATGTATCCTTGATTGAAGCTTTGTTTATCCATTTTTTGAAGCTCTATTTATCCCCTATTTGAAGCTCTGTTCAAAGCGTGAGGTTGGAACTCTCATTTGAACCGCAAATCTAATATTATATCAACTTCAAAGCTAATATTATCTTAAATTTTTAGTTGCACCATGTGCACTGGGGTCTTGCCTTGTATGCAAATTACACAAAGTCCTTAGCCTTACTGATAAATTTGATGTCAAGTCTGCGTGAAAAAATCGAGGTGATTCCTACAAGTAAGAAAGAACTTTGTATTCTTTGTCATCATTTCCTGCACAATCAATTTTCATTCTGCATTCATTATTTGTCGGCATTTCCTACACAATCAATTTTCATTTAGGAGCTTGTAGTAAACACTGCATTTTAATTTTTTTTTTTAACTCTTAAAGAGTTGTGATTACAAGCAAAGAACCTCACCTTTGTACCAAACAATAAAATTCTACACCCAAAACCCATAAAAATATATTAAATACTCCATATATGATTTTCAAGAATTTTATTTGTCGAGCTTGAATACGTTGTTGTACAGAGCATACTCAAATATAATTCTTAACACCATATGATATTTTAAGAATTTTACTAGTCCAGGTTGAATACATTGTTGTACAAAACATACTGAAATACAACAAATATTAATGTTATATAAATTCGTGAAAGAAATTTGAAATACAAATAATTGGAATCATGCACAATTAAAGGCATTCTGGTTCCTGGTTCCATTTCGACCTCTGACAGTGAATCTGAAGCACAAATTTTTTTTAGAGGTGATATTTTACCATCAAATAGATGCATTCTGATTCCTAGTTCCATTTCGACCTCTGAAATTGAATCTGAAACCCATAAAAAATTTTAGAGGTGATAGTTTACCATCAAATAGACACATTCTAGTTCTTGGTTACATTTCGACCTTTGACATTGAATCTGAAACCTAGAAAGACTTCTAGAGGTGATATTTTACCATAAAATAAACATCAAGGTAGAAGGGTCATGACCTTAAAAATTGAGAGCTTGGGGTTAATGAGATGAATCCCTAAGCCTATATACCATCTGTTAGAGTTAGAATATGCATTCTGGCATCAGTGATCAAAATTACTCTTTTCATATTCATTTTAGGGGTCCCATTCAGAATTTTTTTATCATTCCTTTAGGTCATGAAAAAAATTGATTCACTAATGGTAGCCCTAGTCATAAAACCTCACTCTCCCTCAAAATTTCACATTTGCTGGCCCACCTTCATATCTTGCTGAGCATTAAAACACTTTTTAAAATCTCATTTCACTATGTCTTATGCCAGTTAAATTCAACCATGGATTCGGGCCATTCAAGGTCCCATTAGGTCATTAGGTTTTATTTTTCAAGATCCAAAAATGCACCATTTCATCTCAATAAGGCCAGCAAAAGGTGTGAGAGTGACTAAATAAACATTTCATTATCATTTGCGGAAGATTATCAACATGTAACTATCATTTTTAAAGTTATAATTTTGGTTTTAAAGTATGATTTTCATACTAATATGTAAATTTATTCAAAAATAGAGTTTTAATTTATTTTATTTTTTATGTAATTTTATGCTTCCTATATGTAATAAGTTTTGTCCCTAGCTGCCAACTCAAATCACATATGCTAAACTGAAAGTGAAAAGTGTCAAACACTAGCAACATCATCTCGCAAGGAAGAAAAATAAAATTATAGGGTAATCAACAAAATTTTTAAAAAAAGTGAAATGAGAAATTAGAAAAGTGGGTTTTTCAATTCGAATTCAAATTCACCTAGCTATTTATAACTAATTGAAATCAATTCAAATTCATTTTCCTCCTCTAAACATTAAGCATGCACTCTAAGAGACCAAATTTTTGAATTTCTGAGCGAAATTGGAAAAAGAGCTGAGCTCATGGCGCAAATGCTGAAGGTAGGGAAAAAACGTTGAAACAAGGGTGAAAATACTCAGCAGAGGGTGAAAATGTGTAGGCAAGGGCACAAATACTTAGTCAAGGGTACAAATTACCAGCAGGCCCTAGAAAGTGTTCAAGTGGTGAGAAATTGCCTTTAGAGCTCCACCAACTCAGTCATTGGCCTCCAACAAACTAGTAAGATGCTCATGCCATGAAAAGCCATTTTCATAAGTTTATGTGTCGAAGTCTTGTAAATTGAGGTTTTAATTTGGTGTTTAAATTGGGGAAAACCCCTAGTATCCCATTATTCTTGTGAAAAATCTCAAAATTCACTCCCTTACCCTTTGCATCCTTTCCACACTTATAAAAACCTATTCCCAAACCCCTCATTTGAAAAATTCCCTTTTTCTATAACTTTCTCCCAAAAACCTAAGCCCTAGGTATTACATCTACCTAGGCTCCCAGTCCCTAAATCCCTATCCTAAATCTATCATATTACTACTCCTCATCCCCTCCCCATTTCACACATCCCTAGCAAATATCTCCCTCATTTTCCCTTTCCTAATCCCTAGGGTTTTGAAAAAAACACCATGGAAACAGAGGAAGAAAACACATCATTTAGTGAAGGAGAGGACATAGAGGTGAGGAGGCCACATAAAGGGGGAAGAGAGCTTAGACATGAACGTACCAACACTAGGGAACTCTTGGCTTCTCCATTGACTGTGACATGCTTCAAACATGTTGGTTTTTATGATTTTTGTGAGAAAATTTAGAGGGTCCAACACCATCCCATGTTGACAAGAATTTTCATATCTGGACTCCATGAAAACCAAGTTACATTAGTTGGTGTCACTTTCACTCTATCCATTGCTGTTATTTCAGCTGCCACCGAGATCCCAAATGTTGGGGAGAAGTGGTTCAAGAAAGGTACTTTGAATAAATAGGACTTTGACTTCTTCCTAAAACTAAGAAACTAAAATCAAACAAAGAGGTTCTTTCCCTTTTCTCACCTCCTATATAGATATGCCCCAATGATGAAAATAATCATGAAATACTTTTCATGCGAAGACAAATTTTCAAGGCTCTATTCCTATCACATATGGCTCTTCATGAATTTCACTAGGGTAAGGATGCTTAACATTACCTATTATATTTTCCAGAGTATAGAGAATATGGAATAAATTTCCCAGAAGAAGGAATATGAAAAAAAAATGAGAAGTCTATTTCATCATTCCCTCATAAAAATCAAAGTCCTCCAACATCTCAATCAACTAAACATTGCATGGAGCACCTTCATAGCTAATGATATTTTCAATGAGCCATCCACTAAGAATGCACAAAATGTCCCTTCATCATCCCAACCATCCAATGCCACCCCTCCATATCATCCCATAACACATTCATCATCATCAAATCAATCCCCTTCACCTCCTTCATCTCCATTTCATCATGATTTTGGGTCACCTAGCAGGATTGAGGACATTTAGCCTAAATTGGCTAGTATGGTTGAGGTTGAGCTATTGCCAAAAACCTACTAGAGAGGCTTCAGACATGTGTTTTCTACACATGGAGTGGAAGGGTCCATTCCTTCTACAACAACACATCTGGTGGAAAAAGGAAAAGAGAAGGTCATTAAGCCAATCATTCATGATGAGGAGGACACTCATGAAACAAAACAAGAATTTCAACTTGTTGACCTAGATGAGGATGAAGATGAAAAAATAACTAATGAAAATTTCAAAGGAAAGGATTCCAATATTAAGGAGATTCAAAATAATCTTTATAGGGCCATATATGTCATAAAATTCCTCGAGCAAGAGAATGATAAATTGAAGACTAAGCAGGTAATTGATGAGGTTAAGTATTTCACTGCTCAAAGGGAGGAAGAAAAGGCCAAAGCCATTCTAGATGAAACACTTGAGAAATATGGCTTACTTGATGATGAAGAGGAACAATAACCAAGGAAGAGACCTATAACTAGAGGGTTGAAAATAGCTCTAGCTCTAGAGAGGCAAAGGGAGGCAGAGCTTGCTGATCAACTAACCCTAAATGAGCAACTTGCTATAGTGATCAATGAAAACATGGAGCCATGGCTTGATAGAGCCAATCAACACTTGGAGAAGCTGATAGTAAAGGAAAATAAGGATAATGACCTATTGAGGAGGAAATTCAAACACCATGCATTGAAGGAGAAAATTGCATTGGCCAAGCTCAAAAGTGCCAATGCAAAAATTGAAGATTTGACCATGGAGGTGAAAAAGAAATTGGACATTCGTGCTAAGGCTTCCCTCCAAGCCTAGACACATCATCATCAGCCATTCCAAAAATTTGAGGCATTTCCTAACTTTTTTGCAAAATGTGGATATTTCTATGTTTTTTGGGACTGACATTTAGCATAAAATTTGTCTTTTGCGCAGCCCCCTAGGCGCTACGCAAATTATTGGGGCACTTTTTGAGGGAAACAAAGGTACCATTGGATTCCTAATGACCAATGCATCTAAGAAAAACATGTTTCCATCCTTGGTTTGCAGTTTTGATAGGTGAAAAGCTCAAAAAACCATCAAAAAATCACCTTTCTGCCCTTGTTTTGACCTAGGCGCTGCGCAAATACTAGTATTGGGAGAATGAATTTTTGAGGGGGGAAATTACCTTCACTTTCAAAACTTGAGGCATATTCAGAAAGAGGACAGGCAAGCATTTCCAACAAGCCATCTTGGGCTTGATTTGGACACCTGTAGGGAAGCCAAAAGTGGCCTTGAACATGGAGGGCGCAAATGACATTGCGAGGGCGCAAATGCACAGTGGAGGGCGCAAATGAGACTGCGAGGGCGCAAATGCATAGTGGAGGGCGCAAATGACCAATTTTATGATTTTTTCCAAGTTTATCTGAATTTTTTACTCTTATTGAAGAAATCATGTTTATAATAATGTAATTCATCATGGTAAATGTAATTATGTGAAGGATAAGTTACCTAGGGGTAGATTCATTGGGTAAAAGTCATCATTGAGTTATAATGAATCAGTTGTATGTAATTATGAATGATTCACTTGGACCATCCTATACTCCAGCTTTCAGTTCAGTATCTTGTGTATCTCTTCCTCACCTCATGGATTCGACCCTTGAGGATGAGTGAATGATGTTTTTATGTCTATTTATTCCCTTTCTTCATTCTTAGCAAGGGTTGGAATCAATTTGGATGATAGCTTGTTGATCAAGGAACTATTGTACTCAATTTTTGGCCAGTTAATAAAGAAGAGTTGCAACTATATTTTGGGATACTTGTGGTATAATATTTATCATTGATTTTTCTTCAGTTTCATATGTTAGAATGTATTGTATTCATGTTCACTTTATATCTATGGTATGATCTCTTTAAAGTTTGATAACAAGAACACACACTTGCTCATGCTTTGTTTTTGGGAATTGATCATAGTTTGTCCATTTTCCTCTATTTAGGAAGAATACATATCCCATCATCTTCCTAGCTTCTAATCAGTCTCAAAACCATCTCATCACCATCATCTTTAAGTGATAATCCTTATGTCTACCTTACCCCATTGAATCCTTACAACCTTATCTCATTTTCCCTTACCTAACTCCCTTGAACTAATTTCTTCATCCATGGAAACCCTAAACAAATCAAATAAAAACAACCCCTGCACTCAATATCTAGCCTAAAAACCCTAATTCCTCCAGCCCTCATGGCTGTGACCTTTTGGAGAGAGCGCTCTTCGACTTGATTGGGCTAGCTATTAGGTCAAAAGCTTGGTTTGTGGTTTCCTCTGTTGGGATTCCTTCTTCAGCCTTGGGAATCTGGCAAGTGATAACACCACCACTGCCCCTAGTACCATGAACACCACTATTAGTATGATTCTTTCATCGTAAAAGATCACTTTAGCTATGCATATCAAGTAGCCCTAACATCAAGTATGGCTGCAAAATATCTTTAAGTTTGCTGCATAAAATTAGATCTAAGCATAAAAGATATTAAGCAGATAAGATATAAAATGGCTCCATGCATCCAATGAACAAGACAAGAACAATGTATAAAAAGAATCTTATATTATATTGAAGAATGGGGCACCTGAGAGGAAAACAAGAAAGGTGTTTTCCAGTTCTCCTCAGTGGGATGGGTTTTTGGAAGTCCTCAGTGTTTCAGATCTAAAATTCCTCTCTTTGGTTAATGTGGAAAACCCTAACAAACATGGAACTCAGTGGGAGTTAAAAATGAAAACAAATGGAAATGGTGACCAAGAGTAGATCTAGTGTGATCTAATGCAATGGAGGTGACTAATGAATGGGGAAAACCCTTCTATTTATAACAAAATATTGGGGTGTTCTAGAACTTGGTGCATGAATAAAATATTATTAATCACATTCTAGAATCACCCTTTAGGAATATTTTACTATATTTGTTGGAGGGAAAAGGGTTTTTGACTTGGGTCAATTCCTTTATTTATAAATAACAAATAAATAAATGATTTATTTATTATTTAAGGGAGATGAGGGGAATATAATTAAATAAATAATGGTTTATTTAATTATTAAAAAATGATTTAGTCAAATTTAACTAGGAATAATATTTAAATAGTGATTTAAATAACTTATTCATAGGAAATAATTAAATAAATAATGATTGATTTAATTGATTACCTTGTTTTGGGTTAAATATGACCAAGAAATGTAAACAAATGTGGTGAAAGCGATTTTACTTGGGGTAAAATTGGTCTTACATGGTGTACTTGTGTTCATTTAACGATAATGGGTTAGATGACCAAAAAATGGTGTAACATATTGCCCCCCAACGTACGAGGGTTTGGAGCAAATCGTATGACCGAAGTACGTTGTAAGAACTAAATCACGAAACAGTAAGATAGAAATGAAAGAGAGGAATGTAAGGTAATCTAAAGTGGTGGAGGACTAGACCCTAAGGAGACGAGACTTACAGGTGCAACAAGTCTCAAGTGTATGATGTGGTACCAATGTGAAAGGCAGCGGGGGAGGCATACCTATGCCCGCCAAGACAATAGTACAAAGAATAAGGCGCCCGGAAAACCACAGAACGCGATAGCAAAACCAGTGCTGGCCTAATCATGAGCCAAAAATCAAGAATTATGAATCCCACATACATGCGATGCCTGGAATAATCGTCAGGACTTATACAATGATATGGTAGTACATGAGATACTAATATACCCAAATGCCCCCTACACACGGGGAAGGGCTCGCGAAATTGGATCGACACGAGCAAATCGAAGAGGTGCTGCAAGCGACTGAGGCCGATATCATCAAATGAGAGGAGCTGCATCAAGTGCTGGAATGAAGAAGTCATCCGGGTATGTGGGGGGATACCTACAGGGCCACCCCCTCCGGAGGGTTGAGACATCTCACACACACTCGGGTATCACCAATAGCTACTACTGCATTACTGAACTGTCAAGTGTATAGATCACGATCAGGCTGAAAAGAGCTCGAACCAAGGTACACTGCCCCCTAGACCTGACTTCTGGATTAAAGGAGCTGATGTTGACAGAAGTAGGTCCACCATGGGTGAGGCAAGAAGGGAACCCCAACTAAGGCATGAGAGAAAATAGTGGAGTGACAAACAGACGGACACTAATGATGATGAAAATGAGGGATACTAAGTGGTGGATGAACGACTTCCCTTGTTAGAGCATAAAAAGTAGGGATGGCTTGGCAGCGACTGACACAATATCAGGAGGGATAGGGAACAATGGGACTGAGGGCCATATTGTACAACACGAGGGAGGGACCAAGCAATGAAGGATGGAGGACTATAGCGGGATAAAAAGGGACGCGAGATAGACTCCATGACTGATGATGACTCAACTCGGATGCTCTAAACAAGGGCGACTCGATGGTGCTGCCACACAGTAATGGTCTGATGGGGAACCATAAAAACATGAGTAAAAGAGGGTATATCATGATGAAAATCAACACGAACAAAGACAAGTAAGGAGGCAAAGTGGTGCCCCCAGGTACAAGTGTTGTAAGTGAAAAAATTCGATTTTGAGGAGAGATGAAAAGGTCCTTCATGGACAAAATTTGTCCTGTTGAAGTATGGAAACATGAAAAACGAAAAAACACCCATTTGAGTGCTCGGTGAGAGATTTCCAACGGTGCAAACGGTTTTTCAAACGGGGCTACGGTTTGGTCGTAGCGGGCGAAAGAAAAAATAGGGGTTTTCTTCTAAGAGGGTGTTTTCCCTCCAAAATCATTCATTTGCTTGTGGAGCTGTGGTGAATGTGGAGAGGAGAGAAGGCCCTAAATCTTGCGGCAATCGTAGCGGAAAAATTGACCGTTGGAATTGCAATCTGTCAGTTGCGGGTAAGAGGCCTAATCTTAAGCTTTGTTTTTGATGGATTGAAATTGCAGATTAGGATTTAAAATTCCAGGATCTGTCCCTACTTCCTCATTACGGTCGGGTCGCAATTTTTGGGGCAAAAGCTACGACCTAGGACGTATGTAGAAATTTTCTGAATAATGATTAATTATCCACCGAGACTATCCTGATCACATGTCAATTCGAATTCATATGCAACACATAATCTCTTCCACTCAGATCATCACACATGCCGAAATAAAACAAGCGATAGCACATCAATTCATCATACACATTAACATAGTATGTATGGGGAAAGCTTATAGCTGAAAACCCCATAGCTATTGTGTATATTATAATGGAGAAATCATGTAACAAAATCAGTACAATACTCCTCACAAGTACTCAGTACTATCTCATGAAGTTACACACAAACTAGCTTGGTTTTGAACAAGTCACTTGTTCAAAACTTACCACTAATTTCCTTGCCTCTATTGCGCAATCATGGCCTATCTAAATAGAGATCCAAGGTTCAAATCTCCTTGGCTTGACATTGCAATCATCATGGGAAATTCCTCCAAGTGTGGTGCAAATCTCATGCACAACTGATGTCGCCACTGATAGCTAACTCCACCCTTTCATCTACCTCTTTCACTGGTCTCCACTGAACTGTCCATGCACTATAGTGAAATGATGTGTTCTTGAGTTGAATAATGAGTTACTAATTAATGAATTAAATAATATTTAATTCACTCTACTCATTACTAGTTGATTAGCTAGTTAAACTAATCTCAACTAGTTCAACTAAGTTAAACCGAACACAACTCCACCATCTGTCTCATTAACTCCACCAAACTTCTGCCACTGAAGTCCTAACTGAAGTCAACCATGCATGAGCTCACCAAACCCTTAGGAATAGCGTAATTCCTCTGTCATATGCATGAGCCACTTCCAAGGCTCGAACTAAAGTGCTCCAAGAGAGTAAACTAAAGTTTATAGTCCAAATATTATTAAGGGTAAATAATATTTGACTTCCCTATTTTTAGGATAGGTAGTCTAAATATAGACTTCGACCTATAGGTCAAAAAATAGAGGTCCATCTATTTTTACCAACATGACCAATACTCCAAGAATAACATACTGCAACCCCCGGACCATGCTCCATATGTCTAAAAATAGACATAGTCTAAAAATAGACTTTGCGCCAGAATTTGCCTGCGGGCCCACTTAGTGAAGGCGACTTCATTTCACTAAGCTCCATCATCTTGCTGCATTTTCAACACTCCCTCTCAGCAAGATATGGATTATCCGCAACCCCTATCCTGCCTCTGTGGAATTCAAACTTGCTCCTGGTGAGCGCCTTCGTCAGGATGTCGGCATCCTGATCCTCCGTGGGAACATATGAAAGCATCATGATTCTCCGCCGAACACAATCTCTGATATGATGGTACCTGATGTCGATGTGTTTGGACCTATCATGAAATACTGGATTAGCCGAGAGTTTAATGCAACTCTGGTTATCACAGTAGATCACTGTAGGCTCCAAATGCAACTCGAACAATCCAACGAGGATCTTCCTCATCCAAATAGCCTCGCATGCAGCCAAGCTAGCTGCCATGTACTCAGCCTCTGCTGAACTGAGTGCCACGGATCTCTGCTTCCTGCTGTACCAGGAAACTGCTGTCGACCCAATGCTGAAAACTTCTCCAGAAGTGCTCTTCCGGTCCGTTGGGCTCCCTGCCCAATCTGCATCAGTGAAGCCAGAAATCTTCGCTCCATCCTCCTGTCTGTACCATAGACCATATCCCGATGTGCCACTAAGATAACGCAATACATGCTTGCTTGCCTTCCAAAAGAGCTTGGTAGGCTTAACCATAGCTTGCGAAAGCTGGTTAACAACATAGCATATATCGGGTCGTGTATTGACCAGATACATAAGCGACCCCACCAATTGTCGATAGACAGTGGCATCCACTACCTCTGCTGAAGTAGCATCCTCCTTCCTCCAACCACCAGGAAGAGGAGTGTCAACAGGCTTGCAGCCTTGCATGTTGAACCTCTCTAGAATCTCCCGGGCATACTTGCCCTGAGAAACAAACAATCCTCCGTTGCACTGCCAGATCTCCAATCCCAGGAAATAATGAAGGATGCCCAAGTCCTTCATCTCAAACTCTCGTGCAAGATCCTCCTTTCATGAAAGTATCAACTGCTCATCACCCATCAAAATCAGATCATCTACATATAGTACGATGATCAACAGCTTCCCCTCCACCATAATCTGGTACAGGTTAGGATCCGCCTCACTCTTGGAGAATCCAAGCCCGGTGAAGTAGCTGTCTATCCAAGTGTACCAAGCACGAGGTGCTTGCTTCAGCCCGTACAGTGCTCTCTTGAGTCGGCACACATGTGACTCACTGCTAAAGATATCGAAACCTTCAGGCTGCTCTATGTACACCTCCTCCTCAATGACTCCGTTGAGGAACGCAGTCTTCACATCCATCTGATGAATGTGCCACCCCATCTGCGCTGAGAGAGCAAGGATCGTCCGTATGGAAGAGTACCTTGCGACAGGTGCAAAGGTCTCCTCATAATCGATCCCCTCGATCTGTGAGAAGCCACGGGCAGCAAATCTCACCTTGTACTTCTCCACACTCTTGTCAGCCGCCTGCTTCACTTTGTAGATCCATCGCGAACCCACCACTGAATTCCCCTCCGGTCTTGGGACAATCTCCCATGCACTGTTTCTGACGATCGAATCATATTCTTCGATCATGGCATGTACCCATGCGGGTTCCTCCACAGCTTCCTCAAAAGAGGATGGCTCCGTCACGACACATTGACTCATAAGAGCCATGTATCCAGTGTACCGATCCAGTGACTGCCTCTGTCTGCACTGTGCTGTAGGTGGTCCTACAACCTTCTCTGCATCTTGAGCCAGTCGCTCAGCTTTTGTAGTGCGCATGCGCCCTCTGATGGTTGGCGCTGCATGAGTGGTTTCTTCCACCTCCTGAACTTCCTCTTGTGGCTGATCCACATCCGGAAGCTCCTCCTTAGGAACTAATAGCTCCTCATCTGCATGCAAGTGTATCTCCCTCTCAAGCGAACACTGCATGGCTTTCTCCTCCTGAAACTTGATATCCCGTCGCACAACAGTCTTGCGACTGTCTGACAAATACACCCGATAGTTGTGAGGTGTATCAGTGTACCCCACAAATATTCCAACCTCTGCGGTCGGATCCAGCTTCCTTCTCGCATCCTTTGTCACATGCATGTAGACAGGAGAACCAAAAATCCGCAAATGGGAAATATCAGGCCTCTTGCCAGAATAAGCCTCCTCCGGTGTACTCATGCGAAGAACCTTGTGAGGACAACGGTTCTGCACATCCACTGCTGTATTGCATGCCTCAGCCCACAAGTGAAGGGGTAGGCCCTGATCATGCAACATCGCCCGTGCAGCACCCACGATCGTTCTGTTCTTCCGCTCAGCCACCCCGTTCTGCTGTGGGTTATGGGGTGCGATGAGCTCTCTCCGAATCCCTTCGGCGCTGCAGAACTCCTTGAATTCAGCCGAGATGAATTCACCACCGTTATCACTCCTTAGAGCAATCACCTTCTTCCCCGACTCCTTCTCGACCAGTGCTTTAAACTCACAGAACTTCGCGAATGTATCGCTCTTCTTCTACATGAAGAAGATCCAGCACTTTCGAGAGAAATCATCAACAAATATCACATAATACTTGTGCTTTGCTATCGAAGCAACTGAGAAAGGACCACACACGTCTGTGTGAACTCTCTCAAGGATCGTCGTGGCGGGACTATCCTTCTCGTGAAAGGTGGCTTTCACATACTTCCCTAAAGTACACCCCTTGCACTGATCTGACTGCGCAAGAGTGCCCTTAGGAAGTCCAGTAGAAATCTGCTGCAGAATCTTCAAAGCTCCATGGTGAAGGTGGCCCAATCTCCTGTGCCACAGCTCGCCCTCATCATCCCGGCTCACCACTTCTCCCGCCTTGCATGCCATAGCTGCGCAGCCATCTACCTACAACTGATAAAGGTTCTTAGTTCGAACCCCTATCTTCCGGGTCTCTCCAGTAGTCTTACTGCGCAAGAAGGCTTTTCCTTCGCTGAAGACCACATCATACCCCTTATCCTCCAACATCGCCACAGAGATCAAGTTCTTCTTCAATCCAGGTACATGCATGACATCCTTCAATACAAAGGGTTTACTAGACTCCCTCTGAAAGGATATGGTACTGATACCAGTCGCACTGTATCTACCATCATCTCCCATCTCGATGTGCACACCCAAATATTTGTCCTCCATATCTGAGAACAACTCCCGATCTCCCGTCATATGAAATGACGCACCGCTGTCCAAGAACCACACCTATCCCATCACACTTGAAACCAAGCATGCGATCAGTGAAAAGTCAAGCTTGAACTGTGAAGCCAAAGCTTCCCCATCTGCAGATCTTCCCGCTTGCTTGTTTTTCTTCTTCTTTGGACAATTGGTGGCATAATGTCCATGATCATGGCAGTGAAAACACTTCACTTTTTCCATATCCTGCTTCTTGCCCTTTGCACCGGAATGAGAAGTTTTCTTACCCTTCCCCTTCTTTGCTTTGGCAACCAAAGCGCAATTTTCTTCATCAGCTCCCTTTGATGAAGATCCATCCCGAGTAGTCCTCCTTATCTCCTCCTGCATGAGATCTGCCCAAAGGCGCTCCCATCCCGACAAATTCTCCCCACCATTGACACTATCTTGATATGAGTGCCAAGCCTTCGGAAGACCAAGGAGAGCCAGGTCGACCATGTCCTCGTCTTCGACAGTCACCCCCACACTTCCCACCTCATCTCTGCATTGAGTGAACTTCGTGAGGTATTTGGCGTACATCACGTCTTTCTCCATCTCGATGTTTCCGAGCTTATCTTTGGAGCGCCGTACTCGGTCACTCTTACTCTGGAATAGATCCATCAAATCTTTCCACATTAAATATGGAGAAGCCTTTCCATGCAGGCTGGATACAATATGATCCTTGACGCCCTCCAACAGGATCCTTCGACATTTCGCTATCTTCTTTTGCCATGCTTCGACTTCAGCAGGATCAGTGGGCCTTTGGACATCCGTATCCATGAACTCCTTCAGTCCATTATCTTCTAATACTGCCTCCATGCGATCCTTCCATGCAACATAATTTGAACTGCCTTCAAGAGCATATTCGAGTCGCAAACCATTGAAAGACATTTTCAACACTGGCACCAAGAAAACAAAACTGCTGCAAAATTTCGAATTCCACCTCAAAGCTCAACCACTCTAGATCTGTGAGAAAAAATTATTTCTAGCACAGAGATTGACTGCAAGGGGCATTTACCAGACCTTTCACTTTCCGAAGAAAGATGAATCCGGAGGCTACCTGGCCCGCATGCAGACTCTGTCTACCGAAATAAGTTTGTAATCACTGTGATGATCAATCTCTGCTTCAATAGCTCCGATACCATGTAGAAATTTGCTGAATAATGATTAATTATCCACCGAGACTATCCTGATCACATACAATTCGAATTTATATGCAACACATAATCTCTTCCACTCAGATCATCAAACATGCGGAAATAAAATCAAGCGATAACACATCAAATCATCATACACATTAACAAAGTATGTATGGGGAAAGCTTATAGCTGAAAACCCCATAGCTATTGTGTATATTATAATGGAGAAATCATGTAACAAACTCAGTACAATACTCCTCACAAGTACTCAGTACTTTCTCATACAGTTACCCACAATCTAGCTCAGTTTTGAACAAGTTACTGGTTCAAAACTCACCGCCAATTGCCTTGCCTCTATTGCGCAATCATGGCCTGTCTATATAGAGATCCAAGGTTCGAATCTCCTTGGCTTGACAGCGCAATCATCATGGGAAATTCCTCCAAATGTGGTGCAAATCTCATGCACAACTGATGTCGCCACTGATAGCTAACTCCACCCTTTCATCTACCTCTTTCACTGGTCTCCACTGAACTGATCATGCACTGTAGTGAACTGATGTGTTCTTGAGTTGAATAATGAGTTATTAATTAATGAATTAAATAATATTTAATTCACTCCACTCATTACTAGTTGATTAGCTAGTTAAACTAATCTCAACTAGTTCAACTAAGTTAAACCGAACACAACTCCACTAGCTGTCTCATTAACTCCACCAAAATTCTTCCACTGAAGTCCTAACTGAAGTCAACCATGCATGTGCTCACCAAACCCTTAGGAATAGCGTAATTCCTCTGTCAGATGCATGAGCCACTTCCAAGGCTCGAACTGAAGTGTTCCAAGAGAGTAAACTGAAGTTTATAGTCCAAATATTATTAAGGGTAAATAATATTTGACTTCCCTATTTTTAGGATAGGCAGTCTAAATATAGACTTCGACCTATAGGTCAAAAAACAGAGGTCCATCTATTTTTACCAACATGACCAATACTCCAAGAATAACATACTGCAACCCCTGGACCATGCTCCATATGTCTAAAAATAGACATAGTCTAAAAATAGACTTTGCGCCAGAATTTGCCTGTGGGCCCACTTAGTGAAGGCGACTTCATTTCATTAAGCTCCATCATCTTGCTGCATTTTCAACAACGTAGGTTTTGGCCTGAAAAGTGCGACCTGGCCCAGGTTTTGCCCAAAAAGTGCGACCTGCTAGGTGTGGGAGGTTTCAGTGCTGTTATGGGCTGAAAGTATGTTTTGGTGTAACATAATGCAGTTTTGTTGATTTGGATGCTGAAAAAGATGATGTTTTGATGCAGATATGGCAGATATATGAATAAAGTGGAGAGAGAGAGACTTGGGTACACTACGGATGGAGATCCAGGCGGATCAGGGTGTCCGTTATGCACTGGCTAGACATGGGGTTCTGAAATTTTTGGAGAACCCTTTGATGAGGGTTGGAGAAACCTTGTTGGCCCAGATTATCAGTTATTGGGATCCGAATTAGGAGGCGTTTGTGGTGCAGGGGCACAGGATCGAGTTGACGGTCCAGGATTTATAGTTTTTTACTGGTCTCCCACCATTGGGGATGGTGGGAAATACGCAGCCAGTGTTACCATGGGGGCATAACATTATGGAGTTTGTGGAGCGACATTGTCGACCAAGTGTCCGAGTCAAAGGGACTCAGATATCTATTGGGGAGCTAGAGAGGTTGGAGACCCGGGCAGTGGCCACAGCAGTGTTGCGGATCTTGGGAAATCAGGCGCTCCATCACATCACTAGAGGGCAGATGATGATTGTAGAGAGTGTGTTGGGTGGGACCTACTATGGGTGGGCCCAAATGATGTTGGTGTCACTGAAACGACAGTGGTCATTATGTAAGCGGCAAGTGAATCATGATTGTGCATGGGACAGTATTGTGCTCTTTCTTCTTTGAGAAGATCCCGACCTTACGACCTTGTATACAGTTGCCTAATGGGGGCCCGAGAGAGCCTCGGATGCGTCGGTGGGGACGACTACTGAGTAGAGGAGGAGGAGGGGCAGTTGGGAGGGTGTTTCGACCAGAGTTCTTTGCCCATTGGGATCAGATGCCATTATACATAGATGACTATCCCTATAGTGGGATGAGTTATTGGGGAGATCCAGACTTGCCGTTGCCACCTGGTTGAGTATGGGGACCGGATGGTAAGTGACAAGCAACTAATCTGTTATGTTCCTTTTTATAGTTGGTGACTAGTATTCATGGTAATAATCCTTATATTTTTTGGGATGTAGATATAGCTCCGGTGAAACCGGACGGATATATGGGACGACCAGCAGTAGCAGGTGCTACCGGCGCAAGTGGATCGAGGACAAAATAGAATGAAGAGATGGCCGCACTGGTGGATGACCTCCGTCGTAGATGTGAGGGGCTGTTGACCGGTGTGTCAGAGCATGGATGGCAGGATTTAGATGAACGATACATAGAGCTATGTATTGGGCTCCCCTCGGAATGGCGAGGGATCATGCGACAGATGGCGATGGATGGGCAGACGGTGCGTGATCTACGAGTTGTGGGAGCAGAGCCGTTGGCTCGGGATCCTCCGGAGAGGGACTAGGTGTGGGGCAGGTGGTGCCCCCTAGTAGTGATGTAGGGGCAAGTGGTGCCCCCCATTTTTGTAGTAGTGGTTTTGTAACATGCTATGGGCATGTCATATGTTTCAAAGTATATGGACTTTAAAACACATGTTATATATATATGAGTTTTATGTGTATTTTGTGGATGTTATTGTCTTATGTGTGATAAATTCCAGTCTAGAACATGGCTTGCGATTTGATCTACGTAGTGATTGTGACTTCTAGGGATGTGGTTGAAGGAAATAAATTTAAATTCCCGTATCGAAAGTCTCACTCATAAATATTGTCTAAACAGGATAGGATTATGCACACGGTATACGCCATTAAGTTGTAAGACAATAAGCAGGGAATATAAATAAACTTGCAGATGGAGGATGCGATGGGAGAGAGCGTCAGCTAAGAGACCACGAATGGCATCATACTCGGCCTGGTTATTTTTGGCGGTACCAATGCAGACCCCATTTGCAAGAACAAGGGTATGCACAGGGGTAAAGATGGCCCAGGCAGCTGAGGCGAGGTTTCGGGAATCCTGACTCGTGCCATCGGCATAACCAATGTAATGAGTGGACAAGAGGGTCGAGGGAACAGTGTCATAAGATAAGAGAAGTGAGGAAGGTCGGGGACTTGTGTTGTGACGTACATCATAGAGACGAATGGGAGTATCGGGGTTAGGTGAAGAGAGGGGAAGGTGGTGGAAACCGCAAGAGGTGGCAAAGCTACTGAGATCATCGTTCATGGAGGAAAGGCACAGAAATGGGTCATAAGGGGAAATGACAGAAGAGCAAGTAAAAATATGGTCAAAACATGAAGAGCCCAAGAATGGCGCTGAAGAGGGATTAGATGAAAAAGGCGGAGTGGATACAGAGGGGATGTACTCTGAGGGTTGGGAAGATGATGATAGGTACAAGAGAGGGGCAGCAGATTCAGACATTTCAACATCAGGGGGAGGGATGTCAATGGTGGCTGGAGGATCCTTGAGTAAACTTGACGCATATTGAGCAAGGATGGGCGAGGCGGATTGATTCTGTTCCACTTCATACTCGCGAATGACCTCTAAAGAGGCGCGGTAATGCGTGAGGTGTGGAAAATGGTGAGAATACTGGCCATGGACACCACATAAAGCGCATGGTTTGTTGGTGCGAAGGGCCTTTGGGTTCTTGGTTAAGGGTGCAGAGGAAACGGAGGTTTCCGGGGCTGACGATTCAGGGAACGCGATTTTGACCATGGGTTGGATACGGGGCAACTCAGGACAAGTATGGGTGGCGTGACCGACAATATCACACAAAGCGCAAGGCTTGGTGGGTGGATGGGGAGTAGGATCGGGAGCGGTGGCTTTATCTTTGGATGCCCCCTTGTGAGTTTTTCTTTTCTTACCCGTAGCATTCTTAGCATGAGGAGGGTCGTGCGACGGGGCTAGAGGTACCGTAGCGATGGGAGGGGCAACGGGAATCGGTTGAACTGGTGTCACAAAAATGTATGGTTTAGGGTGGTCGGGAGGGGTTTCGGTTGGAGGAGTAAGATACCATACCGGTATGCCCAAAGTTAAATTAGGTAGGGAAAGGGTGGCCATGACAGGAACTGAATAGACGCCAGAGGGAGGGCCGAGGAAAGGGATTTGACCGGTGGAGTAATGGCTAGGAGGGATGGTTCCTAAATGGGGGAGTCTAGAGGGAACCGAGGTGGGAGGATAAGGAGGTTCCGGGGTGTGAGGGGGAGGTGAAGGACCCGGTGGGAGAGTTTGAAATAGCTGAGGGGAAGGGCTAGGAGCAGGGTGAGTCAAAGGAGGAGGAGGTTGCTGACTAGCTGGAGCAGGTTGCGGGGGGCCAGCCTAAGACGATTGCATCATGCAAACATTTTCAGAGCTAAGGTTAGAGATAGGAGGAGGGGGGGGACCGGGGAAGGTGCCAAGCAAAGAGGAGTCTTTGTAGATGCCAGGGGAGACACTGGTCAAAGAATCGACAGTTTGCTTATTGGTGACAGTAGAGATGGTGTACTTAGGTGAGGTTTGAGACTTAGGTTCATGATACGACAACTGGTCAATGGTGACGATCTTGCCATTATGAGGGAAAAACATCTTGCGGTGGACTGCAGATGGGACGACAGACATGGCATAGGTGTAACTACAACCCAAAAGGATGTTGTAGTCGAGAGGGGCATTGATAACTTCAACGTCAACACAAACAGTCTTACCGGCAAGGGTGATAGGGCAGTTACGAAAAAGACCAATGGGTTGGGAGGCATGGCCATCCCACGCATGGAGGGTGATGGTGGAAGGGGCCAGCTCAGAGGATCTAAGTTTTTTCCAAACCGAAGCGGACATTACATAGGTAGATGCCCCCTCATCAATAATACATCGAGCGACATTGGCATTTCGGATTTTGACTGGGATTTGGAAAGCAAATGAAGGAGGAAGAGGGGGATGGTCTGACTGACGGGTGTCGAAAACAATTAATAGGTCATCAGCAGGATCTACAACACCCATAGAAGATAGTAGAGCTTTCTTTTGAGAAGGAAACGACTGGAGGAGTTCCAGTGTTGAAATGGCAGCTGGAGATTGCGCCAAATCATCTACTATGCTGTAGGAATGGGCAGCCCGACTAGAGGCAGCATTTCGGCGTAATAGACCCTTAGGAAGTTTTGTGTGAACCTCAACTTTGGGTGGAGGGAGTTGTAAGGGACCATTGGGTGTCGATAGAGGCTCTATAGAAGTTGATGATGGGGACTCGGAGACAGACGGTACGGGAGGAGACCGAGTTTGAAGGTTAAGGTCAATAGTGAGAGGTTGGTCAAAGGACATCATAAGAATATGGTAATTAGAAGAACCAGAAGGAGAAGGTTGAGTGGATGCCGGGGCATGAGGGGATTGAGTAGCCACAAATCCTTGTTGAGGGAAAGGATCGGTAAACACAGCGGGCTGAGAGGTAGAAGTAATGGGGGGGACGGGGGGAGAGGAGTGTTGTCCCCGAATGGTGGCCTGATACTCCCACATCTGTTGCATCTGTTTTAAGAGGGGACAATCGTGAGTGTAGTGACCGAAAACACCGCAACATGAACATGGCTTATTTGTGCGAAGCGCCCTGTCCTGCTTGGGTTGGGAGCCCTGGGGCTGGGTAGCGGTGTTAGGGTCAATACTAGAAAGATTGGGTCCACGATTACCAGAGGCAGATGGATTGCCTCTCCTCCGCCATTGAGAAGGAGGAGGAGTAGTCGCACTGTGTTGTGCAAATACGTGCCCTGGAGGGGGTAGTAAGTGTGGCTGTGGGGGTGGAGGAGGCAAGGGAGCAGGAGGTCCAAATGCTGGAGGAGCTGGGACACTAGGCTGTGGATAAGGGTAAGGGTGAGAATGGTCAACATTGAGGTAAGCAGGAGAGTGGGAAAAAGGAGGAGGCATGCCAAAGCATGGATACATGTTACCGGGATGGGGAAAGGTGCTGGAGGTGCTGGCCCCACCGGGAGGAAAACCATAGGGCATAAGAGGTTGAGCAGAGGTATGAGACATGGCTCTGATGATACTGTCGGCAGAGTGAGAGGTCCCGGAGGCGTTAGTGCCCCCGGGCTTGGGGAGATCAGGAAGGACAATATAAACATAACCAGACTGGGCATAGATAAGGTCATATTTTAAGGCGATTTGAAGGGCGGCTTCTTCGGTTTGGGGGAAATGGGAGGCGACATCTTTGCCAATGGGAGGTAAGAGAGAGCGAAGGAACCAATCCATGTAAACTCGATCTTCAAAGGGGGTAGCATGGCATAAGCTTCGTCGTCATCGCCACTCCTGGACATGAGCGGAGAGATGCGTTGAAGAGGATTGATGAAAGGAGGTCAATAGTTCAGTGCCAATGTCGTATCGGAGAGGGAGCTGGAAATAAGACAAAAAGGCTTGGGCAATGGTTGCAAAAGTGGTATGGGAAGAGGTGGCTTGATCAACATACCATTTGGACGCTTCGCCAGTAAGCATGCATTGGAATAAATGAAGACGAATGGAGTCATCGGTGATGGAATTAGAGGAGCAACACATGTGGAAAGATCGGATATGATTGGAGGGATCTTCACTAGCAAGGCCTTCGAACTTGGGAATGTCGGAGGGGAGCTTGGTTGGCATAGCAGGCCAACTGACATCATGGCGGATAGGATCATTGATAAGCTGATTGAAGTCGGGGAGACTGAGGCCGGCCATATACGGAAGTAATGGGGTAGTCGAGGTAGGTACCATAGTGGTTCCACTGGAAGCGGAACCAGCAGTAGAACTGGGGTTAGGGCTAGGTCCAGAACTAGACATGGTGGAGGTAAAGGGGGGAGAACCAGAAGGTTGGGGAGAACCCAAACAATCAGAGGAAGAGTCGGAGTGCAGACTCGGGGGAGGACTTACTCGATGACGACGGTAAGGAGGAAGTCGACCAACCGGAAACTGAGTGTGAAGGCCAAGAAGTCCCGGGATAAACGCCTTGGAGGCGAAATGATGATGGGAAGAAGAAAAACCGACAAGGGTAGCAAGGTGCAAAAGCAAGATGCGACAAGGGCAAGGAGGTGCAGTGTTGATTAATTTTAGAGTCTTTTCCAGGCGGTGTTAACCAGGCTATTCTTCACTTAGGGTCAGTGTGTGGCTTGCGTTAATTTTAATTGATTAAACCCAGACATTTTGAGAGTAAAAGAAAAAGTGTACTTAATGGAAAAGAATGTTGGGAAAAATACTGAGAGGGGGGGGTGGGTGAATAAGTATTTAGGACATACTCAAAACTTTTTAATTTTCCATTCACTAAAACCCATACGCTACTTTTCTGAAGCCAACTAGCGTATACACGCGGATATCCTTCATAAAACTCGTGTATACACAAAGATCTTATTATGCATTTATTTCTTTACTTAGGTCTATGCATCATTCATTCATCAGATGTTTAGTTAACTGTAAGCATGTGCAGTAATAACAGAATAAACCATCACACATAAGAAACACACATGAACACCAGGATTTTAGGTGGAAACCCAAGTCGGGAGAAAACCACCGCTGCCGTTGTCTCAGCCTTCAATATTTTATTATAGAGAAAAAATCATACAACCATGTACTGGCGCAGACTCATACCAGCATGCAGGCACCCACCTGCAGAAGGCTACAACCTTATCTCATTTACCAGCCTCTCCTGGAAGGGAGCTACAACCCCCTACTCTCGTTTACCAGCCTCTCCTGGAAGGGAGCTACGACCCCCTGCTCTCGTTTACCAGCCTCACCTGGAAGGGAGCTACAACCCCCTGACTGAAGGCTTCAACCTTCAGCACCTCTATGGACCATGTTTCATCAATTTTCACACTGGATCCAACAACTTCAATAGAGCACAACTTGCAGGCCACTTTTCATCATATTTTCAGACTGGACCCACTCCACACCTTTAAGCTCAATCATACATCAAACTGATACTTATACCTCATTGACAGATAGCAGTAACACAGCAAAACAAATCAGACATTCCATACTTCATACTTCAGAAAACCCTAGTTTTTCATACGCGCTTTCCTTTTTCTGGTCCCGTGTATATACGCGCTTTCATGCATATAAACCCGCATATACATCTGCACATATTAATTTCACAACCCATACACGCTTTCTCTGAAGACGACCCGCGTATACACACGCTTCCTCTGTTACAAACTTGCGTATAGATCTTCAGATATTATAGGGCAGAATACTTCTTCAGATCAGATATTCAGTTCATATTTTACCCTTCACTTCACGTACGTATTGTTCGCTCTATCTCGCATCTAAGTATCTACAAATGATCAAAAAGACACAAATACATTTTATCTAGATTCCTTCTTCATCATTTTCTTCATAGGTGCACTGCGATTCGCATCTATCATCAAACTCGTTACCCTTTCCATCCGTACATACTTTATGAAGTATTCATTCAAACCCAGACACTTCCACACCCTTGCACAATGATCTTCTTCTCCTTATATAGGTTTAGCCTTTATCAATACCATGAGCCAAAACCACACCATTTCCGATGGTATTCCTGGACGGGATCAAATAGATAATCCAACGCTCAATACAATGGGTCAATACCATGGTAAATTCCCCTGGTTATATAAATTTAGAGCGCAATAGGTCATACGCGACTTGGCACGTACTTTTCCGCGCACACACGCGACTTCCCTCAACAAACCCGCTTATGCCTTGTGACACACCTTGTTTAACATTATTCGGCACTTTCTATATTTCTTTCTCCGGCACTTCGAGCCGTTTGTAGAACATCGTATTTACATCATTAAACACACGCGATCAAGAACAACTTCATTAAGTAGGTTTCCATCATCTTCATCAAGTGGGTTGCCATCAAGGACAACACTCTGCATCATATTGCCAACAATCTCCCCCTTTGGACTTGATGGAAACCACGATGGTGTTTGATCACCATAACAGATGGATACATGATATTCTTCCCTTATTCAAACACCATGTCACTCTCCCCCTTTGACATCAAGGGCAAAGGGTGGATCAAAACCAACACACGGTTTTTCTCCTCATGTACAAAGAAGAGCTCTGTAGATCTGATGTGTGCTGAAGTTACCATGCTCCCCCTGAGTTCATGCTGAATCTTCAAACATATTTTTTAATGAGGTACATGACTCTATGACCTTCCTATCACCAAGGACTCATACTTACATCAAAGATCCAACCAAGAGGTTTTACATATGTGACTCAAATACCCAACCAAGTGGGTTTACACATTTTGACTCAACTATCCAACCAAGAGGGTTTACACATTTTGACTCAAGTACCCAACCAAGTGGGTTTACATATTTGATCAAGTCCTTACATGACTGAAAATTTCAATTTTACATCATAGGTCTCAACATGACCTTTTCATCAAATTACAAATATGACTTTTTATGACCAGTACCAGAAATACCTCAAGAGAGAGAGATCTTATTTCAGAACCATCATAATGCCAACAATGCATTATACTCAGCAAGGCTAATGCTCCCCCTGAAAATTTGCATCCAAGAATCCTTTCCATATGACCAAGGCTCCTACTTAGCTTGTGCAACCTGAAACAACAAGTTATCAGCAACAATTTCTGCATGATCTGTCCTTATCTCTGAATCATAAGACTTCCATCTCATCCATGTGTGAAAACAAAGAATACTCTTCAGCAAAAAGCAAACAGGGCTCATCCATAATCTCATCATAAGAAACCATGTATCATGTCATCATCATTTAGAACTGAGAAATAAGTAGATACAGTGCCAATAATACAATCATTAGTAGTCAGACTGATGCTCCCCCTGAACCTGTGCTCCTGATCTTTAGCTTGTCATACTATTTTTCTTGTCATAAATGCATACGCGACTGTCTCCACTGCAACTCGCGTGTATACGCGGCTTTAGTTCATAGAACCTGCGTATGGAAAGTGAAACATTGAAAACTTCACATTCCTTCATCTCCCCCTGAGTTTGTACCACCTGTATTTGTCTTCTTCACATCAGATGCACTGTCAAGAATAAACATAACCAGAATTATCAAAACCAACCATGGGAATCATGATACATTGCTCCCCCTGTGATGATACATTACTAATCCCTATAATGTATCTTACATAACTCCTGCAACCATTATGAGAAGTAAGCTTTTAGAAGCAGATGACTGCAGTAGGGTCAATATTCCCTACGTTTCTGACCGATCCTCCTTCTTTTTCCAACTTTGCTTGAACTTTCGAAATGTGTGCTGGAAATCATCCAATTTCTCAAATCTGTTCATCCTGCACTCCTTTTCCACATGTCCATACTTATTACAAGCATAACATCTTATGTGACCAGAAAAGTAAGCATAAGGATCATAGTATGTTTTTCTATTCTTTCTTCTATTGCAATCAGCTGCTTTGTGACCATACTTGCTGCATGAAAAAAAATATCCCTTGAAGAAACCAGAGTACCTTTCTGTGTAGAATCTGTTTGTTTGTGACTGAAACAATCTGCTTCTACAATTTGCTGCAACATGCCCATAATTATGAAATTTAAAGCATTCAACATTATTGAATGATTTCCTTTGAGTGTTCATGATTGTCGGTTGACTTCTTGTTTCTTTCAACTCTTCAGGTTTTGCATTGACATCCTTTGAATCTTTAGCACTTCCTTGTGAACTAGATTCTCCTTTAACAGTTTTATGAAAACCAAGACCAAGTTTAATAACAGGAGACCTTTGATTACTAAGAATATTGTCCAGAATCTTAGTACTATCATGAAACCTCAAGAGTTTATCCTTTTCTTCTAATTTACCTTTGAGAATGTTTACCTCAACCTCCAATTTTTGGCATTGCTTCTTCATGCTTTCTTCAACCCTTTTTCCTTCTTCTACTTGATCATTTAATTTTAAGATTTCTTCCTTCAACCAATTTTCTTGATCTTCACATGTTTGTAGCAGTTCTTCATTCTTCTTATTTGATTTTTTCAGATCTTCTTTGAGAGAGATGATTTCTGCTTCAAGTCCTTCCTTTTCAAATGATTGTAGAGGTTCTTTATTCTTCTTATTTGATGCTTCAAGATCTTCTCTCAGAGAGATGATTTCTTCTTCAAGTTCTTCATTCTTCTTATTTGATTTTTCCAAATCTTCATTTAGATCATTGATTTCTACTTCAAGTCTTTTATTTCGATTGCTTCCATAATTGTACAACTTTTGATACTGGTCTACCTGTCCATTCAAAATTTCTATATGTCCTTTCAGTTGAGAGATCATCTCATTGTAGATACCGTCTCTTTCTTTAAATGATCTTTGTTGATCTTCAACTTTAATCTTGAGAGCTTCTTCTAGATCCATAACATTACTTTCACTATCTTTACCATTGCATGCACAAGAAAGTGAATAACAAGAATCACATTCAATACCTATTTTATTTTCCTCATTTTCTGCTGCACATGTTTTCTGAGAAATCTCCTTTTGAGTAGCATTCTTCTTTTGCTTCCTTGCCATGAGCACTAGTAGATCTTGGTCAGAATCTTCTTCATCTTCACTTGACATTTCATTATTATCTTCATTTGCATAATAACTCTTTCCCTTTACAAATTATTTCCCTTTATCATGATTTTCTCTATAAGGACATTTAGCAACATAATGACCAACTCTTCCACAATCAAAACATTTGAAGGGAAGCTTACCTTTGAATCTTCCAGTACCTGGTTGGAGTCTTCTCACAAAATTTGCTTCTTCTTCTTCTGATATGTAACTTGATTCGTTGACAACTTCCTTTTCTTTTCCTTTTGCACATGCCTTAAAAGCAGCTTCTTTGATTTGAGAGGGACCTCCTTGTCTCATTTCATAAGCAGTCAGAATACCATGTAGTTGAACAATAATAAGAGTTTGCAGATATTGCATTTCTTCAATAGCTGATACTTTTGACTCAAATTTTGAAGTCAAAGATCTTAAGAATTTTTCCACCAGAGTAGTATCAGTTATGGTTTCACCCAAACTTCTCATACGATTTACAATATCATCTAGACGTAAAAAGAAACTAGAAATACTCTCATCACTATGCATCCTTAAATTTTCATATTCAATTCTGAGAGTTTGGAGTTTTGCACTTTTTACCTTTGTATCTCCTTCATAGCTCAGAATGACTTTGTCCCATATTTTTTTTGCTGAATTTAGCTGCATCACTTTAGCAAATTCTGGTTCAGACATGCTTCCTAATAAGACATTGAATGCTTCAGCATTGATTTCATATTTCTTCCTTTCTACTGCATCAGTAGGAATACTTGTCGGATACTGATAACCTCCTTCCACGATTGCCCATACTTCAGCACCAAGACTTTGCAGATATGCTTTTGTTCGTATCTTCCAGAATAACAGATTATTTCCATTGAATAGAGGTGGCCTTATAGACATTGTCCCTTCATGACTTCCCATTGTGACGGATCTCCTTCAAGCGATCAAGCTTCTGCAGAAGGACCTGCTCTGATACCAATTGTTGGGAAAAAAACTGAGAGGGGGGGGTGAATCAGTATTTAGGACATACTAAAATTTTTTTACTTTTCCATTCACTAAAACCCATACACTACTTTTCTGAAGCCAACTAGCGTATACACGCGGATATCCTTCATAAAACTCACGTATACACAGAGATCTTATTATGCATTTATTTCTTTACTTAGGTCTATGCATCATTCATTCATCAGATATTTAGTTAACAGTAAGCATGTGCAGTAATAACAGAATAAACCATCACACATAAGAAACACACATGAACACCAGGATTTTAGGTGGAAACCCAAGTCGGGAGAAAACCACCGCTGCCGTTGTCTCAGCCTTCAATATTTTATTATAGAGAAAACATCATACAAACATGTACTGGCGCAGACTCATACCAGCATGCAGGCACCCACATGCAGAAGGATAAAACCTTCTCTCGTTTACCAGCCTCTCCTGGAAGGGAGCTACAACTCCCTGCTCTCGTTTACCAGCCTCTCCTGGAAGGGAGCTACGACCCCCTGCTCTCGTTTACCAACCTCACCTGGAAGGGAGTTACAACCACCTGACTGAAGGCTTCAACCTTCATCACCTCTATGGACCACGTTTCATCAATTTTCACACTGGATCCAACATCTTCAATAAAGCACAACTTGCAGGCCACTTTTCATCATATTTTCAGACTGGACCCACTCCACACCTTTAATCTCAATCATACATCAAACTGATACTTATACCTCATTGACAGATAGCAGTAACACAGCAGAACAAATCAGACATTCCATACTTCATACTTCAGAAAACCCTAGTTTTTCATACGCACTTTCCTTTCTCTGGTCCCGCATATATACGCAATTTCATGCATATAAACCTGCGTATACATCTGCACATATTAATTTCACAACCCATACACGCTTTCTCTGAAGACGACCCGCGTATACACACACTTCCTCTGTTACAAACTTGCATATAGATCTTTAGATATTATAGGGCAGCATACTTCTTCAGATCAGATATTCAGTTCAGATTTTACCCTTCACTTCAGACAGATGCTCACCTCATCTCAGATCTAAGCATTCCATAAACATATCTAGAAGATACAAATACATTTCAGATCTAGATTCCCTTCTTCATCATTTTCTTCATAGGTGCATCACAGATTCAGATCTATCATCAAACTGTTACCCTTTCCATTCAGACATACTTTAGAGTGAAGTATTCATTCAAACCCAGACACTTGCACACCCCTTGCACAATGAATTTCTTCTCCTTAAATAGATCTAGCCTTTGACAATACCATGAGCCAAAACTACACAACTTCCAATGGTATTCATGGACGGGATCAAATAGATAATCTAGCGCTCAATACAATAGGTCAATACCATGGTAAAGTCCTTTGGTTTTATTAATTTAGAGCGCAATTAAGCATACGCGACTTGGCACGTACTTTTCCACGTACATACGCGACTTCTCCTCAACAAACCCGCGTATGCCTTGTGACATACCTTGTTTAACATTATTCTGGCACTTTCTGATATTTCTTTCTCTGGTACTTCTGAGCTGCTTGTAGAACATCAGATTTACATCATTAATAAACTCATCAAGCATCAAGAACAACTTCATTAAGTAGGTTTCCATCATCTTCATCAAGTGGGTTGCCATCAAGGACAACACTCTGCATCATATTGCCAACAAAGAAATCTGCAGTAAATAAGATTGAAAGAACAGAAAATTAGGAACTAAAAAGGCAGCAATCGAACCCAAGAAGGTGGGTCTCTCAAAACTAGTCTAGAATGGGCAGAGAATTCTAACAAGAGATCAATATATCTAAGGTTCGGAGGGACTGGGATCTAATGGTGAAATCTGCTGGAAAGTGGTGCAGAAAGCAGTAAAGAGGCAGGGACAAGGTTGCTGCTAGAAAATAGGAGATCAGCTAAAAAGAGGGGGGTGAAAGAGGTGGCCCGAGAGATGAACCCAAAAAAAGCGAAAGGCAGTGTATAAAAAGGGAAGAAAAGCTAACCTGTGAGGATCTGAACAGGAGGTATCAGATCTGAAATAAGGCTGAAAATTCTGGAAATTCAGATGTCTGAAAACAGCAACAAACTCTCCCACAAAAAGTGAAGGGAACTAAAGCCCTAAAGGGAAAGAGTCCCACTTAGGTGATTGAAATAGATCAGCAACAGGTCTGAACAGGTGGAGATAGAGGCTGGAAAACCCTGACAGAAGCTTCAGTGAAACCCAGAAAAAGTGCTGGCAGATTGCAGAAAAAATTGCAGGTCGTAGATTTGGGCTTGTTTTTAGGCCAGGTCGCAGATTTAGGGCAGAAAAGTGTGACCTCAAGGCTAGGTCTCACTCTTTGGGCCGATAAGTGCGACCTGCAGATCCGGGTCTAGCGTCGGCAGATTTCAGAAAATTTTGTCGTCTCAGCAACGGCTGATGTCGGTCACCTGCGCAAAAAGGCCAGAAACACACGAAAGGTAGAAATTTGAATGTTTGAGGGCTTTAGAGGCGAAAACTAGCATAAAAATGGGAAAAAATAGGAAAAATAAAAAATGGAAGAGAAACCCTAGGGTCTGAAACAGCTGGATATGCAGAAAGATAGAAAACGACAGTGGTCGCAAAAGAAAACCCATGTTGTTTTCCCCAGCGGAGTCGCTAGTTGTTAGTATGATTCTTTCGTCGTAAAAGATCACTTTAGCTATGCATATCAAGTAGCCCTAACATCAAGTATGGCTACAAAATATCTTTAAGTTTGCTGCATAAAATTAGATCTAAGCATAAAATATATTAAGCAGATAAGATATAAAATGGCTCCATGCATCCAATGAACAAGACAAGAACAATGTATAAAAAGAATCTTATATTATATTAAAGAATGGGGCACCTGAGAGGAAAAAAAGAAAGGTGTTTTCCAGTTCTCCTCAGTGGGATGGGTTCTTGGAAGTCCTCAGTGTTTCAGATCTAAAATTCCTCTCTTTGGTTAATATGAAAAACCCTAACAAACATGGAACTCAATGGGAGTTCAAAATGCAAACAAATGAAATTGGTGACCAAGAGTAGATCTAGTGTGATCTAATGCAATGGAGGTGACTAATGAATGGGGAAAACCCTTCTATTTATAAAAAAATATTGGGGTGTTCTAGAACTTGGTGCATGAATAAAATATTATTAATCACATTCTAGAATCACCCTTTAGAAATATTTTATTATATTTGTTGGAGGGAAAAGGGTTTTTGACTTGGGTCAATTCCTTTATTTATAAATAACAAATAAATAAATGATTTATTTATTATTTAAGGGAGATGAGGGGAATATAATTAAGTAAATAATGGTTTATTTAATTATTAAAAAATGATTTAGTCAAATTTAACTAGGAATAGTATTTAAATAGTGATTTAAATAACTTATTCTTAGGAAATAATTAAATAAATAATGATTTATTTAATTGATTACCTTGTTTTGGGTTAAATATGACCAAGAAATGTAAACAAATGTGGTGAAAGCGATTTTACTTAGGGTAAAATTGGTCTTACATGGTGTACTTGGATTCATTTAACGATAATGGGTTAGATGACCAAAAAATGGTGTAACAACCACATCTAGTAGCAACGCTTCTTGAAAAGCTATGAGTTATAGTTTTTGAAGTAGAGGTAATAGGAAAACCGCCTAAGAGGGAGCGATTTCATTTTCTTTTATTTTTCACTCTTTTCTACAGTAATTTTATATTCTCTTTAAGAATAATTTTTTGAGAATTTTGTAGAGTTTAATAGTTTTAAATATGCCAAATATAGGGTCCTTACCTCCCGCTCTTAGTAGTTTTCGTTGAGACACTGAAATCTAGAAGCTCGACAGGAAGGAATTATATTGGGGAACCAAGAAACCACTTCATTTTGGTGTGGTCATGTTCAATTCCTATGTTGTTTCCTGTCTATATGTCAGACTATCCCTTCCACAATTTTTTTTTGGTTTCTAAAATAGAATAAAAAAGTATTGGGTTGTCACTGATTTCCCCTCTTTCTTCCTGAAATATTTTATATTATTCCCTCCCAAATATTTCATATTATTAGACCATTTTAAGAAATGTTTGAAGATGGTGGAGAAACATCAGATCCTAAGAAAAATTGTTGATATCCAACCAGGGTTGAAAGGTTAGCCAAAAATGAATAAGGAAACTAATTTATTTATTTAATTCCAAAAGTTACTTATGAACTGAGCATACCAAATTGAGATGAATCTCAATGGAACTCCCCAGTACTTCGCCGCATGCTTGAAGAAGTAACCCATTGCATCCTCAACTTTGCATGGTTTTTTTCCTGCAACAAAAGTGACATACTTTGGGAACTTATAAACCACCACCATCATGATTGACATACTGTTGTCAAGATAAATACCCTCTGTGGATAGAGGCAATCTCTCTAGCCCTAGAGTGGGTCTAGAAACACGAGATTATTTCTAACGCAAAGCTTTTTTAACTAATGTTTACAATGCAATGAGGAAAGAGACATAAATACCTTTTTCCAATCGCTACGCTTGAATATGTTGATGGTGACCTCGATCCACGATCCTTGTAGGTCTGCTTCCTGCTACTAATGGTGCGCGAATACCTATGGATGATAAAGAGAAAACAAAAAATGTGATACAATACATAATAAATGCAAACACTAGCTATCTAGCAGATCAAGGAGTACCATAATAGTTGCATAAACATGTAGACAAATATATAAAGAAAAAATTAGATTTTATTATTGATAAATTACAAAATGAGAGCTTACAACTAGCCCTTGATGTTGGAGGCGTCCTTAGGTGAAAATTTGAGTCCTTCACCGAAGCTCAAAAATAAATCCTTCTCCTAAGCACTTAGGATTTATCACGATGCTAGCATGCAAAGGGATGAGAGTTCAGATGAGTCTGATGATGATCAACCAAGATCTAAACTTGGGAGAATGAGGGATGTGGATTTATAGGAAGGGAGAATAGCTTGGGAACCCATGAAAGAAGGAGGAAGGCTTAATTTATAAGGGATGATCCCCCATGATGAGATCAAGGCTCTAAAATGAGAGAGATCAACCTTATCATCATTTTTCAACAACCAACTTGCCTCCCTTGAGCTTCTAGAGGTTGAAGCTTCTCCTCCATTTGAGGAAACACTACCAGAAAGGGGATTTGCATGGTTTTCCAAGAAATTAGGGCATTGGGCCTAAACTGTGAAAATGACATCAGCACAGTCATGGCACTAGGAAGAGCGCTGACCTAGGAAACTAGGAATTTGACCAATTTTCTCTAGTAAAATTTCAAGGAAGTATTCTTTGGATCTTCAAGGGTATATGTTAGCATATTTATTGATGATGGAAACATTGCACAAGATCTGTCACGAGGAATTTCAGGATCAAGGACGGGAAAATGAGCATGGTGACAAATTACTATGTAACAAATGCCCCCTAAAGCATGAAGGCAGAATAGGGAGTGATGGCTGAAATGATTTATGAACCAAGGAAAAGAACGCAGACCACCTTCAGAAAACCTGCCAAAGCAAACATTTTACAATATATGACATCTCTGGTATGAATATTCCTAATCACATAATTCTACACTAGGCTTCAAATGACATATGAAACCATGGTATGGTCACAACCATCCGTCTAAAAGATATCATAGAAAAGGATCTACGGTATGGATGCAACCATCTATATAGATAGGATCATGTATACAATCATGAATACTCAATAACTTCTTGCATCCTGGACCAAACATTAGATGTGACCCAGGGTCTTCACCATGATCTTAATCAACCCGATGTACTAATATAGCCATGTGAATAAAAGTGTTGGTGTCGAACACGGTATAAACCATTACCAGTCAATGATGAGAACAATTAAAAGGAATGAGAGAGACCACCAATAATGACAATGAACCTCAATGTATAACAACACAATCTACAAGTGTGAATGAATGTGTTGAAGTCGAACACTTGTAAAATCATTTGATCGAAGGCCAATGATGTGAAAGAAGGCCCAAGGTATAGAAAGAAGTTTCTAAATCACCTTCCCGGATAATGAGTTGAAGTTGATAGGAAGTGATTCGTCGAAGGGGGGCCATGATGATTCCCACATCATCGACACGAAACAATAGATATATGAAGATGATAGGAGTGATTCTGGATTGTAACAGAGGAGGTTAGACAAGTAGAGGATGTTTGACAAAAAGGAATTCTCATGAACATATCGGTGACACGACTCCGGAGTGTGGCAACATTTGACTCAAATAGGATCAAGGGTCATGTTTAATGTAATGTTCATAAATTAGCTTCAGCTAATTGGAACATTAATTTTTCCTTGTTTATTTTTGCATTTCATAATTGATGAATAAATTGTAAAGGAGGACATGTAAAACTCCTGAAAACCAAGAATAAATCAATACCTATGTGAACAAAGACATATCTGGGCTATGTAAATTATATCTGTAGGTGTGAAAGGGGATAAATCACAAGAGGGGATCCTATTTGACCAAGTCAAACAACGCAGTCTAGATGCATTGAACCTCTTTGAGGGACAACGCAGTTCTAGAAGGAGGTTGTAATGTGAAAAGAGTTAAGTGATTCAAGGTGGTTTAGGGTTTGGCAAGACTCCTATCTTATAAAAGGAAGAGGAAGGAAACAAGGAGAGGGTTTTTGAAGACATTATTTCTGAAGGTCTGTCTGCTTAGACATCCCTTGTTGGGAATTCCTGTTCAGGAATCCCACCTCCTTCCTTGAGCAGCTCTTGGAGGAGAATTGTGCTAAAATTCTCCACTATCAGGCTTGGGCCAAGTTTCACCTTACATTACAGTGCTACTCATGTTGAGGGTTGAGTTGTCTTGTGAGTTGTAGTAAGTGGAGATCTAGATCTGCTCAGATCTAGATGATAGCAGTTGTTCTTTTCAGTGAGAGTGTCAATTAACCTCCTAAAAGTGTTCATTTGCTAGTTATACTTCAGATCCATATCTTGGAATTAGGCAAAACCATATTTAGAAGCTACAACACTATCTCTCTCCCTAAGACAACGTTATTTGCAGATCTATAGCTGCAGGGTGCTTTGCTTGCATTTTGGAGGAGAGATCTCCGGTGTTGGGTTTCTTCCTTCACTGTGGTGATCCATAGATTAACCAACCAATCTATGTTCTGTTTCAGATCTCATCTATTATGTACTTTTATTATTCATAATTTCTGAATCATTTTGCAGATCTGAAGTTTTATATCTCAGATCTACTTCTGGTGCTTCATGTTTTGAGCAAATCCCCAAGGGGAATGTATAGATCAGCTTTTCTTGTACATGGATCTATATTAGATCTATATTTTTATGTAAATATCTGATATAGATCTAAAGATTCAATAAAATGCTTCTTCAGCCCTAAAAATAATGCTGTCACTGTTATGCAGTTCTTTTACATGGTTGTAACACCTCTTTCTTGAGGATTTCTTCTGTATTCTTTCATTCTTCTCCTGTAAAGTGTATGAGTTATGTCCCTGAGATTATTTGTGAATTTTTATACTTTATTTCAGTCATACCATTCAGAAAAACACGCTCACATGCTTCAATAAATTTCTGCATAAATCTAGTCTTGGGAAATCAGGGTTTTCTAGCCTAGTTACGAAAGGAGGAACTTTTTAACTTAGAAAAATTATATTTTTTTTGCTGAAATTAGACATGGGAGTCCCTAATAACCCTATCTATCATATCCAACCACTTTCCCATCTTATTTTTGTGCAAATATCTTAATACACTCGTTTTAGGGCCAAAATCCTCACTTTTCCCCACCTTTTGCCTTGTAAAACACTGTATAACTTTGCTGCTGCATATTTTACTGAATTTTAAGTGTTTTTATACCTTTATGAGGTACATGGATGAAGATACACATTGGTAATAACTCATATTATTCCAAATCTGTAGTTGTTCCTGAAAAAGGGATATTTAATATTACAATGGTATCAAAGCAAGATCTTTGGCTCAACCTGTGGTTTCAAGCCAAAGTGATGAATCCATGAAGGAGGAATATTTAAATCTCTATAGACAAAGTCTGCAGATGGCCAGGTAGCCTCTGTATCTCATCTTTTTTTCAAAGGTGACATATCCAGTAAATTCCCCTGCAGTCAATCTCTGGAATAGAATTTTGATATTCCTGAGAAGGGAACTTTCAGTGGTATTCCAGCAAGAAGAAAGGTCAGAATGATGAATAATATGGGTTTATTCTCATCAGCATTAAGATCTAAGAAGAACCTCTCCAAGGAGGTTGAACAAGAAGAAGAAAGAAGATGCAGTGAAACTCCTAGAAAGTTTCAAGAGAAGAAAGATCTTCTGATCAGATCTACAATATCTATACATGAGGAAAATTCTGAATCCTCATCTCATGGATATGTGCACTCATCCATATCACCAAATCTTCAGCGTTCTGTCTGTGATTTCTTCATGAAGAGGAAGAAAGGAGGTGTGCCTAAGAATGAGACTCTTAGAGAGTATTCGGAGGAGTATGAAGCTCAGTCTAAGGAGTTCAAAGATAACTTGAAATTCCAAGGATTCTGCAAGATCAAGGAGGGAAAAGTCACAAAGGAGGAGCAACATGGCAAGGGTAGATTCTATATATCTATATTTGATGGATCACCTAAATTTCCAGTCAGGGTTTGGGTGAAGGAGCTGGATAACTTTGTGCAACAACATCAAGTTTTAGAGATTGAAGCCATCAAAGTAGCAACGCTGCATTTTGAAGGTAAAGCATATGCATGGTGGTTGTTTGAGTCTTTTTCCTTGAATAATTCCAATACACCTACTTATCCAAGGTTTATTTCAAGATTGATAGAAAGGTTTGATGAAGCTCCATGTGTATCATCTTCTGTTGACATTTTCAAACCACATCAGACGAATCCTTTGCATGAGTTGGAAGGGTCTATGAATCCAAATCCATTTCTGAAGACCATGGAAGAAGGTTTAAGTTTGTTTTATGCCCTGCCAAGGGCAAGATCTCCATTGATTGAAGGATCCTCTTCTCAAGAGGAAAGCATGAAGGTTTCTCCTTCAATAGATGACCAAAATCTAATGTCTCTCATTAATGATGGGACAATTTCAGTGATTGAAGAGAAGGAGAAGGTAGGATATGATAACGCAGTCAAAACAAAGGCACCTCAAACACCTCATGAAGATGAATTTGGAGAACTTGCTCCAAGAGAAGAAACTCTTGCACTCTTGCAAGGAGATCCATAAGATCTCACACATATAGCTCTTGGTACAACACATGAGCAGCATGTACCATCATTGTCAAATGATGAGATCTTGATGATAGAAGAAGGAAGAGAGGAGGAAGGGCATCACAAGAAGAAGAGCATGGATCCTTATCTGTTTCAAATCTTTGAAACACAAAGGATGCAAGAGGACTTATGCATTAAATGTAGGGGAAAATATGTCTGCCTACATCCTCATTCTACTCTATGCCTTGACACCTCTTTGCAACGAGGTACTTTACTAGGAGCACCTCTTGATAGGAGGAAATCTAAAGTTTTCTCTCAACTATGGGTAGCATATACATACTTGGATAATGAGGGAGCCTTGGGAGAAGCTAGCACAGTGCAAATAATCTCTCAAGAATTCAGGAGAGAGATGAGCAGTTTCCTGAAAGGGGCATTGCTAACTCCCACTCAGAAATCTGCGTTGAGAAAGGAGAAATCAAAGATCTATGATGGCATAAGCATGAGGGCACATTGCAACTCCATATATTTGGGGCAGCCCATGATCTCTTCATTCACAAAGGAGATTTATGAAGATGGCAAGGGGATCTTAACCCTCTTGTACACATGGGCCAAAAGGAGGAGGTTTTGGAAAACAAGGACTTTCCGAGGGGGAGTTGATTTCCATGTGCTCCAATATTGTCTTATGCAAGATCAGCTGCAAATGGGGCAGCAAAGGGAAGATTATGATGCTCCAACATGTGATTTTGATATCAAGGATGTCAACGATGGGAGCCATGAGAAGACAGGGGCTGCATTTCAGACCTCTACAACAATGTCATTCTTGGAGAGCTTGGATCCTTCTTGGGATTCCCAACTCAAGATGGAATACTCCAAGGACATTTTCACATGGGGGGTTCTTGAAGGGGAAGTAAAGGATGAGAGGTTCAAGGTGGTGGATGGAGTTATCTATTTCTTAAATCTTATTCTTTTGGTTAGTGACTCCAAACTCAAGGAGGGACTATTTGATGCCATCTATGAAATATTGCTTTCCAAACCCACTGGTTTTGTCAAAGCATATCATACTCTCTTGGGTGGTTTCATATGGGAAGGTTTCAAGGAAGAGGTGCACTCTCATATGAATATGTGCATGGACTACTTAGTAGAGGAGGAGGAGCATAGATCTTGGGAAGAGCCATCATTAACATCTCCTTACCCATTGAGTGTGAGAGGGAACTCATCCATGAGTTATCCACTTATGTAAATCAAGTATATAGAGAGGCTCACCCTCTTGAGCATTATTATGTATCTCCTATATGCTTATATTTTTCTAACACTCATTTGCAGGACATGGTGCCAAGATGGGGCACTAAGTATGATGGGTTTCATGGGCCACTCAAGGCCATGAACTATGTTAATGCAGGTCATTCCTTGGAGAACCTTGGAAAGATATTATATTCCTCATGGTGTGATTATTTTACACCAACCATGATGTACATTCTCCAAGCATTCCAAAGACATGAGGCAGTAAACAAGTGTTGGGGGAGGCACTTGTCATATCTTACACTATGGCAGTTAAGGATAAAACTGCGCTGGTTGCACATGAGGGAACATCTTCCTTCTCATATATCACACATGGTAGCTAGCATGATTCTAATCATGACCCCACAAGCTGAAGATGTCCTTATCTTTTTTGGGGGCATAGTTGGAGGAAAGTCACACTTGTTAAATGTGCCCTTGGGGGAATGAGTTCCCCATTCTTTTTGCATTGCATGCTTCCATGGGAGCATGAGATTTTGTATGGCCACTATGATAGATCACTTGTCTCTTTGTAAAGTGAGCCATATATTTGTTGGTAACATGCCTCTCATATGTATTGGGGAGGATTTCTTCTATGGATTTCCAAGCTGGGAGGTGATCCACTTCATTTGGATGATAGCATGGAGATGGGAGTCTTTCATGGATCATGAAAATCCCCATGATTGTCATCACTTATATCTTGAGGAGGCCATGGATCAGCAAGAAGGTTTCCACAACAACCTTCCATTTCTTCATGATGAGAGCCTTTGGGTTTATTTATCAAAGGCAAACTTGCATATGGAGGAGGGACCATTGGGAGACAAAGTTATTACAGAAAATTTAGAACAATGGAGGAGACTATTTGATGAGGAGGCCACAAGAGAAGAAGGGGAAGTTTTGCAGCACCCTTGCAGTTTCTTGAGGACAAGAAACATTTGGGAGGGGGAGACTGTAATGTTCCTAAATTAGCTTCAGCTAATTGGAACATTAATTTTTCCTTGTTTATTTTTTCATTTCATAATTGATGAATAAATTGTAAAGGAGGACATGTAAAACTCCTGAAAACCAAGAATAAATCAATGCCTATGTGAACAAAGACATATCTGGGCTATGTAAATTATATCTGCAGGTGTGAAAGGGGCTAAATCACAAGAGTGGATCCTATTTGACCAAGTCAAACAATGCAGTCTAGATGCATTGAACCTCTTTGAGGGACAACGCAGTTCTAGAAGGAGGTTGTAATGTGAAAAGGGTTAAGTGATTCAAGGTGGTTTAGGGTTTGGCAAGACTCCTATATTATAAAAGAAAGAGGAGGGAAACAAGGAGAGGGTTGTTGAATGACAACAACAAAATTGAACACCAGGCCCCTAAGGAGAGCTGGTATCTAAATTCTGTCCATATTTCCCTTGATTTAGCTTAGTTCAATACAAGAAATCTTCTCGAATTTGGTTACAAATTTATTTATCAATTTCAGAGAAATTGACAAATAAATACATTAACCCAACTTTGATTTAAAGACCAACACAGATATATATATATATACACTACCTTTTTCATTCTCTATTCCCGCGCACATAGTCATATACATATGCATTCATATTGTTCTCATTCCAATGTTAAAACCTTGGGAAATTTTAAATATATCTTCGAACTTTAATCCTCCGCAATATAAACCTAAGGCAGTCTTAAGTTCTACTCATCAGGAATTAAAATTCATTATAGTCGATACACCAATATTTTAAATCCTTGCGCTAAGCCTTAGGGATAAAGTTTAAAATTTCCAAGACATTTTTAATACCCGAATTCTTTACAACCAAAACACTTTTCAATACACCTTAGGCCCTGGGCCCACACCTACAAATGAGCAGATTTCAACAAAGAAAAGCATTCATACCTTGACTTATCTTCGGTGTAGATTCGTATACGATCATCGTTCGATCTGCCTACCCCCAGATCGGACGTCCTCCATTGATATCACATTTATTCTACAACCTGCCTTTAACACCTCCAACGAACGCGATGAGGGCAGTTTAAGACTAAGTACGTGGCCTCATTTCATTGAATCACATTTTTCCTAAGCGGTTTTGGCTTCGACCAAAAGCTACGCGATGGTAGTGGTTTCGGTTTCACAAACTACTCGTGGTTTCAGAACAGTGCCCAACAAGAGTTATACTGGGGTTAACAAAATTCTTCCTATTTTCTTTGTTCTTCAACCCTGGGTTCAAACCACTGAACAGTGGTTGGGATTCACAATAAAACGAGGCTTGTTCTCTTATGATCGGAGGTTTTCTCCACAGCAGACATAAGTCCGCACTTCTACAACCATCAATACTTCAGGTGCGCTCTTTCAAAGGCTGATTGAATGCAATTCAATGCCGATTTCAAGGGATCGAGCCATTCACTTTGGCCTCTTACAGGATTCTAACCTTGGGACAGAGTTTTCAATTACCCACAAACACACAAACTTCTTCTATAAGCGGGATTTTCTAAAACAGAACTTGCGGGAAAACATCTTTACGAATTTCACTCTTCGATGTCTGTTTGGACACAATGTAAGTCTGTTACAAGGGCTAAATACATTCGGTTATGGCCTCTTACAGGGATTTATTAGAACAGAACTCATTCCGAAAATTCAAGAGAAATCTACGATCAACCATGGACAGAGAGGCTTGCAGGGATTTACACAATATTTCTCCACAACAATTATACACAGGACAAAGGCTCAACCACCTCTGAATTAACAAAATTCACACACAGAGACCAATTCAATCCCACACAGAAAATCAATTAACATCACTTTAATTCACTAAAGCAAGTGCTCAACAACTCAAGCTCTTATGCGGAAAATCCCCCCCTCTCAATGTATCTGGGGTTACATTTTATATGCATTATCATGTGTCTCTTCGGTTCCTCTCTGAGGACCATTCCTAGTCTAATCAAAAGCCTAATTACAATTTATTTGGATAAATGAAACAAGAAAAATAGATTGAATCCAAACCTATTCGACTTCTACTGACTCTAACTGTTCTAAAAGCAACAGACAGCTAAGGTATTGATACCTTGCTGTTACAATTTTGAATGATTTCAACCCTCCTAGCCACAACATGTGGAAAAATTTCCTACATTGCTGGCTAGTGCCTATGCCCCTGCATTAGACTCCTGAGGGAAATTTTCGTTCATGGACTCCTGTCCATGAGCTCTTCCACTGATCTACCTATCTTCTGCAACATTCCTTCAGTCATCCAAGTGGCATCTTCCTCTGGCTGGTCCTTCCATTTGATTAAGTACTGAAAGTACTCTTGTCCTCTAGTCTTCCTGAATACTCTTTTGTCCAATACTTTCTCTGGCTGCAGTGGTTGTGTTGGAGGTAGCTGCTTTGTCCATTCAATCTGCTCCTTGTTTGTTGGTCCTTCTTCTGCACCATCATCTTCATACTTGTATAGATCTGCAACATTAAAAATGGGAGATATTCCAACATCAGGAGGCAATTCAATCTCATAAGCATTAGCAGAAAATTTTCTAAGTATCTTGCATGGCTCAATATTTTTAAACTTCAATTTGTTGTACTGCTTCTTTGGGAATATATCCTTTCTCAAGTGTGCCAAAACAAAATCTCTTACTTCAAAATGGACTTCTCTTCTACTCAAGTCTTCTCTGCCTTTGTATTTGATGTTGCTGCCTTGTAGCTGTTGTTTCACTAGTTCATATATGGCTTGGATTTCGAAAGCAAATTCCTCACAATCAGCACTCCTCAGCTCTGCCTTTCCTAGATTTCTTAACTCTGATACTCCTTTGGGGTGCATTCCATAAACAATATGGAATGGGCTCTGCCCTGTGCTTCTATTTGGTGAATCATTATAAGCATATTCTGCCTGAGGTAAAATGTGGTCCCATTGTTTTGGATGCTCTCCTGCAAGACTTCTCAACATATTTCCCAAACTTCTATTCACTACCTCAGTCTTTCCATTAGTCTGAGGATGATAAGCTGAGCTAAAACTCAGATTGGTACCAAGTTTCTTCCACAATGTCCTCCAAAAATGGTCCACAAATCTGGTGTCTCTATCCGAAACAATACTCTTGAGCAACCCATGCAACCTAACAACTTCTTTGAAAAACAAGTTAGCAACATGGGTGGCATCACTAGTTTTATAACACGGAATAGAATGTGCCATTTTGGAAAATATGTCCACTACAACAAAGACTACATCATTCCCTCTTTGAGTCTTGGGAAATCCTAGAACAGAATCCATACTCACCATGTCCCAAGGCCTATCTGGAATAGGCAAGGGAGTGTACAATCCTGCATTCTGGCTCCTTCCTTTGGCATATTGACAGATTTTTCAATTTTTCACAAACTTGCCCACTTCTGCCCTCATCTCGGGCCAATAATAGAAGTGGCTCAGCTATTCATAAGTTTTATCAGTACCAAATTTCCCAAAAAGTCCACCACTATGCTTCTCCTTGATCAAATTTTCTCTCATGGAACATTTTGGTACACACGGCTAGTCTCTCCTGAATAATAAGTCCTCCTGCAAGAAATAATCCAGCCACTGGCTTATATCTATTAGAACAGGGTTACAACAAGCTTCAAATTCCTCCTTAAAATCTAAATCTGTTTATACAGTTCTTTGAGAAAATCAAAACCCACAACTTCAAAATTGGTTTCTTGAATAAGCATGTGCCTCCTACTCAAAGCATCAGCTACTTTATTTGCTTGGCCACTTATATGTTTCAAAACAAAGTAAAAAACTTGGAGATAATCAACCCACTTGGCATGCTTATGATTTAACTTGGGCTGCTGTACAATGTACTGCAAAGCATGGTTATCAGAGTATAATACAAATTCTTTGGACATTAAATAATGCCTCCACTTTTTCAATGCCTGAACAATTGCATAGAATTCCTTCTCATAAGAGGAATACTTCCTTCTGGTGTCATTTAGATTTTCACTGAAATAATCTAGAGGCCTATCATCCTGACTTAGCACAGCTCCAATGGCTTCTCTAATGGCATCACACTTCACTTGAAATGGTTTAGTAAAATCAGGTAGAATTAAAATAGGCTTTTCAGTGATCTTTTGCTTCAAAAGTTTAAAATTTCTTTCTTCTTCAGCAATCCATTTAAATGGCTGTTTGCTCTTCTTTATTGTCTCAATGATGGGTGCATTAATCTTACTGAAGTTTCTTATAAATTTCCTGTAAAAACTGGCAATTCCATGGAAACTCCTTACCTCAAAAGCATTTCTGGGTGAAGGCCACTCCACAATTTCCTTAACCTTTTCTGGGTCCATCTTCAATCCTTCTGCAGAGACAAAAAATCCAAAATACACCAACTCATCCTTCATGAATTAGCATTTTTTTAAATTTATTAGCAGTTTCTCTTGGTGTAGCTTCTTCAAGACATAATTAAGATTTCTTAGATGCTCTTCTTTAGTTTTGCTGAAAACTAATATATCATCCAGATACACTATCACAAATTTACCAATAAATTCTTTCAACACTTCATTCATAAGTCTCATAAAAGCGATAGGCGCATTTGACAACCCAAAAGGCATTACCATCCATTCATATAGTCCTTCATTTGTTTTAAACGCAATTTTCCACTCATCACGCTCTTTTATTCTAATATGATGATATCCACTTTTTAAATCTAACTTTGAAAAATATTTGGCACCACTCAAACAATCCATTAAATCCTCAACTCTGGGCAAAGGGAATTTGTACCTGATTGTTATCTTATTGATTGCTCTGGAATCAGTACACATTCTCCAGCCTCCATCCTTCTTCGGGCTCAATACTGCTGGTAATGCACATGGACTTAGACTTTCTCTGATCAGTCCCTTGTCCACTAATTCCTGTACTTGCTTCCTGATTTCCTCATTCTCTGTGGGAGTCATTCTGTAGGCTGCCTTATTTCGCAGATTTGAACCTGGGATAAAATCTATCTGATGGCTGATCTCCCTCACAGGTGGCATGTCATCAGGTAAATCATCCACAACAATGTCACAATAACTGTCTAAAATCTCTTGGATTTCTATTGGCAATCAGAAATATTTGTAGAAGTAAGAACTAACTTAGGTTTGCAAACTAAAGCAAAGCTTACCTCTTCTTCTTCAATCTGTTGTGGATACTCCTTCCCGCTCAGCAAAAAGGTCTTTGGATCAGCCACTCTGCTTGATGGTTCTACTTCTTCCATGGGTATCAATGTATGATGTACCCCATATTTGAAGAACTTGTAAATGTTCTTCTTGCCCTCATGCACTTCTACTCTGTCATATTGCCAAGGTCTGCCCAGCAGTATGTGACATACATCCATGGGCATCACATCACACAAGACATTGTCTCTGTAGTGGCCCATTTGCAGCTCTATTTCACACTGTTCCTTTACAATCAGCTGGTGCCCTTTATGTAACCAGGACATCCTATAAGGAGTTGGATGCTCCCTTGTCTTCAACTTCAACTTCTCTATCACCTCAGTGGAAACCAAATTATCTGTGCTGCCACTATTAATGACCAGCTGGCAGAATTTTCCCTGGACTTTGCATACACTCCTAAACAAAGTCTTCCTTTGTGCAGGCTCAATGACCTCCTTGGCTTGTTTTAACAGGACCTTATTAACCACCAAGGATTCTCCCTTCTCTGAAATAATTGCTTCTTCAATTACTACCTCTTCTCCAGCCTGGGTAACAATAGCATTTCTTGTGCCAACACCCATATTCTCTGGGCACTCATAGTGCTTGTGTCCCACTTGATGACATCTATAGCATCTTAATTCTCTACCCCTACCTCTGCCTCCTCTTCCTCTGTAAGAACCCCTTCTGCCTCTTGCATCACCCTCTGTAGATGCATTCTGAGGTGAGCTACTGTTAGCTCCATCTCTAGGTGTAGTAGGCTTTCCTCTACCACCTTGACTTCCCTTTCCTCGAAAAGTACCTCTCCCTTTGGCATAATGCTTTCTTAGGAGTTTCTCCTCTGCTTTCAAGGCCATCTGATAAGCCTCTTCCATTGTCTTAGGAGACAGAAGACCAATCTCATCTTGGATCTCAAGCTTGAGACCATTCACATATCTGGAAATCTTCTCTGGTGTGTCCTGAAACTTCCCAGCTCTTATACTTACTCTATAGAATTCTTCTGTGTATTCCTTTACTGTCAGCAACCTCTGTCTCAGGTTCTTCATTTTCCTAAACAATGTTAGCTGATAATCACTAGGCAAGAATTTACCTTTTAGATTAGCCATCATTCTGGTCCAACTTTTGATAAGCTGTTTGAAAGCTCTCCTTCTTTCTACTTGCACTCCATCCCACCAAAGTGCAGTGTGTCCCTTCAGCTTTGTTACTGCAAACTTAACTTTCCTATCTTCACTCATTTCTTCATAGTCAAAACACTTGTTAATTTCATTAATCCAGTCCACCAGCTCTTCTGGATTCAGTCCTCCTGCAAAACTTGACACTTCAATCTTGGGCTTAACTGCAGACCCTAGAACAGTTCTGAGGAGCCTCATCTCAGGAGGAATCTCAGCATTTTCTCCAGCTTCTTCTAATTCAGATTCACTGATGTCTTTAGGATCTCTGGGCTATCCTAGCTCCATGGCATCCAATCTGGCTTGGACCCTCTGTAAGGTCTCCAGCACCTCTGCATTGGCAACATGTCTACCTCTCCTTATGCCAACACCTCTAACAACTCGAATTTCCATGTTAATTCTCTGCAAAAACAAATCAAAAATAGTTATGATACCACAAATGATAGCAAAAAAAATTGAACATTGGGCCCCCAAGGAAAGCCGGTCTCTAAATTCTGTCCATATTTCCCTTGATTTAGTTTAGTTCAATACAAGAAATATTCTCGATTTTGGTTACAAATTTATTTATCAATTTCAGATAAATTGAAAAATAAATACATTAATCCAACTTTGATTTAAATCCCAACACAGATATATATATATATACACTGCCTTTTTCATTCTCTATTCCCGCGCGCATAGTCATATACATATGCATTCATATTGTACTCATTCCAATGTTAAAACCTTGGGAAATTTTAAATATATCTTTAAACTTTAATCCTCCGCAATATAAACCTAAGGCAGTCTTAAGTTCTACTCATCAGGAATTAAAATTCATTATAGTCGATACACCAATATTTTAAATCCTTGCGCTGAGCCTTAGGGCTAATGTTTAACATTTCCGAGACATTTTTAATACCCGACTTCTTTACAACCAAAAAAATTTTCAATACACCTTAGGCCTCGAGCCCACACCTAAAAATGAGTGGATTTCAACAAAGACAAGCGTTCATACCTTGACTTATCTTCGACGCAGATTTGTATGTGATCATCATTTGATTTGCCTACCCCCAGATTGGATGTCCTCCATTGATATAGCGTTTTTTCTACAACCTGCCTTTAACACCTTTAATGAACGCGATGAGGGTGATTTAAGACAGAGGACGTGGCCTCATTTCATTGAATCACGTTTTTCTTGAGAGGTTTTGGCTCCGACCAAAAGCTGCGCGATGGTAGTGGTTTCGGTTTCACAAACTACTCGTGGTTTCAGAACAATGCCCAACCAGAGTTATACTAGGGTCAACGCAATTATTCCTATTTGATTCGTTCTTCAACGTTGGGTTCAAACCACGGAACAGTGGTTGGGATTCGCAATAAAACAAGGCTTGTTCTCTTATGATCGGAGGTTTTCTCCATAGCAGGCAGAAGTCCACACTTCTACGACCATCAATACTTCAATTGCACTCTTTCAAAGGCTAATTGAATGCAATTCAACGTCAATTTCAAGGGCTCGAGCCATTCTCTTCAGCCTCTTATAGGATTATAACCTCGGGACAGAGTTTTCAATTACCCACAAACACACAGAATTCTTCTATAAGTGGGATTTTCCAAAACAGAACTTGTGGGCAAACATCTTCACGAATTTCACTCTTCGATGAATATTTGGACACAATGTAAGTCTGTTACAAGGGATAAATACATTCGGTTATGGCCTCTTACAGGGATTTATTACAACATAACTCATTCCGAAAATTCAAGAGAAATCTACGATTAACCATGGACAGAGAGGCTTGTGGGGATTTACACAATATTTCTCCACAACAATTATACACAGGACAAAGGCTCAACCACCTCTGAATTAACCAAATTCAAACACAGAGACCAATTCAATCCCACACATAAAATTAATAAACATCACTTTAATTCATTGAAGCAAGTGCTCAACAACTCAAGCTCTTCTGCGGAAAATCCCCCCCTCTCAATGTATCCAGGGGTTACATTTTATATGCATTATCATGTGTCTCTTCAGTTCCTCTCTCAGGACCGTTCCTAGTCTAATCAAAAGCCTAATTACAATTTATTTGGATAACTGAAATAGGACAAATGGATTGAATCCAAACCTATTCGACTTCTACTGACTCTAACTATTTTAAAAGCAACAGACAGCTAAGGTATTAATACCTTGCTGTTACAATTTCGAATGATTTCAACCCTCCTAGCCACAACATGTGGAAAAATTTCCTACATTTTTGGCTAGTGCCTAATGCCCCTACATCATTGAAGACATTATTTCTGAAGGTTTGTCTGCTTAGACATCCCTTGTTGGGCATTCCTGTTCAGGAATCCCACCTCCTTCCTTGAGTAGCTCTTAGAGGAGAATTGTGCTAAACTTCTCCACTATCAGGCTTGGGCCAAGTTTCACCTTACATTACAGCGCTGCTCATGTTGAGGGTTGAGCTATCTTGTGAGTTGCAACAAGTGGAGATCTAGATCTACTCAAATCTAGATGATAACAGTGGCTATTTTCAGTGAGAGTGTCATTTAATCTCCTGAAAGTGTTCATTTGCTGGTTAAACTTCAGATCCACATCTTGGCATCAGGCCAAACCATCTTCAGAAGCTAAAACACTATCTCTCTCTCTAAGACAACGTTATTTGCAGATCTATAGCTAGAGTGTGCTTTGCTTGCATTTTGGAGGAGAGATCTCCGGTGTTGGGTTTCTTCCTTCACTATGGTGATCCATAGATTGGCCAACCATTCTATGTTATATTTCAGATCTCATATGTTATGTAATTGTATTATTCAAAATTTCTAAATCATTCTGCAGATCTGAAGTTTTAGATCTCAGATCTACTTACGGTGCTTCATGTTTTGCGAAAATCCCCAAGGGGAATGTATAGATCAGCTTTTATTGTACATGGATCTGTATTGGATCTATATTTTTATGTAAAAATATGATATAGATCTGAATATTCAATAAGCTTCTGCTTCAGCCCTAAAAATAACGCTGTCAATGTTATGCAATCCTTTTACATGGTTGTAGCACCTCTTTCTTGAGGATTTCTTCTGTATTCTTTCATTATTCTCCTGTAAAGTGTATGAGTTATGTCCCTAAGATTATTTTTGAATTTTCAGACCTTATTTCAGTCATATCCTTCAAAAAACCACGCTCACATGCTTCAGTAAATTTCTACATAAATCTAGTCTTGGGAAATTAGGGTTTTCTAGCCTAGTTAGGAAAGGAGGAACTGTTTAACTTAAAAAAACTTATTTTTTTTTGTTGAAATTCGACATGGGAGTCCCTCATAACCCTAGCTATCATATCCGGCCACTTTATGATATGAATTTTGTGTAAATATTTTAATACACTTGTTTTAGGGCCAAAATCCTCACTTTTCGCCACCTTTTGCCTTGTAAAACGCTGTATAACTTTGCTGCTGTATATTTTACTGAATTTTAAGTGTTTTTATACCTATATGAGGTACATGTATTAAGATTCACATTGGTAATAGCTCATATTATTCCCAATCTGTAGCTGTTCCTGAAAAAGGGATATTACATTTAAAAAATTAGTAATCAGATGAGAGGCAAACGGATTTCCTAAACCCATGGAGGCAAAGTGAAGAATGTAGGATGTCCCCAACATGACATGAACTACATATGAGTGTCATGTTCAAGGGTGACAAGCTTCCCAAAATACACATAGGATGTTCACTTTCAATTTCCCCCCGTTATTTCTAATGAGTACCTATTTATTTTTATAGCCAATGTGAAGATGATAACATATGATGAGCATGTAAGTTCATTCTTCAAATGAATCCATCCTAGTAAGTTTAACTAGCCTTAGGAAGGAGGAAATCATTCTCGTCATGGTGACAAGTATTTCGTCGTTAAATATTTAGCAAGTCCAACGAAAGGTAAACTTGGTAACTTTTTATGTTTAAGGAGTTTGAAAAGAAAAAAAAAGAAAACTCGATCATGTCCCTTTTCGTAAATCGTCTCTCGAATCAGAAAAGGTAGAAAAATATGTCTGAGAGAACTTCTTGACCATGTTCAATCAAGATATTCCTTTTTCTTAAATAGTAAATCTTATCCTGAAAAAGGGGTAAACATATACTAAGATCACGTCAATTCATTCACTTTAACGAGTTCAAAATGACAAGTACTCGACAATCTTTTCGTTTTTAGAGAGTCATAAAAGAGATGAAAGTTGACTCTAGGGTTTTTTTTTTTTTTGTAAACATTTAATGAGCCTGAAAAAGAGATAAAATTCATCTTGTTTGCATTAGAAATGATCATCAATAGTGCGGAAGTCCTATACTACACATAAACAAAAAACATCATGGATATCAAGGAAAAATAATAAAATATTGGCAAATTTTTTTCAAAAATCTATAAATAGACCAAAAAACAAAATTATTTTCACCTTTCTATTTTCAGAATAGAATTTTTTCCATTTTACCTCCGAATTTCAAATTAGCAGTGCAGTTGATCCAGGACACCATTCGTCGATCTGTCAGTGTCGGGTAAGAGCTCTAAACCTCCTTTTCAACTTGATTCCATATATTTTCCATTTTTTTTCATAATTAGGGATTTTAGGGGGAAGAATTTCAAACTTTAAAGTCGCCTATGACCAAAGAGATTTTGAGCTATCAAGGTCGCACTTGTTGATTAGCCTATTAGGGCAGCACACCACCAGCACCGAATTATTTCAATCAAATGTGCTGGACGCGGGAAAGATTTTAAAACAAGAAAATCACCCAACTCAACCATTAGTTTCTAAAAATAATTCAACGAAAGCTCCTAAAAAGAAAATTGGACATGTTTTGCAGGCGCTTTCATCAAAGATGTCGGTCGAATGGAAAGAACGAGGCCATGTAGTGGAAGACCACCAAGATTTGCAGGACCAAAATTGAGTCGATGCTTTGCGCAGTTGCGGGTTGTTGAAATTCTTCCAAACATCCGGTCTAAGAGCTCAACTATAGCTACTTCAATACTTAATCAGTATCTGGGACATGGAATGACTATTTTTTATCATCGGGGACCAAGAGTTAGAGCTATATGTGATGGACATCTATTTCATCACTGGACTGTCCAAGAGAGGGGAAAGGATCCAACTCTCCAGAGCTCGCGCAGGGGATGAGATTACTAGCATTATCATCCATAGATATTGTCCCAGGGCACGGAAAATAGAGAGCGGGAAGGTAGACATTTCTTCCATCAGAGTGCTTCCCCTGCACATGATATTACATTGCATCACGAGAGTGGCAGGAGTCCAGGAGTTGCATGAGGCAAAAAAATATCAGTTCCAATATGTGGTGGATTTCTTGGTCTCAACGATGTTCAAATAGTGTGAGGGGTTGATGGCTAACATGAAAATCCAGTTAACCAAGTGCAAGATAGGGAGAATGAAACATTTCGGGTACGAGTCAATCCTGGTGACCTTCTTTTTAGAGAGAGTACCACTATTCTAGTACAAGTGGCTAGAGATCCATGATCTAGCCCCGAGGGATTAGATACTGATGAGATGGTGTGAAATCATGCTCTAATGGGGTGGGGGCCAATAGATGCATTTCCCCATAGCCTTTTTCAGTTGGTTGCAGTATAAAATTATCGTAGTTGAGGGTAGCCCATCTAGCAGAGGATGCTCCTTATGAGGAGGGAGAAGATACACTAGCTGAGATGGAGCAGAACTTGGTTGGCCTCATGAGAGGCATTCTAGAGTATGCTACATTCGCGGAGATTCCACTACACCTTTAGAGACATATGGTTGGAGTTATGAGAAGACTACGTCAATTACTCTAACGAGTAATTCGACCAGTCACCTGGTACCATGAGCAATATGTGGGTGAATAACAGTCCTATTTTTACAGTTTTGTACTGATGTAAGCTCATAGAGCCATTTTTGTAACATAACACATATTTTTTTGAGATTTTGGATGTAATACACTTGACAGACCGATATATATATATATATATATATATATATATATATATATATATATGAATATGAATATTTCTACGGCTACTTGTGTATCATGATAATGTATTGATTTTACATATTGCACAAATGTCTGTCTAGTACATGATTAACTAATGTATCTGTTAATATATTTAAATGTCTTGGAATATGTTGATATGTGATGAAATTAAAATGTCTTTCCAATAATATAACATGCAAATACATACGCAAAATTTGAGAATTGCACACAGAATAATTCCTATTCAATTTTAACACAACGAGTTGTGAGTCCAACTTAACAACCAAATCTATAATCCCAAGATCAATGACATATAATAATAGTTTGATCACCGCACTAGACTCAATAATATTGTTAGTTGTTTGACCCAAAAAAATGCCTTGTAAATTAATCAACTCGCCATCAAGAGAAAAGAGTGCCCATGCTGCGAAAGAAAGGTTCCGTGTGCTATAGAAAGAACCATCAACAAAACCAACATAATGATTCGAAGACATCTGCAAACTAATTGGAATACAAGGTGAACAGAAGAAAACTGTCTGCAAAGCAAACAATCACACCAAAAATCAACTCAAAGCACACTAATGAATAAAACACCAATGTACAAAATATCAGACCTATGATTAAGCGTAATATTTTTTCAGATAGAGTTCGAGAATGAACTCCGATGACAAAATTCTTTCATGATTAACATAAAAATACCTATATTTCTACCATTGACACCGCGTGTAAGCATTACCTCAACCAATTTTGTGAGAATATTCATGGCAATAGTGATGATGTGACCATGCCCCCTAGCTGAGTAAGGGGTACAAAGCATAGGAATAATGCCCCCGAGGGTAAATGACCAAATGGTAAGAACATGGTCAAAGAGAGTGGGTGGGTCATGATTTTTAATGAAAGAAGTGTAAATATTGAGCTCCTGGGGAGAACAAGAAACTAGGAAAAATACATTCTCAAATAGAATGGTCGGAGTGATATTTTCGATGTTCCCTTTGGACAACACTTCATGAATCAATGCCGAACTCTGATGTGGGTCAGTCAGGACTGGCGAATGATGGGATTCTAGACAGGTGGAGATGTCACCTGGGATTGGGAGAAACGAGGAACATTGATTTCCATCATCCCATGGAGTTTCTTCAAGAGAAATTACCTCCACGATACTCTTGTCGGTGGGGAAAGTCTCATTCAAGGGATCATCATAGTCCCAAGAACCAAACCAGGGAGACTACGCATAAGTGTCCAGAGAGGAAACCAAATGAGTATTGGTTTCAGATGCAATTTCAAAAGCTACGAGAATATTTTGATACATTTTCTCAGCTGGGTTAAGAGGCATAACATCACCAAAACTCTCAAGTTGGTCGGAATTGGGAAGAATCCATGGATCATGACCAGACGAAATCATATTAATGGAGGGGAAATTTGAAGGCAGAAGTGGAAAAACTCCCATAAGAGACGAGTCTTTGAACATACCTGACCCAATTTTCTCATAAGGAGTAGCGGTCTTCCCAACATACAGAATGTTACTTGTTGAAGAATAAGAGGGGAAGAAAGCCAACTTATCGAAAATTAATATCTTCCCTTGATGAGGGAAACAAAGGACATGAAAGAGGGTGGAGACCACAGAAACCATAGAGTTTGGCCAAGTACATCCAAAAAGGAGATTATAGTTCAAGTTGGCGTCTACCACTTCAACTTCCATGGTTACCTTTTCCCCATCTAATAGGATGGGAAATGCCTTGAGAATATTGTATGACCGAGAACCTGTACCATCGAAAGCTTCTAAGGTATTCAGGGAATGACTCAATGGGGGAGAGTCGATGGCTTTCCAACATGCGAGAGACATGATGTAGGTCGAAGCACCTTCATCAATGATAGTCTAATGAATATTTTTACCCAAATTGATTACTTCGATCAGAAAAGCTACATGAGATGGGAGGCGAGGAACGAAATTCTCGAGATCGAAAGTAATCAGACTAGAATATGAAGGAGCAATCCCTCCAATAGTGGAGAGTAGTGCCTTTCATTGTGATGGGCATGAATGAAGGACATCCAAAGACTACATCACCGAAGGTGCTTAAGCTAGATATTCTACAATATTGTAGTGTTGTGTTGTTGTTGCATTCGGATTGTAAGATGATTTCCGAAGAAAACATTTTGGGGGTGGTCGGAAGATGGAGTCACTACCCAGTCTCTCAGTCTGGAGAGGACCAGAGGTAGGAGGCATGGAAGAGGAAGGGTGATCTATAACTTCTGGTTCCATAGGAGCCTTGGATGGATTGGGATAATCTTTCATTCTCGTGGTGATGGCAACATATTGCGTTCTAGCCATGAACACCTGATAGCTTCTAGACGATTGAGCTTGATCTACCATTTGCGTCTACTGAGAAGGGAACAGTTCTTTCAAAATGACCGGAGTCCCGGGTGCACCCTTCAGAAGATGGGGAAGTTCGACACGTTGTGGACAATCCTTGGTGTAATGATTGTCATCACATATAAAACAAGGTTATTTGGGCTTACATGTTGAAGAATCACTAGAAAATGAATTCTTTGAATCCTGTTTAGGGTTTTTTGGATTTAGACCTTCCTTTACCCTTTTTATTATCCTTCAAGGATGTATCTGTTGTGGTAGATTGAAAAAAAATTACCTATGAGGTTTTACCAGGATTCTTATGGTTATGGGAAGGAGTAGGGGGTGTAGTGGCAGCAGTGGATTTAGACTTCGAAGAAGTTTTAGGTGCACTACTATTAGTATGAGCCACTGTCTCAATAATAACATCCACTAGAGGCATAACAGGAGAATGAGATGACGTGGGATCATTCGAAGGAAACGAAGCATCAGGTAACAACTCTTATATAGTCCTGGACTGGGAATAGACCAAATCGAGGTATTGAACTCTCGAAATAATCTCCTTTTCTGTGACATACCCACCCATTGCAAGATCTTTTACAATCCTAGGAACAAGTGATTTCGTAAACCATTCAGTCAAAAACTGATCAAGAATCTCAAATTTGATGAGGGGATGGCGACGCCGCCATTCATGAATGTGATCTGAGCTATGCGTAGCAGTTCACTGCTTTAGCGAGGTGAGAAGATGGGTCTCGGTTTCATACCGGATAGGTAGCTAGAAGTGAGTGAGGAAGGCCATAGCCAAGGAATTGAAATCGAATAAAATTCCTCGAGGGAGCTCAATATACCATTTGGCCATGACTCCGGTCAAAGTAAGCTAGAAAAGACAAAGACAAATAGAATTGTCAACCCAATAATTAGAGGAGTACCACAAATGGTATGTCATAACATGGGTTTGGGGGTCTTCCCCAGATTTTCCTTCTAACTTGGGACGATCTCTTGGAAGTTTGGTTGGAATTGGCTACCAATGCAGCTGATGTTGGATGGGGTCATTTGTGAGCTTTGACACATACGACAATACAAATGTAGCCAAGAATGGAAAAGGCGGATGATGAGGTGAAAAAGGTTGGGGGTTCCAACCTGATTGATACAGATTTTGGCCCCAAAAGGGCAGATTTTGACCCGGATATGTATATTTCCCCATGGATGGTAAGGACCTTGCAACAAATATTACTAGTAGGGACCTTGCTGGGGTTGTTTATACGAACCCTGCGAGAACTGAGGCTATAGACCTTGCTCGAAATAGGGTCTAGGATAAGATCCCTGTTGATATTGAGGTCTAGTTTGCGATCCCTACTAAACGTAGGGTTCAGCCTGTGGTCCCTACTGAACATAGGGTCCAACTTGAGGTCCCTGTTGAACATAGGGTCCAACTTGTGGTCCTTGTTGAACATAGGGTCCAGCCTGAGGTCCTGGCTGAGCATGCTGGTACTGAGGAACTTGCTGATATGAAGCACTAGGTTGAGGCCCAGACTGGGGTTCCTGGTACTGACCTTGAGGAAAAGGATGGTATTGAGCACCAAACTGCTGAGGGAAAGGACCAGATTGACCTAGAAGGAGATTCAGACCAGCTTGGGTGTAAGAACCAAACTGAGGATTAGTCGCAACAACACTTATTGAAGGCTGGGGCTATTGGATGTAATGTTGAGGTACGTTTGGTTGAGGAACATACTGATATTGTACGTTTGACCTTTGAACATAAAGAATATTAGGTTGTTGAACATACCAATATGATTCGTTCGATTGCTAAAGGGAAAGCTGAACTTGAGAATATTGAACATGAGGTTGTCCTGCCCCAGGAATAGACCCAGAACTTGATGCCCCCCACCCAATAGGGGAGTTACATAGAGAGGGTTAGATTGTACCCCAGGCACGAACAAAACCGTGGATTTCCCACTTAATGGTGGGACTGCAGTAATCGTGGATGGCGAAAAGGGGAAAAAGTATCTGATTGACATGGCCATTTGACCAATGGTGACCGTAAATCAAACAATAGGTTGAGACACCGTGAACACATTTGAAAAGAATGGGCCGGAAGACGGAGGAATACCCGTTGAACAAACATGATCCAGAAATAAAGGTGTACCACTAGAAGCTCCGGAAATGAGGTTTCCCAATGAGGTATAACCGTGCGGGAGTGTAGACGCAACGTGACTAGATGGCATTTTGGTTCCACTACCTGAATCGTGAGGTGTGGACCCGAACAACTTTCCCTCGGAGGGAAACACCGTTGAAGAGGCTTCCGGGATATAAGAGAAAAAGGTTTCCTGAAGAGTGCTTTGAGGAGCGCTCACGAATGGAACATCATCAACATTGGATACCATTTCGTTAGGAAAAAAATGACGGACAATAAATAGAGATGCTACTGAAGAAGCCCAAAAAGGGATTCTGGGTTGATCAAAAGCACTATAAGGTTGCTGAGGTGAGACTACAATCAAATCAAAGAGAGTATTTTGAGGAAAGACAGAGAACTACGTAGATGGTTCAGGGCTTTTCGACTCAGATTATTCCGATGTTGTCCAAGGAGAATCGTTAGGCGGTGCTTGAGATGATATGGTTTGAACACTGATGACAATTCCAATCTCTTCACCTTGCACTTCGAGGGGTCCAACCAGAAAACGAGGGACCTTAGGAGGAGGTTCTTGAGATCTGTTAGAGGATGGAATAGGCTAATTCAATGATTCAACCATGATGACCTTTCAAAATAAGATCAAAAAGGAAGGAGGTGAAAAAAATCACAATTTAACAAGCAATAAAAGGTTAGAGAACTACAGGGGCGAGATGTTTTCATGGAGAGTTAATTTTAGAATAAAAATAAATAAATAAAAACGAGTGTGCTAGGCATAAAGGTTTACCAAGTATCCATGAACTGCAATATACACTTTGGTGATCAAATGATAGAAAAATGACCAAGGACTTAACATACAACAGCCAATCTCCCCGAATGTTGTGCTCGGTGTATCACGTCTACAAGGCGGTCGACTCTGTTACCTATGGTAGGCTTGCAACCTAGTGGTGTCTCCCCAAATATACATGATGGTACATGGGAGTCCAGTCCGTAGTAGTGATTTATAATGCATAACCATTCGATAAGAGCTCCCAAAATATACTTATCATACATCAATATACTTCCATGTGTGGGATGGGATATCACCCCCGGGTTGTAACGCAGACCATTAGCGACAACTCCTATGTTTAACGACGCCAGAACACGTCTCTAGCCTTGACCACTAAATATTCTTGTTAATTCCAATGCTCCTTAAGGTAAATTGGGTTCATTTTAAGTTGATCTTGATTAAAGTTTCAGTCTCAAGGCTCAAAATGAATGTCACCTGAATCCTTATGGTGTGGACTAAATGAAAAAAAAGAAAGCTTTCAATTTTGTTTTATCCTAAACTATTTAGGGAAGAGAGACAAGAAAATATGTACTAAATGTAGCAACAATAATGCCTCCCAAAATAGTTCAGAGTTACAAAATGTAATGCTTTTAAATTGATTTCACTTTCCCAACAAATGCAACTTATTGAAAAATGAAAATGATTTTCTTAATGCACAATTTTTTATTTTTTTTAAACGAAAGAAGAAATAAAAATGATTTCACTTTTATTTCAATCGAACCAAACAAAAATCACTTTAAAGAATGCACGAATGAAATGATTTTCACTCTTCTTAAAACGATACAGATAATCTAAATTAAAACAAAATGAAAATCATTTCCAATTCCTTTTGAATTTAGACAAAACACACTATTCTTGTAGAAATTTGAATAAATTTTAAATTATTCACCGAGATTATCCTAATCACACACTATTTGAGCTTCATGCATAATACATAACCTCTTCTACTATTGATCATTAATTGCAGAAATATAAACAATCGCATGCGCACATCAAAACCATAAACAATCACACATATAAACATAGTATTTATGGGAAAGCTTAAAGCTGAAAACCCTGAACTATTTGTATATTATAATGATAGAGATCATGTAACAATTATTGTACAAACTCCTCAAAATCTCTCAGTACAATCTCCAATTGTTACACACTACACAAGCTCAGATCTAACAAAACACATGCTCCAATCTGCTCCACCTGTTAGCCTGCCTCTACTACACAATCCAAGATGAATAATGGCCTTGACTGAGTTCGAATCCACCTGGTGTGTACTACACAATCCTCATTGGCATCTCCATCAATGTGTGGTGCAAACTCATGCACCAGTATAGTCACAACTGATAGTCACACTGCTCTTTCACCTACCTCTTCACTGGTCTCCATTGAAACTGTCCATGCACTGAAGTTAACTGATGTATTATTTAGTTGATTTATGAGTTAATAATTAGTGAATTAATTAATAATTAATTCACACCACTCTCACTAGTGTATCAGTCAGTTAGTCTAGATACAACTAGCTCAACTATGTTTAACTGATTTAAACTGAATACAACTCCACTAACTTTCTCAATCAACTCCACCAAACTCTGTCACATGAGTTCTAACTGAAGTCTCCATGCAATAGCTCCACCTGACCCTCAGGAATAGTGTAATTCCTTCTGTCAGCTGCATGTGCCACTTCTGGCACTTAACTGAGGTGCTCCAAGAGGATAAGATAATGTTTAGAGTCCAAATATTATTAAGAGCTAATAATATTCGACATATCTATTTTTAGACTGGCAATCTAAAAATAGATTCCACCCAGTATGTCTAAAAATAGAAGTCCACCTATTTTTTACGACTTGACCAACCATCCACAAATAGCATCCTGCAACTCATAGAACATGATCCATATGTCTAAAAATAGACATAGTCTAAAAATAGACTTTGCGCCAAAAATAGCCTACGGGCCCACTTAGTGAAGGCGAATTCTTTCCACTAAGCTCATCATCTTGTTGCAATCTCAACACTCCCTCTCAACAAGATATGGATTATCTGCAACCCCTATCCTGCCTCTGTGGTATTCGAATTTGCTCCTGGTGAGTGCCTTCGTCAAGATATCAGCATCTTGATCCTCCGTAGGAATGTATGAAAGTAACATGATCTTTCGCTGCACATAATCTCTGATATGATGATACCGGATGTCAATGTGTTTAGATCTATCATGAAATACTGGATTAACCGAGAGTTTGATGCAACTCTGATTATCACAATAAATCACAGTAGGCTCTAAGTGTGAACCGAACAACCCGACCAGGATCTTCCTCATCCATATAGCCTCACATGCAGCCAAACGCGCTGCCATATACTCGGCCTCTGCTGAACTGAGTGCCACGGATCTTTGCTTCCTGTTTTACCAAGAAACTGTTGTCGACCCGATACTGAAAATCCCTCCAGATGTGCTCTTTCTGTCCGTTGGGCTCCCTGCCCAATCTGCATACGTGAAGCCACATAGCTCACCTCATCCGACTGTCTGTACCATAATCCATATCCTGATGTGCCTCTGAGATATCTCAATACATGCTTCCCCGCCTTCCAAAAGAGCTTGGTAGGCTTAACCATAGCTTGTGAAATATGGTTAACAGCATAGCATATGTCGGGTCATGTATTGACCAGATACATAAGTGACCCCACCAACTGTCAATAAACAATGGCATCCACTACCTCTGCCGAAGTAGCATTATCCTTCCTCCAACCACCAGGAAGAGGAGTATCAACAGGCTTGCAGCCATGCATGTTGAACTTCTCCAGTATCTCCCAGGCATACTTACCCTGAGAATCAAACAATCCATCACTGCGCTGCCAAATTTCCAATCCCAGGAAATAATGAAGGAGGCCAAAGTCCTTCATCTCAAACTCTTTTGCAAGATCCTCCTTGCATGAGAGTATCAACAGCTCATCACCTGTCAAAATAAAATCATCTACATAAAGTACAATGATCAGCAACTTACCCTCCACCACAATCCGGTATAGGCGTCGGATCCGCCTCACTCGGGAGAATCCAAGTCCGGTGAAATAACCGTTCATCCGTGTGTATCACACCTGTGTGCTTGTTTCAACCCATACAACGCTCTCTTGAGCCTGCACACATGCAACTCGCTGCTGAAGATCTCGAAACCTTCGGGCTACTCTATGTACACCTCCTCCTCAATCACCCCATTGAGGAACGCAGTCTTCACATCCATCTGATGAATGTGCCACCCCATCTGTGCTGAGAGAGCAAGAATCGTCCGTATGGAAGAATACCTTGCGACAGGTGCAAAGGTCTCCTCATAATCGATCCCCTCTATCTGCGAAAATCCTCGGGAAAAAAATCTTGCCTTGTACTTCTCCACACTCCCGTCAGCTACCTGCTTCACTTTGTAGATCCATCTCGAACCCACCACCGATTTCCCTTCCGGTCTTGGGACAATCTCCCATGCACTGTTTTTGACAATCGAATCATACTCTTCCACCATGGCATCTACCCATGCGGGATCCTCCACAGCTTCCTCGAAAGAGGATGGATTTTTCATGATACAATTGCTCACAAGAGCCATGTATCCAGTGTACCGATCAGGTGACTGTCTCTGTCTGCGCTGTGATGTAGGTGCTCCTACAACCTTCTCTGCATCTTGAGCCAGTTGCTCAGCTTCTGTAGTGCACTTCCGCCCTCTAATGGTTGGCGCTGCATGAGTGGTCTCTTCCACTCCATGAACCTCATCTTGTGGCTGATCCACATCCCGAGACTCATCCTTAGGAACTAATAGCTCCTCATCTGCATGCAAGTCTGGATCCCTCTCAAGCGAACACTTAATGGCTTTCTCCTCCTGAAATTTGATATCCCGTCGCACAACAGTCTTGCGACTGTCTGGAAAATACACACAATAGTTGTGGGGAATATCAGTGTACCCCACAAATATCCCAACCTCTTCAGTCAGATCCAGCTTCTTCCTGGTATCCTTCGTCACATGAATGTAAACGGGTGAACCAAAAATCCTCAAATGGAAAATATCAGGCTTCTTACCAGAAAATGCCTCCTCGGGTGTACTCATGCCAAGTATCTTGTGAGAACAACAGTTCTACACATATACTGCAGTATTGCATGCCTCCGCCCACAAGTGAATGGGTAGGCCCTGATCATGCAGCATCGCCCGTGTAGCACCCACGATCATTCCATTCTTCCGCTCAACAACCCCATTCTGCTATCGGTTATGAGGTGCTATGAGCTCTCTTCGAATTCCTTTTGCGCTGCAAAAGTCCTTGAATTCGCCAGAGATGAATTCACCACCATTGTCGCTCCTAAGAGCCTTCAACTACTTCCCCGATTCTTTCTCAACCAGTGCCTTGAACTCACATAACATTGAGTATGTCTCGCTCTTCTTCTGCATGAAGAAGATCCAGCACTTCCGAGAAAAATCATAAACAAAGATCACATAGTACCTGTGCTTTGCTATTGAAGCTACTAAGAAAGGTCCACACACGTCTGTGTGAATTCTCTCAAGGATCGTCGTGGCGCTACTATCCTTCTCGTGAAAGGTGGCTTTCACAAATTTTCCCAAGGTACATCCCTTGCACTGATCTGACTGCGCAAGAGTGCCTTTAGGAAGCCCAGTAGAAATCTGTTGCAGTATCTTCAAAGCTCCATGGTGAAGGTGGCCCAATCTCCTCTGGGGTGCCACAACTCGCCATCATCGACTCACCACTCCTTACGCCCTTGCCTTCCATTGCTGCGCAACCATCTACCTGCAATTGATAAAGGTTCTTAAATCGAACCCCTATGCTCCGGGTCTCACCAATTGCCTTACTACGCAGGAAAGCCTTTCCCTCGCTAAAGACAACATCATATCCCTTGTCTTCTAACATCACCACAGAGATAAGATTCTTCTTCAATCCTGGAACATGCATCACTTCCTTCAATACGAAGGGTTTGCCAGAATCCCTCTCAAAGGAAATGGTGTCGATATCGGTTGCACTGTATCTACCATCATCTCCCATCTTGATGTGCACTCCAAGATCTTTCTCATCCATATCAGTAAACAAATGTTGATCTCCTGTCATGTGAAAAGACGCACCACTGTCCAGAAACCACACTGAACCCATCACACTTGAGACCAAGCATGCGATTAGCGAAAAACCCAGCTCAAATTGCGAGGCTAAGGCCTCTCCAGCTGAAAATCCAGCAGCCTGCTTATTTTTCTTCTTCTGCGGACAATTTGTGGCATAATGTCCGTGTTGGTGACAGTGAAAGCACTTCACCTTGGACATGTCCTGCTTCTTTCCTTTTGCACCGGAATGAGAAGCTTTCTTGATCTTCCCCTTCTTTTCTTTGGCAGCCAAAGTGCAATTCTCTTCATCAGAGTTCTTTGTTGAAGATCCGTCCCTGGTACTTCGCCTTATCTCCTCTTGCACAAGATCCGACCAAAGTCGCTCCCATCCTGGCAATTTCTCCCGACCATTGACAGAGTCCTGATAGGAATGCCAAATCTTCAGAAGCCCAAGGAGAGCCAAGCTCACCAAGTCCTCATCATCAACAGTCACCCCCACATTTCCCAGCTCATCGCTACATTGGGTGAACTTCGTGAGGTACTTGGGCATACTGTCACCTTTCTCCATCTTTATGTTTCTGAGTTTATCCTTGAGCGCCAACTTCCTCTGGTCGCTCTTGCTTTGGAATAAATCTGTCAAGGCTTTCCACATCAATAATGGAGAAGCCTTACCATGAAGGTTGGACACTATGTGATCCTTCACGCCCTCCAACAGAATCCTTCGACACTTTGCTGTCTTCTTTTGCCATGCGTCAAGTACGACAGCATCAATAGAAGTAGGCTTTGGGACTTCAGCATCTATGAAATCCTTCAACCCATTGTCATCTAGCACCGCCTCCATCCTGTCCTTCCATGCAATATAATTCAAGCTACCCTCAAGGGCATACTCCAATCGCAATCCGTTGAAAGACATCTCAACTTCGACACCAAGAAAACACTACTGCAAATTTGAATTCCACCAGCACAAAACTCAATCGCTTCAATGTCTTGTAATTGCTCCAATGATCAATACTGCTTTGATACCATGTAGAAATTTGAATAACTGTTAAATTATTCACTGAGATTATCCTGATCACAAACTATTTGAGCTTCATGCATAATACATAACCTCTTCTACTATTGATCATTAATTGCAGAAATATAAACAATCGCATGCGCACATCAAAACCATAAACAATCACACATATAAACACAGTATTTATGGGAAAGCTTAAAGCTGAAAACCCCCAACTATCTGTATATTATAATGATAGAGATCATGTAACAATCATTGTACAAACTCCTCACAATCTCTCAGTACAATCTCCAATTGTTACACACTACACAAGCTCAGATCTAGCAAAACACATGCTCCAATCTGCTCCACCTGTTAGCCTGCCTCTACTGCGCAATCCAAGATGAATAATGGCTCCACCTGAGTTCGAATCCCTCTGGTATGCACTGCGCAATCCTCATTGGCATCTGCATCAATGTGTGGTGCAAACTCATGCACCAGTATAGTCACAACTGATAGTCACACTGCTCTTTCACCTACCTCTTCACTGGTCTCCACTGAAACTGTCCATGCACTGAAGTTAACTGATGTATTCTTTAGTTGATTTATGAGTTAATAATTAATGAATTAATTAATAATTAATTCACACCACTCTCACTAGTGTATCAATCAGTTAGACTAGATACAACTAGCTCAACTATGTTTAACTCAGTTAAATTGAATACAACTCCACTAACTTCTTCAATCAACTCCACCAAACTCTCTCACATGAGTTCTAACTGAAGTCTTCATGCAATAGCTCCACTTAACCCTCAGGAATAGCGTAATTCTTTCTGTCAGCTCCTGTGCCACATCTGTGCACTTAACTAAAGTGCTCCAAGAGAATAAGATAATGTTTATAGTCCAAATATTATTAAGAGCTAATAATATTAGACATATCTATTTTTAGACTGGCAATCTAAAAATAGATTCCGCCCAATATGTCTAAAAATAGAAGTCCATCTATTTTTCCAACTTGACCAACCATCCACAAATAGCATCCTGCAACTCATAGAATATGATCCATATGTCTAAAAATAGACATAGTCTAAAAATAGACTTTGCGCCAAAAATAGCCTGCAGGCCCACTTAGTGAAGGCGACTTCTTTCCACTAAGCTCATCATCTTGTTGCAATCTCAACACTTCTGGACTTGTGCGCAAAAAAATTTGTAATCTTGTGCTCGACACTAAACCAAAGGGATAAAATTAGAGATATAGAGATGACCAAAGCATACAATAATTCACTTTGAAACAAAACAAGAACAATGCGACAAAGGGTGTTTGAAATGGAAAAGAATTCCCAAGCTTACTAAAAAATCAAAGAGACGAATAAGACTCACACAAAGAAGATAGGTAAGTCAAACACACAACATCGAGATCACTGAGATATCAAAGACTCCTTCAAGGGTTAGGACACATTGGAAAATCAAAAGGGAAACTCAATTTTTCCTAAGACTAAGATCAACGCTTTTGTGCTAAGCACAAGGGTGCTAAAAGGCCAATCAATGTGGCTGTACTATATAGACCAACACTGCCAGCACTACTGTGCAAACAGAAAAGGCGTTTGTGGCTAAAAAAAGGAAAAAATAAAAAAGTCTCACACAAACACCAGACCTGGCACAGTGAAGTGACTAACAATCCTTACACAAGCTACCAAAGGCCTAATAAGATTTAAATTCAAAAAATTGGTGAAACTGATCCAAGGTTAGTTCAAGGAAGGAGGACTTAAAAGGCTAAATCTCCCTAGTGGATTCACCAGTTTTGTTGTCAATATAAATCCCCTCTACGGACATAGGCAATAACTCTAGCCCTAGAGTGGGTCTAGCAATACAAGATTCTATCTAACACAAAGCTTTCTTAACTAATGTTTACAATGTAATGAGGAAAGAAACATAAATACCTTTTTCCAATCACTACGCTTGAATCTGTTGATGGTGACCTCGATCCACGATCCTTGTAGGGCCACTTCCTGCTACTAATGGTGCACAAATACCTGCAGATGATCAAGAGACAACAAAAAACATGATACAATACATAATAAACGTAAACACTAGCTATCTAATAGATCAAGGAGTACTAGAATATTTGCATAAACATGTAGAAAAGGATAAAAAGCAAACATCAGATGATATTATTGATAAATTACAAAAGGAAAGCTTACAACCAAGCCTTGATGTTGGAGGCATCCTTAGGTGAAAATCTGAGTCCTTCATTGAAGCTCAAAAATCATTCCTTCTCCCAAGAACTTAGGATTTATCATGATGCTAGCATGCAAAGGGATGAGAGTTCAGACGAGTCTGACAATGATCAACCAAGCTATAAACTTGGGGGAATGAGGGATGTGGATTTACAGGAAGGGAGAAGAGGTTGGGAGCCCATGGAAGAAGGAGGAATGCCCACTTTCTAAGGGATGATCCCCCCATGGATGAGATCAAGGCTCTAAAATAAGAGAGCTTAACCTTATCATCACCATTCAACAACCAAATCGGTGCCCTTGAGCTTCTAGAGGTCGAAGCTTCTCCTCCATTTGAGGTAACACTGCCAGAAAGGGGATCAACGTGGTTTTCCAAAAAATTTGGGTGCTGACAGCGGTGGGCTAGAACTATGAAAAGGACATCAGCATGGTCATGGCACGAGGAAGAGTGCTGACCCAGGAAAATAGGAGTTTGACCAAGTTTCTCTAGTAAAATTTCAAGGAATTCTTCTTTGGATCTTCAAGGGGATATGTTAGCATATTTATTGATGATGGAAACATTGCACAGGATCTATCACTGGGCATTTCAGGATCAGGGATGGGAAAATGAACATGGTGAAAAATTACCATGTAACACATACCATTCACTAAAGGCAACTATGTCATAAATTACATGCTCACACTTTCTCATGGTCTAATTAGAATAGGTAATGGATACAACAGTCCTCCTAGGAACTATGTATCACTATTCTCCTAGTGAAAAACATACTCATAAATATCCTTTTTAATCTTTGTCGAGTAGAATCAACATATCTAAAATTATGTTCTTGTGTCACTGTGCTTGTTGCATGTGGATTTGTACTTCATCATACTTCATCCCCATTATTAGGTTATCTGAAAATTGTGAAATTTAGGCCATGCCGTTAAGGCCTACATCCCTGTCCCAATACAATTTCCATCAATTTCTAGTTTTGGGTCAACTCTCATAAAATTTTAATTGATATAGAAAAGGTGCTTGCCAGTAACGATAGAAATTAGAACCCAGCTCAATTGATATAACAACCCATGCAAGGTTATCCCATTTATTATATTTTTGGTTTAGCTAGATAAATTAGTAATGAGCTTTGGATTAGAGTATTGTTCCTTTGAAAGAATACATGGATTTTCCACCTATCCGCTATAGAGTAGGTCTCTCTCTGAGCATATCACCTGTATACGCAATTAATGACAATATTGAGCATGGGTTCCTACATTATCATGGTTGGCGGGTTTAAAGGCATAAGAAATTCCTTGGCCAACAACGCCATCAACTAGGTCGGGATCTCCTTGAGGGTCACTTCATAAAATACTCTTCAACCAACAAGAAGGATTGATTTAACTCTATATAAAACTAAATAACATATCCCTATATTGTACCCCTGGTCCAAAATCCTTTTCCTGGGTGTTGATTGAAGCGACTCCAGCTCGTGTTTCATTTCTTCTTTTTGTAGAATATGATGCTTTGGATTGACTGCTGGATCAACATAATCTGGATATCGATCATCAATAAAAATTGGGTCTTGATCTCGACAAACAACATGTGAAAAATATGGCAAACCTACAGGCTAAGATAGAATAGTTACATGGGTGGGATTATATTATAAGGAGAGAAGCACCCACACTGGGTGAAAGCACCCTTCCAATTATTCCATCCTAGCAAAGGAGAGGTAATTCAATTGGTTCAAGCATTTCACCAGATTAGCTTTCCCAATAAATGCAACTTATTGAAAAATTAAAATGATTTTCTTTTACCTAAGATGCATGAAAATATTTTTTTTTGTTTTTCACTCTGAAATGTAATCAAAAGAAAAGAAAATGAATGAAAGAATAAATCCAAATGCTCTCACTTTTATTTTAATCGAACCAAACAAAAATTACTTAAAAAAATGCACAAATGAAATGCTTTTCACTCTTCTTAAAATGGTAAATATAATCTAAATTAAAACAAAATGAAAATAATTTCCAATTCCTTTTGAATTTAGACAAAAAAAACTCTTTTGGTGTTGTGTGCCAAAAAAATTGTAATCTTGTGCTCGACACTAAACCAAAAGGAGAAAATCAAAGATGCAGAGATGACCAAAGCATACAAAAATTCACTTTGAAACAAGACAAGAAAAAATCGACAAAGGGTGTTTGAAATGGCGAATAATTCCCAAACTTACAAACAAATCAAAGAGATAAAAAATAACCGCTTAAAGAATATAGGTAAGTCAAACACACAACAAGGAGATCACTGAGATATCATAGACTCCTTCAAGGGTCAGGACACACTGGAAAATCAAAAGGGAAACTAAAATTTTGCTAAGACTAATATCAACGCTTCTGTGATAAGCACAAGGGCGCTGAAAGGACACTCAACATGACTGTACTATATATAACAACACTGCCAGCGCTACTGTGCAGACAAAAAAGGCACCGGTCGCTAAAAACAAGGAAAAAAATAAAAGAGTCTCACACAAACACTAGACCTGACGCAGTGAAGTGACTAACAATCCTTACACAAGCTAAGAGAGGCCTAAGAATATTTAAATTAAAAAAATTAGTGAAACTTATCCAAGATTAGCTCGGGGAAGGAGGACTTAAAAGGCTAAAGTTGCCTAGCAGAGTCGCCAGCTCTGTTGTCAATATAAATCCCCTCTGCGGACATAAGTGATCTCTCCAGACCTAGAGTGGGTCTAGCAACTTGAGATTCTTTCTGACGCAAAGCTTTGTTAACTAATGTTTACAATGCAATGAGGAAAGAGACATAAATACATTTTTCCAATCGATACACTTGAATCCTATGATGGTGGCCTCGATCCGCGATCCTTGTAGGGCCTCTTCCTGCTACTAATGGCATGGAAATACCCGTGGATGATCAAGAGACAACAAAAAACGTGATACAATACATAATAAATGTAAACACTAGCTATCTAGTAGATCAAGGAGTACCATAATATTTGCATAAACATGTAGACAAATATAGAAAGAAAACATCAGATGCTATTATTGATAAATTACAAAAGGAGAGACTACAACTAGGCCTTGATGTTGGGGGCGTCCTTAGGTGAAAATATGAGTCCTTCATCGAAGTTCAAAAAGAATTCCTTCTCCTGAGCACTTAGGCTTTATCATGATGCTATCATGCAAAGGGATGAGAGTTCAGACAAGTTTGACAATGATCAACCAAGCTCTAAACTTGGGGGAATGAGGGATGTGGATTTATAGGAAGGGAGAAGAGGTTGGGAGCCCATGAAAGAAGGAGGAAAGCCCACTTTCTAAGGGATGATCCCCCATGGATGAGATCCAAGCTTTAAAATTAGAGAGCTCGACCTTATCATCACCGTTCAACAAAAAACTCGGCACCCTTGAGCTTCTAGAGGTAGAAGCTTCTCCACCATATGAGGAAACACTTCCAGAAAGGGGATCAAAACGATTTTCCAAGAAATTAGGGCACTGACAGCGCTGGGCCAGAACTATGAAAAGGACATCAGCGTGGTCATGGCACAAGGAAGAGCGCTGACCCAGGAAACTAGGAATTTGACCAAGTTTCTCTAGTAAACTTTCAAGGAAGTCTTCTTTGGATCTTCAAGGGGATATGTTAGCATATTTCTTGATGATGGAAACATTGCACAGGATTTGTCATGGGGCATTTCAGGATCAGGGATGGGAAAATAAGCATGGTGACAAATTATTGTGTAACACATACCATTCACTAAAGGCAACTGTGTCATAAATTCCATGCTCACACTTTCTCATGGTCTAATTGGAATAGGTAACAACTACAATAGTCCTCCTGGGAAACATGTATCACTATTCTCCTAGTGAAAAACATACTCATAAATATGCTTTTTATTCTTTTTTGAGTAGAATAGACATAACTAAAAGTATGTTCTTGTGTCACTGTGCTTGTTGCAGGTGGAGATGTACTTCATCATACTTCATCCCCATTATTAGGTTCTCTGAAAATTGTGAAATCTAGGCCATGCAGTTAAAGCCTACATCCCTATCCCAATACAATTGCCATCAATTTCCAGTTTTGGGTCAACTCTCATAAACTTTTAATTGATATAGAAAAGGTGTCTACCAGTACGATAGAACTTAGAACCCAGCTCAATTGATAGAACAACCCGTGCAAGGTTATCCCATTGACTATTGTTCCTCTGAAAGAATACATGGCTTTTCCACCTATCCGCTAGAGAGTAGGTCTCTTTCTGAGCGTATCACCTGTATACGCAATTAATGACAAATTATTGAGCATGGGTTCCTACACTGTCAGGGTTGGTGGGTTTAAAGGCATAACAAATTCCTTTGTCAAAAACACCATCAACTAGGTTGGGATCTCCTTGAGGTTCACTTCATAAACTAATCTTCAACCAACAAGAAGGATTGATTTCACTCTCTATAAAACTAAATATCATATCCCTATATTGTACCCTTGGTCCAAAATCCTTTTCCTGGGTGTTTATTGAAGCGACTCCAACTCGTGTTTCATTGCTTAGTTCTATAGAATATGATGCTATTGGATTGACCGCTGGATCAACAGAATCTGGATATCGGTCATTGATATAAATTGGGTCTTGATCTCGACAAACAACACATGAAAAATATGGCAAACCTATAGGCTAAGCTAGAACAGTTACAAGAGTGGGATTATATTATAAGGAGAGAAGCACCCACATTGGGCGAAAGCGCTCTTCCAATTATTCCATCCTAGCAAAGGAGAGTTAAATGAATTGGTTTGAGAATTTCACCAAATCGGTTTTCAAAGTGTGAATGAAGTGTTCTTTCACCTACTCGATGGTCCTTTTCACATCGAAAGGATGAAAGTCTTGGCATCATGACAACCCTGTGTAAAATATATATTAGACATGGGTGCTCCATTCCCCAGTCACAGTGGCTATATCGTATGTGCCAAACAGAGATAATATGCCCAAGTTACGACCCCGGGAAGTTGGCTGCCCAACTAACTCGAACGGGGCCCAAAAACTCTTGGTGCTCTCATAGATAAGCTACCATTGCCTGAGCTAGTTTATTTCCATTATGCTTGTAAGCCTATTTCAGTTATTTAATATTAATGAAATGAAGTGTTATTTATGTTGCATCTCCATATTTATATTTATTTCTGTATTTTATTGTGTTCATGCATAAGTGCGAATCACCTAAGTACTAATTTATAGAATCTACCTTTGAGAAATGAGGCTCTCTGGGTCACAACGCTGGATTTATTTTGATTTTTTTTTACTATTCTTCACCATGTTACTTTGACGTGTCTTCATATGTTATGGTGCTTATGCTTTGATTCTTAAAATTAATTTAATGGGCTTAAGATAATTGCACTCGCAATAAAAACTTAGTAAATTCTTTGTATATGATACCATGACTATGATTATGGATGACAAATTGGTTATGGGCGGCCCATTAGTTGGTTATTTTGGAGCATCTTTCTGATTATGTTAAATCTATTAGAAAAGTCATTTGTTTTCATTAAACACATGGATGACATTAATGTTTGTTTCAATATAATTTTTTTGTTGTGTGATTATATATTTTTTTAGATTTTTATTTTTGGTATTATCAAACTGTCAAATTTATTAAATTAATAGGGAGACCTATGAAGCACAAGTTTTTCTATTAAATTTCACGGTTTAAAAACAGATGAAATAATGTAAGCATCCCAGACTCAGATTATAGTGTCAGTCAAATAAACATTATGCACCAGTATTCCACTATGATAATGCTCTGGCTTCTTTAGTTTATAGAAAATAGACATTTATTATATTTAAATTAGAGCACTATATGCTCGACACAATGCACCAATATTTCACTATAATAATGCTCTGGCTTCTTTATTTTATAGAAATCAGGCCTTTATTAGTCCCTGCCCCTTCGGGCTGCAGGGACTATAGTAATCATGTTATAGTCTTTGTATTAGTTAGACACCGAAACCTAGAAAATGCTTATCATTTTAAGCAAAGTTTTTTTTATAATAATTTAAACAATTTTTTTGAAATCAATTAAATTATGACAAGTGTTTTATTCAACCAATTACAAAAACGGAGATCTTATTTGGCCTCTTCCCGAGGTAAAACAGATGCATTAGCTTTAAAAAGCTTGGCATAAGGTAAATAACGCATGTAAAGTCTTTGTGAAGTTGAGTAATGCTAGCATTACTTCACCAACATTAAATGTTAATTTCCGAAATACATATTCTATAGTCCATGTTAATTTTCAAAGCTCATTTTCTGTGATGTTCTTCATTTTCCCTTCGGCTTCCACGTAGACCGCCATGCAAATGAATGTGACCCATGTTGATGCATGTTCTTCAGTTTTCCTTAGGCTTCCACGGAGTTTCCCTTCAGCTTCCACGTAAACCGGCATGCAAATGGTTTGCGTATATCTTGGCTACCAAGGATTTCAGTCGGAAAAGCGCCCCAAACCCTGAGGCGAGTTGGATCCTCTGCTTCTGTTTTCATTATCCCTGTATGGGATTGTTCCCTCGTCAACATAGCAAGACAGGGCTTAAAATTTCTGTGACAGTCGTGTTAATCTCGTTATTTTCCTGCACGATGCGTTTTCCTTGCAACCGCAGGTGTTCATCGTGCAATGGCCTCCTCCAAATCCAATCCTTTTCTATGAAAGGAGCAGCCATATTAACCTTTGTAACGTGAAGATTGACAGTAGCACCAGTTGTTTGCATAGCCATAAACTTCTAGCATGCATTTAGTTCGCATCACAGAAAGTTTTATATATTTCTGCAAACAAAACTGTTAAAGGTCATAAATATGTTCACATTTCGTGTAAACATTTTATAGTCATGTATATATTCTGCAGTAAGCTATATTAATAGTCATAATCTTGTTCGCATTTCATACAAGCTCTAACAGTCATATATATTGTCGGTTTACTTCTGTGACTATCATTTAGATTATCAGTTAGACCTATCTATGTTATGTAATAAATATTGCTTTAATAAATATATCGTTGTACTTTTATAGGCACGGCTTCTGTTCACTTCGACGAGTTGGCAGCTTAAGAAACCGACGCACCACCTCTTCTCAAAAATGCTTCTAATCTACCCACTTTGAGAGTCTGGGCGTAGCATAACTGAAATTCTGAAATTTGTTTTTCTCCAGAGACCAGAAACGCTGTAATTGTGCGAGTTAAGGATCATGCAAGGCTTTTCTCTTTCCCATCTCGGTCTGTTACAGGAAATGTACCTCCCCTCGCTGGAAAAGCAAGGGAAAAATTACAACTCCATTTTCCCAACACACTGTTCGGCGTTGCTGTCCCTCTTAACATTCTGCCTGAAATGGGAACCCAATGTTCCTCTCGAGCGGCCCTTCCAATTCACATTCACCCTGAGTTTCGAACCCTGGCAGCGATGTTAGTCCAAGCCCTCCAGGCTACATAGGAGCAGGTTCACCTTGAATTTCTTCGAGTGCAAGAAAGGCCAGGGGTGTCATTTCATCATTTTCATGACCATGAATACGCAGATCAGCGAAATCAAACGCCAATGGCAGCTAATTTAGAGGATCTTGTGACCTGAAAACCTCCCAAAACAGACGCACAAGGCCTCCACAAACGACTGGATTCTTCCAACATGTATAGCTTCCTCAATACTGCATCAATTTGTAAGCGACCAAGCTCTTCGGAATCCACGAAACTTAGAATTTAGATTTCAGACATACCCACATTCGAATAACTCTTCGTATAGTAGCTTAAAATCCATGGAAGATGGTCTGTAGAAAGTTATGTCGGCTCTCCTCTATCTTTAACTGCTGCGAGGTAAAGCCTACCTGCTCTCGGATAGCGCCCCTTCTTGAGATACCTGGCGATCTTGTGAGTTCTTGTTGCGTTTCTAAATATAATGGACAAAGTTATAGTGAGATAGAGTGGACAAGGTCTACCATGAAAATATTTGCATGGAAAATATCCAAAACGTGGCTGCGTTCCTGCGTTTGTTACTTGGGAGTTTTGGACACATTTGCATATTTTGACGTGTGTTGAAGTGTATTGATATTTTCATAGGTTAGATCCGAAGAAAATGCCAAACATTTAGCTATGGATAGTGGGCCAATTTGTTAAACAAATGACATCCTATTATCAGTGAGGGATCTCTCCATGTGAAGCCATTTCAATATCTGCAGACTGTGCGGCATTGAATTCTTTAATTCCACTACTGTATGGTAACCTTTGTGGTTTCTGCGGACCGTTTGGCATTAAATTTCTGGGTTCTGCATACCATTTGACAATAAATTTTTCTGTATCTGGAGCAGACCATTTGACATTAAATTCCTTAATTCCACTGCTATATGGAAACGACTTTTGGATCCCTGAAAACCATTTGCCATTAAATTATTTTTTTCCATTGCTGTATGGATACCCTCTTGGGTATCTACAGATTCCACGTTGGGTTAACCATGAACAAGAAAAAAACAAAGAGTAAATATATGGATGTAAGAGTAAGTGGGGACTTCATACCAATCTCTCGCATCTTACAAAATAATATTCAAGAAAATTAAGAATATAACAATGGGGTTATAGCGCAGGTCTTTCAGAAAATTTTCATTTCAAGCTTCAGAATCAATATTCAAAGCGCTAAAATAGTTGGTGGAGCAACGGAAAGATACAAAACTCGGACCTCGCACCTTTCATAACCATCTGTTATTTTATTACATGGTAATTAATTCAAATGCTGGTAAAATGACTGGGCAACATCTACAGCGTGATCCACGAGATCTTGATAATGTCTCCTCAAGCTTCACTCTGAATTCGGATACCTTCTCAGAGTTCACTCTGAATCCTTCATTGTTTTTCAATGACAGTAGCATGGAAGCTCTCTGTGCATGGGGGGTCTCTATGCAGCTCACTCACTGATGAAGGGCTCGCTTCCCTCAGGGCAGGGACTTGCTGCCCTGCAGCTTCCCTTGTTATATTTAAGTTAGATCACTATATGCTCAACACATTAAAAGGAAACTTAAAAGTAAAAGCGAGAGCCTTTGTAGCGTAGTTGGGAAAATAAATTGGGTCTTCCCTGTATCAAATTATTTTGGTGATCGTGTTTCTTTGAAAGTAAGTAGAAAACAAGAAAGTGCTCTTATTTTTCCCTTGTTCATTTATAAATTGGACTAAGAGTCTATAAGGATAAATATAGAGAAGTCATACAATTCTCTTAAGTATCGTGAAAAAATCTATATCTTATTTTCAAATAAAATTATTTAATAAATTTATTATTTTTAAAGATAACATGGATAAGTTTTAATTCTCATTTTATTATTAAATATTTATATTTATTTTTAAAACAATTTTTATTAAATAATTTTTAATTTAATTAATTAAAATTTTTAAATTAATTTCAAAATAAATAAATAGATAAATATATAAACATCAAACTCCAAATTATAATATAGATTAGATTTGTCATAGGCCAAATATTTATTGAAGATATGGCATAACCTTATAAGGAAGAATGCAAGATATAAGGCAACATTACACATGGAAAGAAACATGGAATTTTTTTTTTGGGGTTATTTTTTATTATAAATTCAGTTTTTAATTAATACATTATTAAACATTCCTAGATCATGTTGAGATTCAACAAGAAGATCCTAGTGAAAAATTATGCACCTACACTAGGATGGAGCCTTAGGCTTTTTTTAGGTGGAAGTCTATTTTTAGATGCATGGACAAATTATGTTTATAGATTATGTCTATTTATAGATGGGGAGAAAATTATATTTATAGATGATGTTCTATTTTTAGATGTATATGCAAGTTCTATTTATAGATCGCATGTCTATTTATAGATGCATGTCGACTATTATTATCCCTTAATAATAGTTGGGCAATAAACAATAATCTATTCTCAATGAGCACTTGGAAATAGTTAATTGAAGTGGAAAATCAGTTAGCTATAGGAACTTCGAGTTCAAAGGTTGGTTGGTGGGACATGCAAGTGGAAAAAGTTGTAACTGAGTGATTCGAAGTTGTAACAGAGTTGGATGTGTAGTCATGTGAGTTTTAAAGTAGTTTAACTCAGTTAAGTGAGTTAAACTCAGTTGTGCTAGTTGTAACTGAAGATACACTAGTGAGAGATCAATGAATTAATTATTAATTAATTCAAAATCAGTGGTCTCACATGCAACTGAAGATTTACTACTATTAACTACATGCATGTCAGATCTAGTGGAGACCCAATTGAGATGTAGGTGAAAGGGACAATTTGACTATCATTTGTGACATTATTTGGTGCACTCATGCAACCAAACACACATTGGATGTGCCCATGAGGATTGCGCAGTCAAGGCAAGTAGGATTCCATTCATTCATGGATTTCTATCAGCTGGGATTGCGTAGTGGAGGAAGGATGTCTGGAGGTGGTAAATTGGCATATGAATTTGCCAATTTTTATATGACAATGTGAGATGATTGTATATTGTATTGAGAGCTCTTGTATTATAGTTTTTTGAGATTGCGTTTAGATTCAACAATATGATGAGATTAGTGAAAAGTAAGCACCTTCACTAAGTGGGCCCCGCAGGCTATTTTTAGGTGTATGTATATTTTTAGACATGGTGAGCATATTCTATAAGTTGCAGGATGCTATTTGTAGATGGTTGGTCAAATGTGGAAAATAGATGAAATTCTATTTTTAGAATATTGGGTGAAGTCTATTTATAGATTGTGAATCTAAAAATAGGTGGATGTCGATTATTATTAACCCTTAATAATAATCTGACGATAAACATCAACTTATTCTCTTGGAGAACTTTATTTCAATGAACAGATTTGGAAAATCAGTGGGTTGAAGGAATTACCCAATTCTTAGGGTTATTGGTGGCTCATGCATGAAGGACTCAGTTAGAACTGAAGTGGAAAATTTATGATAGAGTTGGAAGAGTTGTTATAGGGGTTGTTATTTAGTTTAACTCAGTTAAATGAGTTAAACTCAATTGAGCTAGTTGTATCTAGTTTAAATGAAAGATACACTAGTGAGAGTTAAGTGACTTAATTAGTTAATTAATTCACAACTAATAACTCACTAACAACTGAAAAAATATAGCAGTTAACTACTTGCATGTCAGTTCCAGTGGAGACCCAATGGAGAGATAGGTGAAAAGGTGAGATGGACTATCTGTTGTGACTATAGTGATGCATTCAATGCATCTGACAAACATTGGAGTTGCCAATGAGGATTGCGCAGTCAAGGCAAGGCCAATTCAAATTCATTCAGGGGTCTTCTTCAGCAAGGGTTGTGTAGTCAAGGCAAGGCCAATTCGAATTCATTAAGGGGTCTTCTTCAGCAGGGATTGCACCATCAAGGCAAGGCCAATTCGAATTCAGTTAGGGGTCTTCTTCAGCAGGGATTGCATAGTGGAGGCAGGCTGTTAGGAGACAAGAAATTGGTGCATATATATGGAAATTTCTGCATGACAGTGTGTAATGATTGTTGATTGTACTGAGAGATTGATGTACTAAGCTTTGTATGAGATTGTTAGGTCCCTATATCACTAGTATAGTCCCTTATTATTGTTAGTGTAAACCCCTTATTATTATTATTGTACCCTTGTAACCCCCATTTTGTTATTATTGTGCCCTTAAATTATTATTTTTAGGTCGGTTAGGATTACATTGTGGCCCACTAGGATTACATTATGGCCCCATGGACTCCTATATATAGAAAGGAGGTTTTGTAAATTGTATCATCCAAGAATTTTTCATTCATATAATGTATTGGAGGTTGCCCCCTCGAAGTGGCTTATTTCTAAGGCATTGATATCTCTTTTCTTCTCTTTTTGGAGCTGGTTACACAACATTTGGTATCAAAGCTTTGGATTCTAGGGTTTCGCTGCTCCAAACAGGTCATCGTGGCATTTTCGCTATAAATTTTTTTCTACGAAGTTTCAGAAGCTGAAAGTTTTAGGGTGCGAAGCCGAAATCCTGAGGAATATTTTCTAAAACTTTCAGAGCTTGGTTCGCAATATTTTCGGAGATATGATCTCATCACAAAGTTCTTTCGTGCTCCCAAACAAGTCATCTGGCATTTTTCTTTATAACTTTCTTTCCACTGAGGTTCAAAATCTGAAATTTTTATGGTGCGAAGCTGAAATCCTAAGGAAACTCATAAAACAATTTCAGAGCTTGGTTCACAATATTTTTGGAGATATGAGCTGTGGAAGGTAGTGCTTTTTCAGGCTCTCGAATTTCATCTCAAAAAGGTGATCATGGGAAAATTTCAATAACTCTCTCTCTGAGCATCGGATTGGAGTGCCGTAAAAAGTGGTCGCAAGTACACGAACTGTAGTTTCTTGGATATCAATTTCAGAGGCGAAGGATGAAACAGTGACACGTATAAATTCGTACAAGTTCACTATACTGAACTAGTCCATAATTAGGTCATTGTGGGAGATTGGACATAAATTTTTCTTGGAGAATCCAAATCAAGTCAGACCTATGGCATTCAAAAGATAATTCAGAGGGCTACTTCAGTGCTGAATTTCAGATATTGAAGAGCCGCAATCACAGAGATAATACAATTTCAATATCGAGCTCCTCAAAAGAAAGTAAAAGGTGTGTATTTGTTTTCCGAATTGCATAAGTCTTGTTTGAAGAATCAATATTGAATTGATTGCAAGGGCATATTGTAGAATATATATCAATATTGGATTATAAAATGGCCCCTAAAAAGAATTCAACACCCATTAAGCCTTTGGAAAGCTCTACTATGACTCATGAAGACGAAGAATGGCAACATGACATATCAAAATTACAAGAGCAAGTGCAACAAATTTCGCTCTCGCAAAGAGCAACAAAAAATGACATGGAAGTTTTGAAGAAAGGCATGGAATCTAAGATAGATGGAATGGAATCTAAGATTGATGGCATGGAGGCTGGCATGGAATCTAAGATGGATGACATGGAAGCTAAGATCGATGAGAAAATGGAAAACATGAAGAATTTTCTAAAAGCAGACATGGAAGGTTTGACAAAGTTGATACAAGAAAGGTTTCCTAATGGTGAAAAGATAGAAGAAGAACCTCATGATGAGAACAAAATAAATGTTAATTGTGATTTCATAAACTCTAATGTTGGCGGGAAGAACCACCATATTCCAAAGATGGATATGAGGGAGTTTGATGGAAAGGATCCTGTAACATGGATACTACAGATGGAGCAATATTTTGATCTCCATAACGTACAAAACACACAAAAGGTACGCATTGCAACTTTACATTTAGAACAAAATACATTTGTATGGTATCAATGGATTTGCTCCCGTAAAAAAATTGTCACTTGGTCAATTTTTATGGAGGAAATGATAGCACATTATGAGGATACAAAGAGCAACACCTTCTTTAGCCAATTGGTAAATCTCAAACAAAAGGGTTTAGTGGGGCAGCACATTGAGGACTTCCAAAAATTGAATATAAGGGTAACTGATATTCCAGAGGAACACAGGATTGATCTCTTCATAGGCACTCTAAAGGATAACATCCAACATGAAGTTTGTGTTTTGGAACTTGATTCATTGGAGAAGGCATTCAGGTTGGCAAGAAAAGTTGAATGTAAAATTATGGCGACAAGGAAGCCTACCACTCAATTCTATAAAGAAGGAAGTGTTGCTACGCCTATATTTCCACAAACTACAAGGTTGACACCACAAAAATTAGAAGAAAAAAGAGCAAAAGGGCTTTGCTACAGTTGTGATAGCAAATACACTAAAGGTCATAAGTGTGCTGAAAAGAAATTATTTTACATAGATTGTGAAGAAGAAGAAGAAAATGAACAAGAAGAGGTTATACACCAAGAACCGACCCTAGAAGAGGAAGAAATGAATCTGACCATATCATGTAATGCACTGGCAGGAATTACCACTCCTCAAACTCTCAAAATAGAAGGATAGATCAAGAAGAAAAAGGTAATAGTGTTGATTGATTCAGGTAGCACCCATAATTTTATTCATTGTAAGGTATCCAAGGAATTAAATTGTTTCCTATACCCAACACCAGAATGTCAAGTGATGGTTGCAAATGGAGGAACTATAAATTGCTTTGGGAAATGCCATAATATCAAGCTAACCATGGGGGAATATGTATTGACTAGTCCAATTCTTTCCATTCCTATGGGAGGTGCTGATATTGTACTAGGAGTACAATGGTTACAATCTTTGGGGACGGTAGCTTTTAATTTTCAAGAACTTTTCTTGAAATTCTTTTCAGAAGGAAAGGAAGTCGAACTACGGGGTATTGAAGGGAAGCCAGGAAGGATAATAATCTCTAATGGCATGACAAAGCTTCTAAAGAAAGAACAACGAGGCGTAATTGCACAATTATGCTCACTAGAAGTTCCAACATCAAAATCATCTATTTCTGCACATCTCCAACAAGTCTTGGACAATCATTCCAAGGTGTTTGAAACTCCCAAAGGACTCCCACCTATTCGTGATCATGATCATGCTATTCATTTGATTCCAGGAAGTGTTCCTCCAAACATCAGGCCTTATAGATATCCTTACGTCCAAAAGAGCGAAATTGAACGTATGATTGCAGAAATGTTAGAGGCGGGTATAATTCAACCTAGTCAAAGTTATTTCTCTGCTCCTGTAGTATTGGTACACAAGAAGTATGGATCATGGAAAATGTGTCCGGATTATAGGGAGATCAATAAGCTCACCATTAAAGATAAATTTCCGATTCTTGTGATTGATGAATTATTGGATGAATTACATGAAGCAATTTATTTTACCAAGTTGGATCTTCGTTCAGGATATCATCAAATTAGAATGAAGACTGGAGATTTTCCAAAAACAACATTTCGAACTCATGAGGGTCATCATGAATTTTTGGTCATGCCTTTTGGCCTTACCAATGCACCTTCTACATTTCAAGGGTTGATGAATTCCATTTTCAAACCCTTCCTTAGAAAATTTGTGCTAGTATTTTTTGATGATATACTAATCTACAAAAGGTCTTGGAAGGATCATGTTGAACATGTTGACAGGGTGCTCAAACTATTGCAGGAGAAACAATTATATGCAAAAACATCCAAATGTTTCTTTGGAGTACAATAGGTGGAATATATGGGTCATATTGTATCTCACGAGGGTGTTAAAGTAAACCCTAACAAAATTAAAGCCATTAAGGAATGGAAAGTCCCCACAACCATAAAGCAGTTGCGAGGATTTCTCGGGTTGACAGGGTATTATTGCAAGTTTGTTAAGAATTATGGGAGAATAACAACACCTCTAACAACATTATTGAAGATAGATGCATTTTCATGGACTCCTGAAGCAACTAAGGCTTTTGAACATCTTAAAGAGGCAATGTGCCTAGCACCTGTCTTAGCTATGCCAGACTTCACAAAAACCTTTATTGTGGAATGTGATGCCTCAGGAAATGGAATTGGTGTTGTTTTAATGTAGTAAGGAAGACCCATTTCTTTTTAAAGTCGTCTAATCAAAGGAAAGTATTTATAGAAACCTATTTATGAGAAGGAAATGTTAGCAATACTGCATGAAATAAAGAAATGGCGAACTTACCTAATGGAAAGACACTTCAAGGTAAAAGTTGATCATGATAGTCTTAAACACTTTTTGGAACAAAGAATATCTTCATAAGAGCAGCAAAAATGGGTCACAAATATGTTGGGTTATGACTTTGAAATAATCTACAAAAAAGGAAAGCTTAATGTTGTTGCAGATGCACTCTCAAAAAAGAATGAAGAGGTGGAAGCATTTCTTTGTGCCATTTCTATTATCCAACCAGATTGGATAACCGAAGCAAGAGATGAATGGAAGAAGGAAAAATATGTATGGACACTCATTCAAAAGTTGCAGGAAGATCCTAGTACATCTGATACATTTAGTTGGAAAAATGATTCCTTATGGTACAAAGATCGCTTATATCTTTGTAAGAATTCCCAACTAAAACAAAATATCCTTCTCGAATTGCACACTTCTCCTTTAGGAGGACACTCGAGATTTTTAAAAACTTACCACAGGGTGAAGAAAGAATTTTTTTGGGATGGCCTTAAATCTGATATTCAAAAGTTTGTGACGGAATGTTTGGTTTGTCAGTAGAATAAATTTGAGACAATTAAGACCCCGGGACTTATACAACCTTTATCGATTCCAAGTCAACGTTGGGAGGAGATTTCAATGGATTTTATCACAGGTTTACCTAAGTCTAAAGGAAAGAATGTCATCATGGTGGTAGTTGATAGAATTACCAAGTATGCACACTTTTGTGCATTATCTCATCCATTTAAAGCAAGTACAGTTGCTACTACATTTATGGACAGAATTCAAAAGCTACATGGAAGCCCAAGGGTTATTGTGAGTGATAGAGATCCCATTTTTACTGGAAATTTTTGGACGGAGTTATTTTCTTGTTTGGGTACTCAATTAGCTCATAGCTCATCTTATCATCCTCAATCCGATGTTCAAACTGAGATAGTAAATAAATGTTTGGAAGGATATCTTCGTTGTTTTGTATCTGATAAACAAACACAATGGGTCAAGTGGTTACCTCTTGCTGAATGATGGTATAACACTTCCTTCCATACTGCAGCAAAAATGACCCCATTTATGGCACTTTATGGATATCATCCACCATCCATCACATCATATTTAAGAAAAAATTCAAAGGTTCAAGCAGTGGAAGATCACATCGAGCATCAACAAGAAGTTCTCCAACTCTTAAAGGATAACCTGAATTTGGCACAAAATCGAATGAAACAACAGGCAGATCAACATCGCAGCGAGAGAAGTTCTGATGTAGGAGATTGGGTATTTTTACGGCTACAACCATACAAACAAATGTCCCTCAAGCAAGCTAAGAAGGATAATAAATTATCACCAAAGTACAATGGTCCTTACAAGGTGTTGCAAAAGATTGGTACTATGGCATACAAATTGGAGCTTCCTGCTTCTTCGCGAGTACATCCAGTTTTCCATGTTTCATGCTTAAAGAAGGTTATGGGAGAAAATCTTCCAGTTCAAACAATATTGCCAGAACTCGATGAGGAAGGAAAAATCATATTGGAACCAGAAGCGGTCATGGAAACAAGAACTCGACAACTACGGAATCGATCAATTTCAGAGTATCTCATCAAGTGGAAGAACTTACCCACCGAAGATTCTACATGGGAGGATGAGAATTTTATACAGAAGCACCCAGAGCTACTCAAGCGTTGAGGACAACACTTTTTTGAAGGAGAGGGGCATGTTAGGTCCCTATATTACTAGTATAGTCCCTTATTATTGTTAGTGTAACCCCCTTATTGTTATTATTGCACCCTTGTAACCACCATTTTGTTATTATTGTGCCCTTAAATTATTATTTTTAGGTCGGCTAGGATTACATTGTGGCCCACTAGGATTACATTATGGCCCCATGGACTCCTATATATGGAAAGGAGGTTTTGTAAATTGTATCATCCAAGAATTTTTCATTCATGTAATGTATTGGAGGTTGCCCCCTCGAGTGGCTTATTTATAAGGCATTGATATCTCTTTTCTTCTCTTTTTGGAGATGTTTTCCCAACAGAGATGATTACATGAATTCCATTGATATACATAATATATTATATTTGGGGTTTTTAGCTTTAAGATTTCCCATTAAAAAACGGTGTTACGTGTGATTGAGTTTATTCACTTGTGTTTGCAATTGAGTTATAAATTTCTGCAAGTTTAACAGTGGAAGGATTATGTATTTAGCAAGAAGATAAATATTTTTCGATCAAGAGAATACAGTAATAAATAAGTATTAATAAATTTCTACATGGTATCGGAGTAGTATTGATCACTGGAGATTGCAATTGTGAATAAGTGTTGAGTTTTGTGCTGGTGGACAATTCGAATTTGCTGCAGAAATTTCTTGGTGCGATAGTTGAGTATTCATTGAAATTTCTTTCAATGGGTTGCGATTGGAGTATGCCTTTGAGGGTAGCTTGAATTACATAGCCTGGAAGGATAGGATGGAGGTGGTGCTTGAAGATAATGGACTGAAGGAGTTCATCGATAGCGATGTTCCTAAGCCTGCTTCTAGCGATGCTGCAGGATTTGACGCATGGAAAAAGAAGGTAGTGTTAGAGTCGGTCTTGTCATCCCTCTGTCAGAGATCAAAATCTATTTTGTTGCATTTCATTTTTAGGTGTCTCATTCAGTTCAATCATTTCCATTCCATTAGGAGCATCGGTCTTCTGACAGAAGGGTTTTGTCACTCATGTCCCTGATGTCGTGTACCTGCTGGTTTGTGTCTGTCCATCAAAATAAATTTTAAAAGTCATTTACAGTCCGATTTGGTCTCTTGGTCAGCAAAGAGTCATTTCAGTCATTAGGTCTAGGGTTTCACAAATTTTGTCTTCAAAGTGTCCAATAGTATCAGCAGGCACATGAGGGAGGCTCAAAATAAGTTTTCATCGCAAAATTTCATTGTCATATTGCTTGATCATGAATTTTCTTTAAAACTCTGTTTTGAAGAAAAATCGTCATTTTTTCCTTTGTAATAAAAGCCATGTAATTTTCAAAGTTCTTCGGTTTTGAAATTCTTCAGGCGCAGCCCTGGTCGCCTTTTCCAAACACCATGCCATCCATACCTATAGAACAGACAAAGAGATTCATCATTCAGCTCCGAAAAATCAAAGTGCAAGCAAAACAAAGTTCTCTTGTAAAAGTGCTAAAGTCTTCAAACAATGGGTTTTCTAAATCAAAAATCGAATTCCATGCCATAAAATATATTTTCATTGTTTCACGATTCATTGGCATAGCAAAGGTCAGCTAGGAGCCAAGAGAAATAATGGAGAAATCAGTTGGAGGGAAAAACTGTGTTTTGGAGGCCGAACTGTTGATGAAATTACAATCGCGACGCGTTGGGAGGTGGTCGCGGCACATATAAAGTGCACAGCGCATAGAGCTACCCATTACAGTGTTCTTTTTGAACTTGCGCAGCGCATATAAAGTGCGCGGCGCACTGGGATGTGCGTTCGGCACATTGGCCTGAAACGAATATTTGCTGCCATCTCTCACTCAAATTGCTAAATGAATCCGCCTCCTATGTTTCAAGTGAGTTTGTTAGTCTTTGAATTACTATTAAACAATGTTTGGCATGGATTCAAATATTGGTTTGGAGAATTTGAATGTCAAATTTTAAACCCTATCCTCTTATCAAAAATTGCTCTCTTAGGGTTTGAGTTTGATTGTTAAAGTTTGATTTTGGTGCCAAGTACTTCGAAACCCATTTCTCACCTATGGTGCCCTTCCCCCTTACATCCCAAATCACTTATTCCCAAGTTCTATTTTCCCTATCCCTAAACCCTACCATTCCCAATCACTCTCCCTCTCTCATTTCACTTATAAAATCCCCAAAATCCAGATTCCCAAACACAGCCAAGTGACTGTTATTACACTTTAATTTCATGTGAAAAATCACTTTTTTCCCACTGCCCATATTTTCCACAGTCCTTTCCCTTTGAAACATTTGGAAATCAAGACAAATACACCAAACTCCTCATATTCACCTCAGGCAACATAGATGAAGAAGGCATCGAGGAGTTATGAAAGGACATGATCTTGGCCGAAACTTCCTTGGCTGAGCATAGTACTTGATGAGAGACCTTCGGCTCAAATTTCAAGGAATTTGGAGAAAAATTTTTCATTTTTGATTTTTTTGGTCACAAAACAGGGTTTTCTGCCCGACGCGTAGCGCCGCTTAGCGCGCGCTTACGATTGGGAGATCCTCTGGAGGAAAAATTAGTATTTCTGGATTTTTTATGAAAATTTATGCATGCTCAGGAATGGCCTAAGGATTTCATCAAGTTCTGGGTTACCTAAAGGGTCAAAAACACCTTGAAAATGGCCTTTCTGCCACTTTTTTCACACACAGGAACCAGTCTTGGGATATTTGATTTTTGGAGGGGAAAATGGACACCAAATCCAGAAATTCCACTTGGGTTGGAAAGTAGACAGGTAGGGCTTTCCAACGAGCTATCATGAGCTCAATGTGGACTTCGGGAAGGGCCTCAAAATCAGCTCCAAATTTGTGCTACGCATAGAGATTTTGGGCACGATGCATAGAGGATTTTGGCCTATTTTTCACTCAATAGCTCAGAATTTCGCCTAGTTTTGGCCAGTTTCACTTTTTCATGTAATTCTTGATGTACCTTGATGTAATTTCATGACCATGATGTAATTTTGGCACATTTTTACTCATTATAGAAGATTCATTCACCAAAAGGTGAAATGTGAGTGAATGGATCAGTTTCCTAGCATATAGAGGCAAGTTGTTTCATGGCCTATTTTCTAGTTCCTAGTTTAGATATGGTTGAAACAACTCCTAGAATGATGAGCTTGACCCCTAGAGGCATGGGAATGAGTTAGGCTTGCCTATATCATGTAGTTCTTCAGTCATTTTCAGGGGTTGGACATTTGGGATTGCTCAACACTTCATTGTACATTCATTCTACAATTTTGGCAAAGGAATAGACCAGGGTTTGCAACCCTCTTTGGGATCCTTGTGGCTCTGTGTTTTGATGGTGTTTTCCTCTATGTATTTTTAATTTCAATGATGTTTATGTGTACCATTTTCATTCTCCTTTCTTCTTAGATTAAACAAATTAGTGTTAAAGGTGGAATTCACTGGATTGCTCTGCTCTGCCTTTAGTTTTGTTTAATTTTCCATGTTTTCATCTGTTTAAGGAGGAATATTGAGACCCTATTTCCCTCCTTAGCTCCTCACCGATATGATCCATCCATTCATTCGATCTAAAGCATCAAAATGATTGCCTTCCCTACCCCAATCAGAACTCTGCAAAAACTAGGCCTTATCCCTGCACCCAAAACTGCCTTTCCCTTTGATCCAACGAATACCCCCAAAATCAAACTCAAACTCCTTTACTTATATACCTAGCCTAAAATTAGCTTTTATTTCAGTCATCTCAAGCCCTATTGATTACTTTTCGCTGAGATTGACCCAGAGAGAGCCCTCTCCTGTTCTGGTAGGGCTAGCTACCAGACTAAGCGTGGTTTGATGTTACCCTGAACTCTACCTTCCTTCAGCCTAAGGTAGATTTAGGAAATAACAGGTAGCAAAGACAAAACTAATTCTGTTGGAAGGTGTGAAGGACCATATTGTCTCAAGAATTCATGGGAAAGCCACTCCATTTGCAATGTGGAAGGCTTTGACAGATCTTTTCCAAAGCAGCAGTGACCAGAGGAAGTTGGCGCTGAAAGATAAGCTCAAAAAAATAAAAATGGAGAAGGGTGATAGTATTCCAAAATATCTCACGAAGTTTTTCCAATGTAGGGATTAACTGGGAAGTGTGGGGATTACAGTTGAGGATGATGACTTGGTGAGCTTGGCTCTCATTGGGCTTCCGAAGGGTTTGCATAGGTACAAAGACTCTGTAAATGGACAGGAGAAATTGCGGGGTTGGGAATGACTTTGGTTGGATCTTGTGCAGGAGGAGATAAGGCGAAGTACCAGGGATGGCTCTTCATCAAAGAATGATGATGAAGAGAATTTCACTTTGGCTGCCAAATCAAGGAAAGGAAAGGGGAAGAAATCCCATCCAAAATCCAAGGCTAAGGGCAAGAAGCTAGATTTGTCCAAAGTGAAGTGTTTTCACTGTCACGAACATGGGTATCTTGCCATTAATTGCCCACAGAAAAAGAAGAACAAGAAGGCTACTGGAGCTGCATCTAGAGAGGCCTTAGCCTCACAATTTGAACTTGATTTCTCTTTGAATTCATGCTTGGTTTCAAGCTCAATGGGATTGGTGTGGTATCTTGATAGTGGTGTGTCTTTCCATATGACGGGAGACAAGGAGTTTTTTAGTGACTTGGAGGAGAAGGATCTCCAAATGCATATAGGGATGGGCGACAATGTTAGATACAGTGTGACTGGATTTGGAACCATTAACTTTGAGAGGGAGTCAGGTAAACCATTTGTGTTGAAAGATTTTATGCATGTCCCAGGTCTCAAGAAGAACTTGGTCTCGGTCGCAATGTTGGAAGACATAGGTTATGACGTTGTTTTCAGCGAGGGAAAATATTTCTTGCGACATAAAACAACGGGTCAAACTAAGAGGATAGGGATTCGAGTTAAGAATATATAGAAACTAGAGGTAGATGGATGCACTGCAATGATGGGCAAAGCAGAAGAAGTGGTGAGCTGGGATGAGGACAAATTATGGCACAGGAGATTGGGCCATCTTCACCATGGTGCCTTGAAGATTTTGCAACATATTTATATTGGACTTCCCAAGGGCACTCTTGCACAGTCAGATCAGTGCAAGGGATGTAATATGGGTAAGTTTGTGAAGACAAACTTTCATGAGAAGGAGAACCATGCTTCAGTGATCCTGGAGAGAACTCACATAGATGTGTGTGGAACTTTCTTGGTTGCTTCAACAACAAAACACAGGTATTATGTTATATTTTTTGATGACTATTCTCGTAGATGCTAGATCTTCTTCATGCAAAAGAAGAGTGAAAATTTCTCAAAGTTCTGTGAGTTTAAAGCATTGGTGGAGAAGGAGTCGAGGAAGCAAGTGAAGGCTCTGTAGATCGATAATGGTGGTGACTATATCTCGAACAAATTCAAATACTTATCTAGAAAAGAAGGAATTCAAAGAGAACTCATAGCACCTCATAACCCATAGTCGAATGGGGTCACGGAGAGGAAGAATAGAATTATCGTGGGTGTTGCATGAGCTATGTTGCATGACCAGGGCCTACCGATGCACTTGTGGGCAGAAGCATGTAACACTGCGGTTTATGTGAAAAATTGTTGTCCTCATAGAATACTTGGAATGAGTACACTTAAAGAATATTTTACTATTAAGAAGCCTGATATTTCTCATTTGAAGATTTTTGGCTGATCTGTTTACATTCATGTGACAAAGGACGCCAGGAAGAAGCTGGAGCTGACTGCAGAAGTTGGGATATTTGTGAGGTACACAAAAACACCCCATAATTATCATGTGTTTTTGCCAAAAAATCAAATGACTATGGTGCGACGGGATAAAAAATTCAATGAGGTGAAAGCCATGAAGTTGTCGCTTCATAGGGAGCTACACTTGCATGAAAAGGAGGAAGTTCTTGTTCCCAAAGATGAGCCTCTAGATGTGGATCAGCCATAGGAGGAGATTCATGGAGTGGAGGAGTCCACTCATACAGAACCAAACATCAGAACAGGTAGAAAGCATACCACAGAAGCTGAGAGACTAAAGCTTGATGCGGTAGAGAATGTGAGAGTCCCTACATCTCAGCGTAAACAGAGACAACCACCTAACCGATTTACTGGATACATGGCTCTTATGAGCAAGTGTATCGTGATAGAGCCATATTATTTTGAAGAAGCAGCGTAGGAGCCCACATGGGTAGATGCCATGGTGGAGGAGTATGACTCCATTGTCAGAAATAATTCTTGGGAGATTGTTCCAAGGCCGGTGGGTAAATCAGTGGTAGATTCGAAATGGATCTACAAGGTAAAGCAAGCTACTGATGGGAGTGTCGAGAAGTATAAGGCAAGATTTTTTGCCCGAGGCTTCTCATAGATTGAGGGTATTGATTATGAAGAAACCTTTGCACCTGTCACATGGTATTCTTCCATAAGGACCATCCTTGCTCTCTCAGCGCAGATGGGTTGGCACATTCATCAGATGGATGTGAAGACAACATTCCTTAATGGCATCATTGAGGAATAGGTGTACATTGAGCAGCCTGAAGAATTTGAGATCGTCAGCAGCGAGTCACATGTGTGTAGACTCAAAAGAGCACTGTATGGGCTGAAGCAAGCACCACGTTCTTGGTATACATGGATCAAAAATTATTTCACTGGACTTGGCTTCACCAAGAGTGAGGCGGATGCAAACCCGTACCAAATTGTGGTGGAGGGTAAGATTTTAATCATTGTTATTTATGTTGATGATTTAATACTAATGGGTGATGAGAAGTTGATACACTCATGCAAGGTAGATCTTCCAAAGGAGTCAGAGATGAAAGATTTGGGCCTCCTTCATTATTTCCTTGGATTGGAAATATGGCAGCGAGAAGGTGAACTATTTGTGTCTCAAGGAAAGTATGCTCGGGAGATACTTGGTAAGTTTCACAGGGAGGACTGCAAGCCCATGGATACTCCTCTTCCAAGAAATTAGAGGAAAGAGGATGCTACATTGACAGAGGTAGTGGATTCCACTGTTTATCGATAGTTGGTGGGTTCGCTCATGTATTTAGTTAATACAAGACCGGAAATATCATATGCGGTGAACCAGCTTTCACAAGCGATGGTTAAGCCTACCAGGCTCTTTTTAAAGGCACAAAAGCATGTCCTGAGGTATCTCAGGGGCACATATGGGTATGGCTTATGGTATAGACAGACGAATTTGCATGGCTTCACAAATGCAGATTGGGCAGGCAGCCCAACGGACAGAAAGAGCACATCAGGAGGGGTTTTCAGTATCGGATCTATAGCAGTTTATTGGTACAATAGGAAAGAAATATCTGTGGCACTTAGTTCAGTGGAAGCAGAATACATGGCAGCAAGTCAAGCTACATGTGAGACTATCTGGATGAGGAAGATCCTGGTCAGTTTGTTCGGTTCTCATTTAGATCCTACAATGATACATTGTGATAATCAAAGTCACATTAAACTCTCGATTAATCCTGTGTTTCATGATAGACCTAAACATATTGATATTCAGTATCATCATATCAGATATTGTGTGCAGTGGAAGATGATGTTGCTTCAGTACATTCCTATGGAAGATCAGGATGCAAATATTCTGACGAAGGCGCTCGGTAGGAGAAAAATCAAATACCATAGAGGCAGGTTCGAGGTGAAGGATAATCCCTATCTTGTTGAGAGGGAGTGTTGAGATTCAACAAGATGATGAGCTTAGTGAAAATTAAGCACCTTCACTAAGTGGGGCCCACAGGCTATTTTTAGGTGTATGTCTATTTTTAGACATGGTGAGCATATTCTATAGGATTGCGGGGATGTTATTTGTAGATGGTTGGTCAAATGTGGAAAATAGATGAAATTCTATTTTTAGAATATTGGGTGAAGTCTATTTATAGATCGTCGATCTAAAAATAGGTGCATGTCGATTATTATTAACCCTTAATAATAATCCAACAATAAACATCAACTTATTCTCTTGGAGCACTTTATTTCAGTGAACAGATTTGGAAAATCAGTGGGCTGAAGGAATTACAAAATTCCTAGGGTTATTGGTGGCTCATGCATGGATGACTCAGTTAGAACTGAAGTGGAAAAGTTATGACAAAGTTGGAAGAGTAGTTACAGGAGTTGTTATTTAGTTTAACTCAGTTAAGTGAGTTAAACTCAGTTGAGCTAGTTGTATCTAGTTTAACTGAAAGATACACTAGTGAGAGTTAAGTGAATTAATTAGTTAATTAATTCACAACTAATAAATCACTAACAACTGAACAAATACAATAGTTAACTACTTGCATGTCAATTCCAGTGGAGACCCAGTGGAGAGATAGGTGAAAGGGTGAGATGAACTATCTATTGTGACTATAGTGATGCATTCAATGCATCTGACACACATTGGAGTTTCCAATGAGGATTGCATAGTCAAGGCAAGGCCAATTCGAATTCATTCAGGGGTCTTCTTCAGCAGGGATTGCACAGTGGAGGCAGGCTTCCAGGAGGTAAGAAATTGGTGCATAGATATGCAAATTTTTGCATGACAATGTGTAATTATTTTTTATTGTACTGAGAGATTGATGTACTAAGCTTTGTATGAGATTATTACATGATTCCATTGATATACATAATATATGATAGTTGGGGTTTTTAGCTTTAATATTTCCCGTTAAACAACTGTGTTATGTGCGATTGATTTTATTCACATGTGTTTGCAATTGAGTTTTAAATTTCTGTAAGTTTAACAGTAAACGGATTTTGTATTTAGCAAGAAGATAAATATTGTTAGATCAGGAGAATCTGGTAATACATCAATATTAATAAATTTATACAGATTGTTTCATGATCCATGATATATACATTATATATGATAGTGGGGTTTTTAGCTTTATGATTTCCCATTAAAAACATCTGTGTTATGTGTGATTGATCTTTCTTATTGATATTGCAATTGGTGATAGTGTTTTAAATTCCGCAAGAATTTTTGTAGAATCGATTATGTATTTAATAGTGGCTTATAATTGTTAGATCAGAATAATCCAAGCAATACATAATTTGTATTAAAATTTCTACATGGTATCATAGCATAGAATATTTCAATTTTGAAGCAGGAGCTAAGTTTGTTGATGGAAACAATTCGAATTTGCAAAAAGATTTTCTTGGTGCTACAATTGAGTAAACATCGAAATGGTTTTCAATGGCTTGTGGCTAGAGTATGCACTCAAGGGCACCTTAAACTAAATTTCCTGGAAGGACAGGATGGAGGCGGTGCGCAAAGATAATGGCTTGAAGGAATTCATCGATAGTGATGTTCCTAAGCCCACTTTGATGGATGCTGCATTACTTGATGCATGGAAAAAGAAAGTGGAAAAGGTGAGAAGGATTCTGTTGGAAGGTGTACAAGATCACATTGTCTCAAGCCTTCATGGGAAAGCCACACCATATTCTATGTGGAAGGCTTTGATAGATCTTTTCCAAAGTAGCAGCGACCATAGGAAATTGGCGCTGAAAGATAAACTCAGGAAGATCAAGATGGAAAAGGGCGACAACATTCCAAAGTATCTCACAAAGTTTGTCCAATGTCTGGATGAACTGGAGAGTGTGGGAATCACTGTTGCTGATGATGATTTGGTGAGCTTGGCTCTCTTGGGACTTCCTAAGAGTTGGAATAGTTATGAAGACTCTGTCAACGGACAAGAAAAACTGCCGGATTGGGAGCGACTATGGTCAGATCTAGTGCAGGAGGAGTTCAACAGGAACACCAGAGATGGATCTTCATCAAAGCATGATGATGAAGAGGATTGTGCTTTGGCTGCCAAGGCAAGGAAAGGGAAGGGGAATAAATTCCATTCAAAATCCGAGTCTAAAGGCAAGAAGCTGGATTTGTCCAAGGTGAAGTGTTTTCACTGTCACGAACATGGGCATATCACTACTAACTGTCCGCAGAAGAAGAAGAACAAGAAGGTTGCTGGATCTTTAATTGGTGAGGCCCTTGCCTTGCAATTTGAACTTAATTTCTCTTTGATTGTATTCATGGTATCAAGTGCATTGGGATCGGTGTGGTATCTAGATAGTGGCACTTCCTTCCACATGATGGGAGATAAGGAGCTTTTCAGTGACTTGGAGGAGAAATATCTCCAAACGCATATAGAGATGGATGACGATGGACGATACAGTGCAACTGGCATTGGTACCATTGCCTTTTAGAGGGAATCAGGTAAACCATTTCAATTGAAAGATGTTATGCATGTTCCAGGTCTGAAGAAAAACTTGGTCTCAGTTGCAATGTTGGAGGACAGAGGCTATGACGTTGTTTTCAGCAATGGAAAAGCTTTCCTGCGACATAAAACAACAGGTCAAGCCAAGAGGATAGGGATTTGAGTTAAGAATAACTACAAGCTGGATGTAGATGGCTACGCTACCATGATGGGAAAGGAAGAAAATGTGGTGAGTGGAGATGAGGGCAAATTATAGCATAGGCGAATGGGTCATCTTCATCATGGAGCCTTGAAATTCGTGCAACAAATATCTACTGGAATTCCAATGGGAACACTTGATCAGTTAGATCAGTGCAAGGGTTGCACCATGGGGAAGTATGTAAAGTCCACCTTTCATGAAAAGGAGAACCGTGCTTCGGTGATCCTAGAGAGAGTTCACACAGATGTGTGTGGACCATTCTCGGTTGCTTCAACATCAAAACATAGGTATTATGTTATTGTTGTTGATGCCTTTTCTTGTAAATGTTAGATATTCTTCATGCAGAAGAAGGATAAAAAATTCTCAAAGTTCTGTGAGTTTAAGGCATTGGTGGAGAAATATTTGGGGAATCAAGTGAAGGCTCTGAGGAGCAATAATGGTGGATAATACACCTCTAATGAATTCAAAGACTTCTACAACAAAGAAGGAATTCAAAGAGAACTCATAGCGCCTCATAACCCACAACAAAATCAGGGCGCGGAGAGGAAGAACAGAACGATCGTGGGTGCAGCACGAGTGATGTTGCATGATCAGGGCCTACCAATGCATTTGTGGGCAGAAGCATGCAACATTGTGGTTTATGTGCAAAATCATTGTCCTCATAGAGTACTTGGCATGAGTACACCTGAAGAAGCTTTCACTGGTAAGAAACTGGATGTTTCACACTATAAGATTTTTGGCTCATCTGTTTATGTGCATGTGACCAAGAACACCAGGAAGAAGCTGGAGTTGACTGCTGAAGTTGGGATATTTGTGGGGTACAAAGAAACACCCCATAATTATCACGTGTATTTTCCTAATAGTAAGATGATTGTTATGTGGCGGGATATAAAATTCAATGAAGGGAAAGCCATGCAATTGTCGCTTGAGAGGGAGCTGGACTTACATGTGGAGGAGGAACTGTTGGATCCCAAAGATGAGTCTCTAGATGTGGATCAACCACAAGAGGAGGTTCATGGATCGGAGGAGTCCACTCATGTAGAGCCAAACATCAAAACTGGTAGAAGGTGTACCACAAAAGCTGATAGGCTGAGACTTGATGCTGTGCAAAATGTAGGAGCCCCTACTTCACAGCGCAAAAAAAGACAGTCTCCTGACCGATTTACTGGATACATGGCTCTCATGAGAAAATGTATTGTGACTGAGCCATATTCCTTTCAGGAAGTAGTGTAGGAGGCCACATGGGTAGATTCAATGGTGGAGGAGTATGAATCCATTGTTAGAAACAATTCTTGGGAAATTTTTCCAAGGCCAGTTGATAAATCAGTGGTAGGTTTGAGATGGATATACAAGGTAGAGCAAGATGCTGATGGGAGTGTTGAGAAATACAAGGCTAGATTTGTGGCCTGAGGCTTCTCACAGATCGAGGGGATTGATTATGAAGAAACCTTTGCCCCTGTCGCACGGTATTCTTCCATAAGGACCATCCTTTCTCTCTCAGCGAAGATGGGTTTGTGCATTCATCAGATGAATGTGAAGATTGTGTTTCTCAATGGGATCATTGAGGAAGAGGTGTACATAGAGTAGCCTGAAGGATTTGAGATCATCAGTAGTGATTCGCATGTGTGCATACTTAAAAGAGCACTGTATGGGCTGAAGAAAGCACCCCATTCTTGGTACACTTTAATAGACAACTATTTCACTGGACTAGGCTTCACCAAAAGTGAACCAGATGCAAACCTATACCAAATTGTGATGGACGGTAAGATTTTAATCATTGTTCTTTATGTTGATGATTTAATACTGACTGGTGATGAGCAGCTGATACACTCATTCAAGGAGGAAAAAGGAGTTCGAGATGAAGGATATGGGCCTCCTTCATTATTCCTTGGATTAGAAATATGGCAGCGAGATGGTGAACTTTTTGTGTCTCAAGGCAAGTATGCAAGGGAGATACTGGGTAAGTTTCACATGGAGGGCTGGAAACCCATGGATATTCCTCTTCCAAGAAACTGTAAGAAAGAGGACGCTACATCTGGAGAGGTAGGGGATGCTACTGTTTGTCGACAGTTAGTGGATTCGCTAATGTATTTAGTGAACACGAGACCAGACATATGCTATGTGGTTAACCAGCTAATTCAAGCGATGGTTAAGCCTACCAAGCTCTTTTGGCAGGTGGGAAAGCATGTCCTAAGATACCTGAGGGGCACATCTGAGTATGGCTTATGGTATAGACAGACAGATGAGGTGAAGTTGCATGGCTTCATGGATGCATATTGGGCGGGAAGCCCAACGGAAAAAAATAACACATTAGGGGGAATATTTAATATCAGATCTACAACTGTTTCTTGGTACAATAGGAAGCAGAGATCCGTGGCACTCAGTTCAGTGGAAGTAGAATACATGGTAGCAAGTCAAGCTACATGTGAGGCTATCTAGATTAGAAAGATCTTGGTTGGTTTATTTGGTTCTCATTTAGATCCGACACTGATTCATTGTGATAATTAGAGTTGAATTAAACTCTCGATTAATATTGTGTTTCATGAAAGATATAAGAATATAGATATTCGGTATCATCATATCAGAGATAGTGTGCAGCAGAAGATCATGTTGCTTCAGTACATTCCTACGGAAGATCAAAATGTAGATATTCTGACGAAGGCGCTCACCAGGAGAAAATTCGAATATCATAGAGATAGGATCAGGGTGAAGGATAATCCCTTTGTTGTTGAGAGGGAGTGTTCAGATTCAACAAGAAGATCCTAGTGAAAATTATGCACCTACACTAGGATGGAGCCTCAGGCTATTCTTAGGTGGAAGTCTATTTTTAGATGCATGAGAAAATTCTATTTATAGATGATGTATGTGACAACTGACTTAAGTGTTAACTAGTTGTTTAATTGGTATTATGTCACTTTAAGTATTATTTTGAAGAAACTGAAACAATTATTTTTCTAGAGAAAGACTATTTTAAAAACATTAATTAATTTTGTTTGTTGGAAATAAAATTAGTTATGGAAAAGTGGTTCCATAAAAGTAAAAGAGTGATGGTAAAAAGCATTCCAAGAACTGAGAGGTATTTGGATAGTTTTGGACAGTTACCTTTTCCTCTAAGGATAAAAGGTACATCCCAGTGAGGAAAAGGGGTTATGTTCAGTAACAAAGGGGAAGGAGAGTGAAAATTTCCTGAGCTAGTAGATACTAGTGGAATCACTCGGGTTTTCTTGTAGATTTCTGGAAAGAAGACTGACTTGGTGACCTGAAGTCTCTCTAAAATCATCTCTGTAAACCTATACTTCTTATCTGTGGAGCATGAGGGAAGCTGAGGACGTGATTGCCTCTCTTATGGTTGGGAGGACAACATCAACAAAGCCAAGAAAACGAGATAAGTAAACAATATTTATTTTACTGCAAATATGATAGAAAGACACCTTCATTACACGAGAATAGAAAATCAAGTTGTGTCAGAAAAAGAAACTGTAAACTATTTTTATCTTGTAAAGGGAATATCTGAGAATGAAATGGAAAATTATGGTTTAATCATAGAATATCAAGTGCAAATAATATGTAAGATATTTTATTTTAAAATCTATGTTGTGGTAAGATTCACTCTAACAGAATAAAGGGGTCGAGGTTGAAGTAAAATATTAAACCATTAATTAGAAAAGTACTTCTCTGAATAAGGACGAAAAATAGAATTGAGGGTGAACAGTTAACTCAGGGTCCAGGTTGTAGACCCTAGACCCCATAATCTGTTCATTCACCTAAATGAAAACTGAACTATACACGGACAAAATTAAGATGGTCCGAACATCAAATTGTAAAGAAGGAAAACGAAACTCCAATGTTTCTAGAATAAGAGAACAATAATAATGCAAATAAAAAATCCTTCTTTTCCATATGTGTTTAGCATGAGAACTTCTAAGAATAATAGGTGAATTTAAATCGAAAAAAGCATTAACATTCCAGAAAGATAAAATACCATTAATTCTTGTAGAGTAAACACAATATAGGACTGAAGTTCTAGAAAGATAAATACATTCAATGCCTGTAAAGGGTACACTTTAAATATACATATACAAAGGAAACTACAACAGAGTATGCTAATAAAATGCGTGGCCCATGCGCACAACATAAATTAAAACCCATAACTTCTCGGAGGTTACCAAATCCAGAAACCAAATCAAAATTAAGGATCCTGGTAGTTCAACCCAAAATAGTTTGTGGAACCCTCAGGGTAAACAAATAGACCAAACAGATAAACATAGGGAGGAACCCATAAAAATGTGCAATAAAAGAAACGATTAACTATGCTCTTGAATATATTAGAAATGATTTAGTGTACACAGAAACAAAATAACTCCTACACAATAACTCAGTAGGAAGACCGAGCGAAATTCTTGCTAAAATTACTAAAGTATGCAGGGAGCCAAGAGGGCATAACTCTGCCAAACAGTAAAAGAGCAGGAGACTCTACGGTCGTAAAATCCAGTGATACCTAGGTGTCCAACTATGTGCCAAGCCAAAAGCGTTCGATGATCTAAGAATAAGCTCACACAGAATACCTAAAAAAGGAAGAGGTCTCTAATAAGTCTGCATCGAAGAGTAACAGAGATGAAATATAGTTGAGTACCCTTGGCCAATGGCTGAGGATAATACCTGCACCAATAAAACAAGAAATGGGTGTTAAGACAGTAACCATAGAACAAATACACAGAAGTATAGACAATAATTTCCGGAGAGATATGGAAGGAGAGTGAACCTGTGTTAAATCACAACCGTAGGCATATTTGCCGGAGAAACTCTGTAAAAATGAAAGGAGAGAAGCTTAAGATTAAGGGATAAACCTATAAAAGAAGAAAACACAAACAGAAGGTAGAAAAAAAAAAGATTTATACATTTCCATAATCGTTGTGAGGGAAGGGGAAACTTCATCGGGGTTCGCTTGCACACCAGAATGACAAGACGTGCACTGGCCATCCTTCTGAAAGACATTGTAATGCATTTCCAAGAGCAAGATACAGTGGGTATCATACCCTACACCAAGTTAAACATACACTACGGAGTCCAAAGCACAAAAAAAAAAAATTAATGAGAGTATGACCACTCAAGGGGAGTTTTCTTACGAATCCATGGTGGAGGAGTTGTTCAGTTGGAGCAAGGCGAAGCTAGAAGAACCTCCATGCCGTCGCAGAGGTTGCAGACGAGGCATTCACAACAGAACTTCCAGAAAAATGAGGAAGAAGTTAGGTTTACCATGGTATTAGCCCAATACGTTCCCACCCAAATCACCACCGTAGATCCCAAGACATCCAATCGAACGGTGATTGAGCCAGCAGGCGGTGAACTATGGAAGTGCCATACGGTGCCAATTTAATAGAGGAGTATAGTTGTAAGATTAAAAGCTAAGAATAGTACCCAAGGATATCTAGTTTGATTTAGCCAGACACTCCTTAAGATAGGATTAATAACATACATAAGCGATCATGGTATGTGAATTAATAAGCAGGGTTATCAACAAGATCACGTGCAAGGCTCCAATGATGTTAAACAACAAATTTTATGTGGTGTTGGAACGGGGTTACCTAAGCTATGTTTTTTTATATAATTTTGTAGTAATTGGTCCTGCGTAGGGGCTTTGGTGTGGGTCAAATCCCCCAATGTTTTGTAATGGGTCAAAGGGTAGACCTAGAGTCTACAAACCACATTTTGTGGACCATAGAATAGCAAAGGCTATGATGATATAAATAGATAGATAGTTGGGTCTAGAAAGTAAGAAGTAAGTAAGATTGATGCTGCAGAAGAACTATTGAGATCTCTATTGGGTTGTTTTGGGTAAGGACCCCTGCTGGCTGTGTGCATAGAGATCCTCAGCCTTGCTGTGTGCAGACCCTTCTAGCTGTGTGCGCGGGCTGTGTCTTGGGTTTGTAATTGTGTTTTTGGATATTAATGAATGCAAAATCCATTTGAAGTATCTTTATGACATCTGGATTAGTCATGTTTATTACTGAAGTTCCTATGTGTTATTTAAATAAGCTACGATTGTAATGTTCTGTGGTGATAATTGTTGATGTGCACATGGATTCGAATGTATTGATGAGATCTGTTAATGATAGTAGCTTTGTTTATGGTTACATGCTTATTATACTATTAAAGGCTCGATAATAGGCTTGTTTCTATGCGAACTGATAGATTCAACAAATATCTGCCTTGATTACCTACTCTCTCCCAGGGTGCGGAAACCTGGTTCCAACACCCACCCATACTACTTCGGGTGAGACCTTGGCCTGTGAAAGTAGGTCATTGCTGAAAGGGCCAGTAGTATAAGGGTTTTTTGGAAACCCTTAACTCCGAACCTGGCTTAGGACCCTTGAAGCCAAAAAATGGTTCCGTTGCCGAGACCAAGAGAATTATTAGAGAGAGATCGAGTAATGCCATGAGGGCATTGGAGCCCTGAGAAAGTGGAGCTCGAATACTGGTTCGAAAGACAGATTCAAAAATTTTCTGTGAAGGAGAATCACAGCACGAAGCTGACCGCTGAGAAGTGGAAGAAAAAATATATTTTCACTGAAGTATATGAAATTTTCTTTGTAACTTTTGCACACGAGCTCCAGGATTGGCTAGCGAGGATAGTAGAATTCCAGACGTGTTGGAAAGACGATCAAGTTACGTAGTGTACTCCGAAATTGATTCAACAGTTGGAAAATACTGACAACACAATCACCCGCATGATAGATCATTGGGTAGATAGTGTGCTAGGAGGATTTGTAACAAAATTCACAGTCGATCAGTTTGTATCCTACTATGAGGTAGAGCGAAGGTTCTTCAAAGAATTTTGAGGTAAGTTCTTATGAACATTGCCGTTTAAAATATTACTGTGCGAAAATGAATTTTGTGCAGCCACACCGAATGAATGACCTCTGGTTAGAGTGAGAGTGCAACACGAAGTGGTAAGTACTACCGAGCCAACCGAGAAGGGGATAGATCCATCTACAACCCAATACTAGAGTCAATTGTGCACGAAGTAATTGGCCCCCCAGCTACACCACCTTCGAGTAAGCACAAGGGAAAGAACTCCCCCACACCTCCGCCACCACTGGAAGCAGATATGGCTGCACACATGAAGCTTCCCACCTTCAAGGGTGTACGAGATGAGGATATGGACCGATTTTGGTTTGTAGCAGAATCAGTATGGACTACACAGAACGTGGCTAGTGATGCTGTAAAGAGGGTGCAAATATCCCTCACCTTTGAAGGAAGGGCCCTGGATTGGTACATGGGGTACGCAGGCTAGCATGCGGATCCATCTATTTAAGATATTAATAATGCTTTAAAACAACAGTTCTGGAAGCCTAAGTCCTATGCTCAGCTGGTGGTTGACTTGAAAAACTTTAGACAAGGACCCACTGAGTCGGTATGGGAGGCTGATCACTGGCTGAAGAAGGTTATCAGTGATGGGGAATTTCAGTGTGATGATAGACAACACAAGGAATGGTTCATCGCCATGCTATTACCTCACCTGTGCGCACCTATGGGTCAACAAGTGATTTAGATGCAAGAGAAAGCCTTGGATATTTCTATGAAGCTAGAAGCTACGCCAAGAGACGATGCCAAATTTGGGGTACATAAGATCTAGGGACAACTGGAGGCAATGCACCATGAAATCCAGAATCTGCGGAAGGAGCGAAGAAAATAAGCTAGCCCAAACGTATGGTGCATAAGATGCAGGGTGTCCGGCCACACCAAGGATCAATGCCCTCTGCTGGCAGACTACATGCAAGCTAGGGGGCCCAGCCCATTGCCTCCTAAAGAGGCTGCGGGACCAAGCAGTCTGACGTTATGGTGCGCTGACTGTCGCGTAGCTGGACTACATGATACCAATCACTGCCCCCATCTTAGTGCTTATGTTCCAGAATTGAAGCAAAAATGGTGTCGATTTTGCTCATCTATGGGACATGACGAACATAACTGTCGGACATATGACTTAATGATAGACTGAGAAAACCTATATAGAGTATATGTTGACCCTTCTTCACCACTATCTCCCTCAGGAAGAGGAGGCTCCCCAGCCAGAGGCAGGGGAGGGGGAAGAGGTGGAGGCGTAGGTCGGGGAAGAGGGCAATTGATCTGTTACAACTGTGGAGAAATAGGGCACTTCGCAAGGGACTGTTTGAACCCTGCACGAAAATCTTGCCGATATTGTAGACAATTGAATCATGTGATCAAAGATTTCCCAGTACTGATAGCAAAAATTTAGGAAAAAAAATAGACATCGGCGCAGAATGTGCAGAGGGTTAAGGTGGAACCGCGTGATGAGGGACCAAGTATTAATGTCATAACGCACAATGGCATGGCTATTGGAGGAGTTGAGGAGAAATTTGTGGCTAAACCCCTTATCCAAAATTTTTCTATCAAACAGGAAAGCTTGGACCTACAGAAGGAGAAATAAACCTTCATCGAAGCTCGCAGAGACTTTGCCAAGGATGAGGCATCTACTTCCAAGGCTCCAAAAAACCTAAGAGTGGATGATGAAGTTAAACCATTCCTCCAAGGATGTATGAAGATGCTACGCAACCAGAAGGCTGTAGAAAATCTTCAAGCACTGATAGACAGTTGTGCAGATAGAACTGACCCTCCCACAGAAGTTAAAGATGTTCACAAACTTTACAAACATAAGAAACACACTGGTCGGGAGATGCGGCTAACAACGCAGATCGGTGATTATGAAATGGATCAGGTCATCCTGGACCTGGGACCCAATGCGAATGTCCTGCACAAATAGACACGGTAAAGGATGGGAGAACCTAAGTTGGAATGGTATACTATACAGCTGCGCATGGCTAGTCAATAGAAGATCATACCATTGGGGAGACTAGAAGATTATGGTAGATATCGTAGGGGTTAAGGTACGCGCGGACTTTGAAGTAATTCAGATTGTGGAAGATGCAGACCCTTATCTTGCACTCTCGGGACTGGATTGGGCTATAGACATGGGAGGCATTATTGACTTGAAGAAAAGGAGCATGGTTTTTGAGAATGAGGGTATGAGAGTGATTGTCCCTCTAGACCCAACAGAAGGAGAGCGGTATACAGAACCTATGCGCAAAGAAGATGACGTGGATCATATCTATAAACTAACCGCCCAGGAAGAGGATTGGATTAATCCTACAGCTGATGGTGTGCTTTGCTGGGAGTAATATAGTGAATGCCTCTCTGACTCCAACCGGGAGATAAAAAATTGGCAGAATCGGTTGCATGATGTATCTGCACTACGATGTTTTAGGATCACGAAGAGCTTCTGGTGTATCTCCTCAGAGGTAAGAGAGTTTCCTTATTTTTATGGTTCTGGTAGTATTAGGGATTTTCTGAGAACATTTGAAGAAGAAATCCCAAGGGAGCGAAGAATGTGGGCGCTTAACCTAGCCATGCATGCAACCCCTCTGCGGTGACGAGAAAATCATAAGGGGATGTTCCAAGATTGGGAGGAATGTGACGAGATGATGATCCTACGATTTGAACCTCCGGTTCACCTATGCATGGAGGCTTTCCTTAGCCAAGGAGACCCGTGCAAGCACGTGGCCGCATGGATGGAGGTGTGGTGTGAAAGGACCACAGACGAATGGGTCCACTTTTTCATTCATGCCTTGGGGCAAATCCCCACTGCATGGTATCTGGATGCAGAGCTACATCAGTGTACCCATCACAGGGAAACCATGAAGGATGATTTTGTGGGGACGTTTGGGTTGATAGGTGGAATTGAGGTGTTAGAAAAAGCCCTGCAGGATATAGATGCCTTAGTAATTGATGAATCATGCCCTCGTGTGGAGTACGGGGCACCAGAGTGGGATACGCAGATGTAGGATATTGTTAACTACAACAATCTATCAATGGAGGAATGTGACGAAGTGCTGTGAAATATCACTATCCCAGAATTGAAGGGTGAACGCGCAGTTGCCGGACCCCCAGTACAGATCGTAGATGTGACCAAGCCTCTTAAGCTAAGGGAAGTCAACATTGGAACAGAAGTACAACCTAAGCTAGCTAAGATTGGGGACTACTGGTACGAAGATACTGTTGGGAAAGTCACAGAGCTTCTCACGGAGTACCAAGACCTATTTCCTATGAAGTCCTTAGAACTCAAGGGTATTACAGTGGACCTGGGGGTCATACGCATCACTTTAAAACCAGATGCACACCCTTTTAAGTAGTGACCTTACCGATTGAACCCCAAGTATAAGCAAAAATTCAGGGAAGAAATTGACAAAATGATAGTTGCAGGTATCATCGAACCGGTAGAACAGTTTGATTGGGTGAACCCTATGGTGGTCTAGGAGAAAAATACTGAAGGATAAATAAGAATATATGTTGACCTACGCAAACTGAATGATGCCTACTTACATGATCCCTCCCCTATGCCATTCTCTGATGAAATTCTCGATAGTGAGGGAGGACAGGAAGCATACTCGTTCACTCACGGGTTTTTGGGCTACCATCAGATTAGGATCGCACTTGAAGATCACAGCAAAACTACGTTCACCACCGAATGGGGATCCTTCCAATACACAGTCATGCTGTTTGGGCTCAAGAATGCCCCTGCCATCTTTTCGCGGGTAGTGGTCGCAATATTCAAGGAGTTCATCCATAAGTTTTTGGAGGTTTATTTTGATGATTGGACAATATTTGGGTTGGTAAAGAAGCACGTCTCGAACCTGCGCATGATGTTGGATGCCTGTAGAAAGCACCAGATTTCCCTAAATATTAAGAAGTGCATATTTTTCGTACCTTTAGGGATCTTGTTAGGGCACATCGTCTGTCGGCAAGGACTGATGGTTGAACCCTCCAAGGTAGCAATTATCATCAACCTGGCAATCCCTACAACTGAGAAATAGATGCGCTCCATCGTCGGGCACATAGGATACTACAGGTAGTTCATTAAAGGGTACACACTGATCACAACACCCATGGAGAAGTTGCTAAAGAAGGATGTTTCATTTTTTTGGGACACGAAGTGTCAGAAGAGCTTTGAGTTGCTCAAGGGAAAGATGGTCTCTGCACCTATCCTCATATTTCCTGATTGGGCAAAGGTTTTCCATGTCCATGTAGATGCTTCAGGGATTGCCCTGGGAGCTATCCTTAAGCAGCCTAGGGAAGGGGACATTGACCACCCGATTCCATTTGCTAGTAGAAAAATTTCTAGTGTGGAGCATAAATACTCCACTACTAAGCGCGAGGGGTTGGCCATGGTATATGCCCTGCAGAAATACCAACATTATCTATTGGGGGGCACTTCAAGATGTTCACGAACCACTCAACTTTAAAGTACCTAGTGAATAAGCCTATGTTGGGGGGGAAGATTTGCTGATGGCTACTACTATTTCAAGAATATGGTTTTGAGATCATCGTGAAGCCAGGGAAACTAAATGTTGGGCCGGACCACTTGTCTCGAATCGAGAGTGGTGAAGAACCGACCAACCTAGAAGAAGGATTGACCGATGCAAAGCTATTTGAAATTAAGGTGGTTGATACACACTTCTCTGATATCATTCATTTCTTAACTACGAGGATGGCACCTGCAAAATATTTGGTACAACAGAAAAAAAAATTTGGTAACCCGCGTAGTGGAATTTAACATCATAGCAGGCCACTTGTATAATTTGGGAGCTAATGAGATATTGCGAAGATACGTTCTGGAGCATGAAATACAAGCCATCTCAACAGAGGCCCACAGAGGCATAGTAGGAGGTCACTAGGAAGGGAAAGCTACGACGTAGAAGATCTTAAGAGCTGGGCTATGGTGGCCCACACTACATAGTGACTCTTATGACTATTGCAAAGCTTGCGACACATGGCAAAGGAGAAGAAGACCATTGCGTAGGGAAGAAATGCCCTTGCAACTATAGATGGCCCTGCAAGCATTCAACAAGTGGGCCATAGACTTCGTTGGGCCCATCAACCCACCAGGGAAGAAGACAAGTGCCCGCTACATCATCACTGCAACTAATTATGTCACTAGATGGGCTAAAGCATAATCTATAAAGGATTGTACTCCAGACACCGCTGCGCACTTTATTTTTGAATATATTCTAACTAGGTTTGGTTGTCCGGAGATCTTGATGAGCGATAGAGGTACGCATTTCGTTAATGAAACAATATAAGCTTTGACTGAAGAATTTCAGATCCACCATGCAAAAAGTACCCCATATCACCCATAGGCAAATGGAATCATGGAAGCTTTTAATAAAATTTTGGAATAGGCACTAACCAAGATCTGTAATTTCGATCGAAGCGATTGGGACGTGCGCATCCCATCGGTCCTTTGGGACTATCGAACCACATGCAAGAAATTAACTGGGAAAACACCATTTCGAATGGTTTATGGAAAGGAGGCCATCATGCCCATGTAATATATTGTTCCTAGCCTACGCATCGCAGCCTTTACGAACATGGCGGAGCCTGATATCATGGAGGAACACTTAGCGCAGCTAGTCGCCTTGGAGGAAGATCGATTCATTGCTAACTTTCATCAGCAAGTTCAGAAGGCCCGAGAAAAAGCATGGCATGATAGACACATTCAGTAGAAGGTTTTTTTGGAAGGAGATTTGGTCCTGCTATACGATATCCAATTTGTGAAACACCCAGGGAAGTTTCGTTAGCACTGGCTAGGCCCCTATATGGTCAAGGAAATCACTGATGGAGGAGCGGTCTAGTTAGCTACATTGAGCGGTGATATTATCTCGAGATATGTTAATGGCAGCCGGCTCAAACCATACCAGATCAAATGAATATATGGCTGGAGTAGTTGTATTGGGAATAATATGTGAAGGCAAGAGGAAAAACACAGGCCAGCCCATTATACCTGCAAGGATCGCCTGCAGGTCTAGAAGTTGGGGGAGGTGTGCTAGGAGTGCAGGGGTTGATCGCAGGTTCGGAAGCTGGGGGGGTGCGATGGGAGCACAGGGGTCGATCATAGGTCTAGAAGTCGGCGGAGGTGTGTTAGGAGTGCAGGGGAAATCCACAGATGTGAAAACTAACCGTTGGAACAATAAAACTGGGTAAAAATCAAGTTTTACTGTTGGAAGGAGCAGGCAGTCGGGCAATTGATACGAATATTTCTATATATTTTTTACCATTCCCTTGATGGTAAGTTTCAGATAAGCCTCATCCAACCATTGGTCACTATCCAAATCTATAAAAGCCGGAGGGTAGATTAGAAGTGGGTTCCGTGCATTTTGAAAACCTTATATCTTGCAAATTTCCGTAAGTATTGTGCTCTGTTAATGTCTAGGTGGGATACCCCCTCGGATAGTAGAAATCCTGAGTTCATCTTCTGAGTGAGAATGACTATGACCAATCTCGCTGAATCATCACAGACCATGGCCTCTACTGATGAAGTATTGGAGGTCACCCCTGAAGTTGAAGAGGTTGTGTCCACACCAACCAAGGGAAAGTAGGTGGAGAAAAAGAAGGGTAAGGGGAAAGGCTAGGAGCAAGGGTAGGGGAGGGCTGTGAAATGGACTGGAGGGAAGCCACGCACCTCCCCTCAGAATGTGAAATCAACTTGAACGATGCCCTAGGCACGCTCTCCTAACCCAACGAAGTGACCTCTATTTGCTCAGGAAGAGGTCCAGATTGCTAAACCAATCACTTGGCTGCCGCCCTATGTTCGGCCTCGCCGTCCCTTGGTGCGCATGCCTAAGAACCTTGAAGTTATGCGTGCCTATTTGAAAATGCCACTAATTCTGGGTGAAGTCCCCATAATTGGAGAAGCACATGGAAAGCTTGCCTAAATTAAGTTTGACGACCATGACCTGGCCAACCTAGAGGCCTTCCCAAAATTGGCACCTGAGTTGTACCTTGAAAGAATATTGGAAGATTACGTGCTAAAGGTCATCCCAATGCCATGTGTGCACGGGCTAGAAAAATCTGGTTTACTAGAATTTTTGTGAATGCCTCATTTTGGCTAATACAGTATAACCGACCGAATTGCGCGACAACTGCTAGCCCTGATCCATGATGGCAACTTATGGATCTGGGACCACATTCCCATTGATGCCACCCTCATTCACCACATTAATAGTCTCCCTATGGAGGGGTCGAATCCCATGGAGCGCGTTGACAAGAAGTATGAGCAACAGATCATCGACAAGGTGTGAGAGGAATACCACGTTGAGCGGAATACTAGGGGATTCCTAATCAACACCATTTCTGACCTAGGAGTGTGCATGGGTACCCTATTGGTGGATTGTAAGATGATGCGCAAGTGCCAGGCCATGACCGTCCCCGCTTATGTAATTTAGTTGGCTGGCTGCTACGAAAAGGGGGTCTACTTCAATTGGTCCCAATTCCTTTGCAATGAATTTTTGGAGAACGTGCACAAGGCCCAGGATCATGGAAGGGAATTCTTCTACTCTTGGCTGTTGCTTCTAATTGCATTGGTTGCATGGGAAGCCCCTAAAGACTAAGTCCTCTCTGAGCTCGAACCAAACATGTGTGAGGGGGAACGATACAAAAATTTGTGGGATTCGAAGGATGAGCAGAGCATTGAGGATAACAAAGTCTTTGGGGTCCTATTTCAGAGCGGGCTCACAACATCCATTCACTCATGGCCACGCTTGTCACCAACGGTCTACGAAAAATACAAGAGCATCGCAACATTCCAAGTCACGATGCATAATGTACAAATAAGGGGCTTTAAGGATCCCACTTCGGTATCGCTGCCTTACATGGTCGCCGATGAGGAGGTCGACTGGCTCATTGCCACTTAGCCACCACACTGGAGATTGGGCTTCAAATCAGGTGCGGATGACACTACGAGTACAAGCACAGCCCTGAAGACCACCCTGCCTAATCCCACGAAGAATGCAGAAGGACGTGGCCCGGAGGACTCCACCAGGACAAAGGGCGTAGCACAAGGAGTGGAGCAGGAATCGTAGCAGGAATTGGAGCAAGACATGGACACAGAGGGTCTGGATGCACAGGGTGTTGATTCCCCACGTGGTATGAAAAAGACAGTTGATCTTCTCAAGGGCCAGCGAAAGAAACAATGGGCTACAAGGCTCGATAGGGAGAATGTAGTCACATTGACAAAGGAAGACTTCGAGAAAATCGCAGATGCAGTCACTCTTACCTCAGAAGATAGATGGCTCACTTTGGAAGAGCAACAGAAGGCTGCGGTCACCACCTTATAGTCTGAGATCCAAGCTTTGTAGCTCAAGGCCGATACCCTGCAGATGAGCATGATTCAAGTGAGGCTGCCCCCAACAACCAGCACTAAGATGATCATCACGACTGAGAGTCTTCCCCCTGCCAGGCACAACACTCACCCTGAGTCCACCTACCTTGTGCGCGCAAGTATAAACTTGTGCAAAACTACATTTGGATTTGGACCGGCTTCCACATGAACCGCTACAGGTCCTCCATACATCCCTCTTTGAAGAGATTTAGCACAGAGACTGCCGTGTGTAGCAGAAAATTAGTACAGTCGAGTAAAAAATCATTAAAAAAACCACTGAGGTGTCCCAGGCGCAGGCTGTGTGCACCCTTTTCGCCGCACAACAGATCGAGTTGGAACGTCTCATCAAAAGGCTATGCGCAAATGTGACTGAAGATATCCCGGCTCTGCTACCCCCCAGGCCAAGATTGAGGGACTCGTCGCAACCCTGAAGGATTCTAGGACTGAGATCCAAAATTTCAAGACTGAGATGGAGCAGCGGATTGTTGCGTTGCAGGCAAAATTGCAGCCGAAAACGCCACCTGAGGCACGAGCCCAATGATTTGCGCTGATCACCTAAGCCAAAAATACCATTACAGCTCAGATCACTCAGGTCACATAATTTCTTGAGACAGCCATGCAACTATGGTCTAAGGTGTAGCGTGACCCTCTCTTGCGTGAATTTACTCAATAACTACACCAGAAGGAGGAAGAGTTTGAGAAAATAGAAGCTACAATGACTACTCTGATCCCAGCTCAACGCCTGGCACGTTTGTGTGCTAACCATGTACTCAAATATGACCTGGAAGAGCTCTGCCACAAGAAGAAGGTTCTGAGTGACCACCTCAACCTGTGCGTCGATGAAGCCCTTAAGATATCTCAGGACGTTGATGTTGCAGTAAAACAGCTGAATCAGACCCTGGAAAGTGTCAGTGCTGCCACTGAAGGACCAACTTCATAGAAGTTGGTAGACATTGCATAGAATGATGTTGCATAGAGAAAAGGGGTGATGCCCCCTTTGGTCGATGAAATCAAGCAGCTTCAGGTGAAGATACAAACCCCACGGCCGCTGTGACTCGGGATGAGTCACAAGATTGTGTTGGGGGCCTGTTGGAATGGGGTTCCCTAAGCTGTGTTTTTGATATAATTTTGTAGTAATTGGTCTTGCGTAGGGGCTTTGGGGCGAGTTAAAGCCCCCAATGTTTTCGAATGGGTCAAAGGATAGACCTAGAGTCCGCAAACCATGGTTTGCAGATCATAGGATAGCAAAGGCTACGATGATATAAATAGATAAATAGTTGGGTCTAGAAAGTAAGAAGTACGTAAGATTGATTTTGCGGATGAACTGTTGAGATATGTATTGGGTTTTTTTGGGTAAGGACTCCTGCTGGCTGTGTGCATGGAGATCCTCAGTCCTGCTGTGTGCGGACCCCGCTGGCTGTGTGCACGGGATGTGTCTTGGGTTTGTAATTGGGTTTTTGGATATTAATGAATGCGGAATCTATTTGAAGTATCTTTATGAGATCTAGATTGGTCGTGTTTATTACTAAAGTGCCTCTGTGTTACCTAAATAAGTTTCGGTTGTAATGTTCTGTGGTGATAATTGCTGATGCACATGTGGATGCGAATGTATTGATCAGATCTGTTAATGATAGTAGCTTTGTTTATGGTTACATGTTGATTATAATGTTAAAGGCTCGATAATAGATTTGTTTCTGTGCGAACCTGATAGATTCAATGAAGATCTGCCTTGATTACCTACTCTCTCCTAGAGTGCGGAAACCTAGTTCCAACACCCACCCATACTACTTCGGGTGAGACCTTGGCCTGAGAAAGTAGGTCATTACCGAAAGGGATAGTAGTATAGGGGTTTGTTGGTAAACCTTAACTCCGAACCTGGGTCAGGACCCTTGAAGCAAACATGTGGATACGTTACCCTATGTATTTCAATGCAACATAAAGATGTATAATTAAACAAATATGTTAACATATACGTGTATATAAAAATATTGAATCATAGTGCACGAAGATTTAGGGATTTATATGAATAAATTTATATATATGTAGTACAGTCATATGTTCGACATAGGTAAGAGTTAAATATTTTTTTTATGTTGAATTTTACAAGTGGTATCAGAGTAGGGTTCGCATGGTGGGACCCTAGGGGTCACCTAACATGATAATTATGTGTATAAATGATGCTCAGAACAAAAATAATAATATTGTAGAGGACAATATGAGAAGGGGATTGACACAACAGACACCTCGGAATACTGGGGAACCCCCACCTCAACCAAAACCAGAAATGAATCCTGAAATGTGGATTCAATTGAGTGTGTATCAGCACTAGCAGACTAGTAGACTACTAGAGGAGCAACAACACCAGACAAGTATACAATTAAGCATTGTGCAGAAGTTGCAGGAAGAGATGGTCCGAGTAAGGAGCGATAATGAACGTTTGATGCAAGAACATGAAAGGATACTTAAGAGCCTTTTGGACAAACAGAATGAGGGGGTGTTACAACCTAGTCCCGATAGGGACATGTAGGAAGATAATGAACGAGAAGGCAAGGACCAAACCACTGATAGAATGGATAGAAGCCATTCACAACAAAGCAATAAGAACAAAAAATAGAATGAAGCCGAGTCTAGTAACGTGTCGGATCAACAATAAATTAAGAAGAAAAAGGTGGAACTACAAGGAGAATTCAGGAAGATAAAACCACCTACATTTGATGGAGAAGCTGAAGAGGTGGCTCAAGCCTGGCTGATTAATATGAAAAAATACTTCCAATTTAATGAGTACAGTATCAACCTTAAAGCCAGATTGGCCATTTATCAATTGAGAGAAAAGGCCACCTTGTGATGGGAGGAGGTAAAGAATGTTTGTAGCATTGAAGATCAAGATGTGACATGGGATTCATTCCAGAAATATTTCAAAGACAAGTACTTAACAAAATGTTTCTATGATGAAAATTCCAGGGAATTTCATGATTTAAAGTTGGGTCAAATGACAATGGATGAGTACATAATCAAGTTCACTTCCCTACTAAGATACATTCCATATCTAAGGGATGAAAAGGCTAAGGTTCAATGGTTTTTAGTAGTATTCCAACCCACATGAAGTAACGAATTGAATTTTTGAATTTAAGGACCATGGATGAAGAAATTCGGAAATCTAGAATGTGCTATCAATAGTCCAAAGAGAAAGGAGAATTGGGCAAAAATTGGCAGTGCAGAAAAGGACAGAAAAATAGTTCCAGTTTCAAAAGTGCTAGAACCAGTAACTTCAAGAATTCTGCATGAAATACATTAAGCAAACAATTTGGTATAAATCATCAAAGAACCTAATGACCTAAAGAAGAGAGGCCTACAGAGGCTTCTAGCAAACTTGAGCAAGGACATGTTCCCAAACCACCTCTGCAGTGTTGGGGGTGTGGCGAGGCACATTATTATAAAAACTATGCATAGCGAGGGAGAAGTGATACAATGGCTAATATGCAAGAAGCTTCTATAGTGGGAGATGTAGCCCGAAATATACCTAGAATCAACGCAGCGTTGGAAGATCATCAGGCGGATTATCAACCAACAATGATAGAGTTGGAAGGTAAGCTACTCTCACAGTCTATTTCTATTTTGGTTGACCCAGGTGCAATTTTAAGTTATGTAAACCAAAAAATAGTAGAAGTATGTAAATTAAAAATTCAAAAATTAAAAATTCCTTGGCTGGTACAGCTATCCACAGGTGCAAAAAGAAATGTAAGTGCCAAAATTCCAAACTGTACATTGGAAATTGGAGACCAGCAGTTAAACGTGGACCTAAACATATTGCCATTAGGATCCTATGATGTACTGCTAGGCATGGATTGGCTAGAGAAGCATTGGAATTTGATGGATTGTAAAGAAAATATTATATATTATAGAGTGCAAGATGGAACACGCAAAGAGATTCAGGGAATCAAGAAAACACTACAGCTGCGTCCTATTAAATCGTCTCAAATGAATAAATGTATGAGGAAAGGATGTGAGATTTATGCCATCCAAGTGGGTTATGACAAATCCAAGGAGAAGACTCTTATGATGGAAAACATACCGGTAGTATAATACTTCACAGATGTATTTCCAGAAGATGTACCAGGATTACCCCTAAGAAGAGATATTGATTTCACCATTGAGTTAATGCCAAGAGCATCACCAGTTTCAAGGGCTCCTTACATAATGAGTATTCCAGAGCTAACTGAATTAAAAATGCAATAGCAAGAGCTTTTGGACAAAAGGTACATTGGCCCAGGTGTGTCCCCTTGGGGAGCACTAGTGTTGTTCGTAAAGAAGAAGGATGGAACCATGCAGATGTGCATGGATTATAGACAGCTCAATAAATTGACAGTAAAAAAAAATTTATCATTTACCTCGAATTGATGACCTATTTGATTAGGTGAAGGGGGCCACAGTATTCTAAAAAATATACTTAAGGTCTGGATATCACCAGATCCGGATTAAAGATGAGGATATTCACAAGACTGCTTTTCGTACTAGGTACGGACATTTTGAGTTTGTGGTACTACCCTTCGGTCTAACTAATGCACCAACAATGTTTATGAGGTTGATGCATGGTATATTCCACCCTTTATTGGATAAATTTGTGCTAATATTTATTGATGATATTTTAATTTATTCCAGGAATTAGGAAGAGCATAAGGAGCAACTAAGAATAATGTTGGAAATGTTAAGAAAACACCAGATGTACGCCAAGTTCAGCAAATGTGATTTCTTCAAAGAAGAAATCTAGTACTTGGGCCATGTTATTTCAGCTGAGGGGATAAGAGTTTATCCATATAAGATTAAGATAATTATGTAATGGAAAATTCCCCAAAATGTGGCAGATATCCGATCCTTTAGGGGATTGGATGGGTATTACCAATGGTTCATTGAAGGGTTCTCCAGAATTTCATTTCCAATCACCTCCTTGCAGAGGAAGGGAAAAGTATTTAGGTGGAATATTGAATTCCATAACAGTTTTGAAAAGTTAAAACATCTATTGACCACTGCCCCAGTGTTGAGGGTAGCCAACCCCAACAAAGAATTTGAGGTTTGTACAAATGCCTGTAAGGAAGGGGTTGGGGCAGTTTTATCACAAGAAGGAAATATGGTTGCCTATGAATCCAGGATGTTAAAAGAGCATGAGAAAATATAGTCAGCTTATGACATGGAGCTAACAGTAGTAGTACATGCACTCCGGGTAGGGAGACACTACCTACTGGGAAATAGGTTTGTATTAAAAATTGACCACAGTAGCCTAACCAGCTACTTTAAGTAAACTGATCTAAAATCTCAACAGGTAAGATGGAATGCCTTCCTAAGTGAATTTGACATTGATATTCAGCATGTGAAGGTTAAAGAAAACAGTGTGGCGGATGCTTTAAGCAGAAAACTTCATTGTGTTTATGAAATTTGCTATAACCAACTTGAATGCAAATTTCTAGATCAAGTAAAAGAGGAAACCCGAAAGGATCCTGAATACCAATTTTTATGGAAACAAATGGAGGAGGCCAGAAAGAAAGAAAACCCCTTTGATTATGAAGTTAGCAAAGAACAATTGTTAACCTTTAAAGAAAAGATATATATACTGAGTCGAATGGATCTAAAGGAGCTAATCATGAATGAATATCACCGTAGAAATTATTTAGGACACCCAGGATACCGGAAAATGTTGACCGCAATTTGAAAAATTTATTTCTGGCCTGGTATGCGAAAAATCATTGCTGAATATTTAAAAAAATGTTGGAGTGTCAACATGTTAAGGTGGAGCATCGACATCCAGTTGGATTGTTACAGCCTATACCAGTACCTGAATGGAAATGGGACGTCATATCCCTAGACTTCATTACTGGTTTACCACGATCGAAAAGGCACAATCACTCCATTATGATGGTGATTGATAGACTGAGTAAGGTGGTAAATTTTATACCTGTACAGTCTACTTACAAAATTGTACAGATAGCCGACATTTTTATGAGATAAATATTTAGACTACATGGCATTCCAAAGACTGTCATTTCAAACAGGGATGTGAAGTTTACTTCAGCATTCTAGAAAACCTTTTTCACAGGTCTGGGGACCCAAACAAATTTCAACACTACTTATCATCCTCAGATGGATGGAAAAACTGAGCTGGTAAACCAAGTCTTGGAGGATATGCTATGCATGTACGTAATGCAGCAGCCAAAATAATGGGAAGATTATTTACACTTAGTAGAATTTTCCTACAACAATGGTTATCGGGAGTCTCTTAAGATGAGTCCTTTCGAAGCTCTATATGGAAGTAAATTTCGCACACCCATTAATTGGAGCAACCCCAAGACTAAGTTGATGCTTGGACCAGAAATGTTGGCTGAGATGGAATCAAAGGTAAGAAATATCAGGAAAAACCTAAGAGTTGCTCAAGATCGACAGAAGACATATGCTGACAAAAAAAGGACTTATAGAGAATTTGAGGTGGACGATCATGTGTATGTAAGGATCAAACCAAAGAGGAGCACCTTAATATGGGCCTCTTGTGCCAAGTTGGCTCCTAGGTTCTGTGGACCTTTCCAGATATTGGAAAGGGTGGGGCCTGTGGCATATCGATTGGCTTTACCCAACCATATTCGAGTACACAATGTGTTTCATGTGTCCCTAATGAAGTGATACGTGCATGATCCGAAGCATGTAATCCATTGGTAGAGCATTCAGGTAGAGCCAGACAACGAGTTTCTGGTCGAACCTCAACGTATACTCGACCAGAGAGAAATCATGCTCCGGAATCGAGTCATCACCTAGGTTAAAGTGCAGTGGAAGCACTTCAACTTGGATGAGGCTACTTGGGAAGATGAAGGATTTTTACGTGAGGCTTATCTGGAATTATTTGTTGAGCTAGAGTGAAACACCAAGGATGGTGTTTATTTCCAGGGGGGGAAGTTGTGACAACTGACTTAAGTGTTAACTAGTTGTTTAACTGATATTATGTCATTTTAAGTATTATTTTGAAGAAAATGAAACAATTACTTTTTTGGAGAAATATTATTTAAAAAACATTAATTAATTTTGTTTTTTGGAAATAAAATTAGTTATGGAAAAGTGGTTCCATAAAAGTAAAAGACTTATGGTAAAAATCACTCCAAGAACTGAGAGGTATTTGGATACTACCTTTTCCTTTGAGGATAAAAGGTACATCCCAGTGAGGAAAAGGGGTTCTATTTAGTGACAAAGGGGAAGAAGAGTTCAAATAATTCCTGAGCTGGTAGAGACTAGTGGAATCACTCAGGTTTTCCCGTATATTTATGGAAAGAAGACTGGACTTTGGGTCCTGAAGTCTCTCTGAAATCATCTCTGTCAACCTATACTTCTCAGGTGTGGAGCACAGGGGAAGATGAGGATGTGATTACCTCTCTTAAGGTTGGGAGGACAACATCAGCAAAGCCAAGAAAACGAGATAAGTAAACAATATTTTTTTTACTACAAATATGGTAGACAGACACCTTCATTACAGGAGAATAGAAAATCAAGTTGTGTCAGAAAAAGAAACTGTAAACTGTTTTTACCTCTTGAAGGGCATATCTGAGAATGCAATGGAAAATTATAATTTAATCATAGAACTTTCAAGTGTAAATAATATGTAAGATATTTTCTTTTAAAAGCTATGTTGTGGTAAGATTCTCTCTAACAGAATAAAGGGGTCGAGGTTGAAGTACAATATTAAACCATTAATTAGAAAAGTACTTCTCTCAACAAGGATGAAAAATAGAATTCAGGGTGAACTATTAACTCAGGGTCCAGGGTGGAGACGCTAGATCCCAGAATCTGTTTGTTTGCCTAAACCAAAACAGAACTATACATGGAAATAATTAATATGGTCCGGACATCGAGCTAACTGTAAAGAAGGAAAATGAAACTCGAAAGTTTCTGGAATAAAATAACAGTACTAATGAAAAATGAAAATCCATATTTTCCATATGTGTTTAGCAGGAGAAATTCTGAGAATAATAAGTGAAGTTAAATCGCAGCAAGCATTAACATTCTAGAAAGATAAAATACCAATAATTCCTACAGAGTAAACACAGTATAGGACTAAAGTTACAAAAAGATAAATACATTCAATGCCTGTAAAGAGTACAATTTAAATATACATATACAAAGGAAGCTACAACAGAGTATGCTAATAAATTGTGTGACCCATGGGCACGATAGAAATTCTTGAAGGTTACCGAATCGAGAAACCAAATCAAACTTAAGGATCCTGGTAGTTCAAACCAAAACACTTTGCAGAACCCTCAGGGTAAACAAATAGACCAAATAGATAAACAGAGGAAGGAACCCATAAAAATGCACAATGATTAACTATGCCCTTGAGTATATTACAAATGATTTAGTGTACATAGAAACAAAAGAACTCCTACATAGTAGCTCATTAGGAGGACCGAGCGAAATTCTTGCTAAAATTACTAAAGTACGCAGGGAGCCAGAAAGGCATAACTTTGCCATAAAATAAAAGAGCGGGAGATTCTATGGTCGTAAAACCCAGTGAGACCTGGGTGCCTAGGTGTGTGCCTAGCCGAAAGCGTTTGGTGATCCAAGAAGAAGCTCACACATAATACCTGAAAAGGAAGAGGTCTCTAATAAGTCTGCGTCGAAGAGTAATGGAGAGGAAATATTGTTGAGTACCTGTGGCCACCGACTGAGGAGAATACCTACACCAATAAAACAAGAAATGGGGGTTAAGATAGTAACCATATAACAAATACAAAAAAGTATAAACAATAATTTCCGGAGAGAGATGGAAGGAGAGTGAACCCGTGTTAAATCATAACCACAGGTAGATTTTCCAAAGAAAATCTATAAAGATGAAAGGAAATAAGCTTAGGATTAAGGGATAAACCCGTAAAATAAGAAAAAACAAATGAAAGGTAGAAAAAAAATGTTTTATACATTTCCATAGCCGTTGTGAGGGAAGTGGAAACTTCGTCGGGGGTCACTTGCATGCCGGAATGACAAGACGCACATTGGCCATCCTTCTGAAAGACACTATAATGCATATCTAAGAGCAAGATACAGTGGGTATTGAACCCTACACTGATTTAAACATACACTATGAAGTCCCAAGCATGAAAAACACAGAGTAATGAAAGTATGACCACTCCAGGGGAGTTTTCTTACCGAGCCATGGCAGGGGAGTTGTTCAGTTGGAGCAAGGCGTAGTCGGCAGAACCTCCATGCCACCGTGGAGGTTGCATATGAGGCATTCACAGTGGAACTTCTAGCGAAATGAGGAATCAGTTAGGTTTACCATGGTATTACCCTGATACGTTCCTGCTCAACTCACCACTGTAGATCCCAAGACATCCGATCGAACGGTGATTGAGTCGGAAGGTGGTGAACTGTGGCGGTGTCATATGATGCCAATTCAATAGATGAGTACAAATGTAAGGTTAAAAGCTAATAATAGTACACGAGGATATCCAATTTGATTTAGCCGGATAGTCCTTAAGATAGGATTAATAACATACATAAGCGATCATGGTATGTGAATTAATAAGCGGGGTTATCAACGAGATCACGTGCAAGGCTTCAATGATGTTAAACAACAACCTTTACGTGGATACATTACCCTACGTATTTTAATGCAACATAAAGATGTATAATTAAACAAATATGTTAACATATACACGTATAGAAACATATTGAATCATAGTGCACAAAGATTTAGGGATTTATATGAATACATTTATATATATGCATTACAGTCATATGTTCGACATAGGTAAGAGTTAACTTTTTTTTTTTTTTTTTTATGTTGAATGTTACAATGTATATTTATAGATGGTGAGAAAATTCTATTTATATATGACGTTCTATTTTTAGATGTATGTGCGAGTTCTATTTATAGATCGCATGTCTATTTATAGATGCATGTTGACTATTATTATCCCTTAATAATAGTTGGACAATAAACAATAATCTATTCTCAATGAGCACTTGGAAATAATTAACTAAAGTGGAAAATCAGTTAGCTATAGGAAATTAGAGTTCAAAGGTTGGTTGGTGGGACATGCAAGTGGACTTAGTTATAACTGAGTGATTCGAAGTTGTAATAAAGTTGGATGTGTAGTTATGTGAGTTGTAAAGTAGTTTAACTTAGTTAAGTGAGTTAAACTCAGTTGTGCTAGTTGTAACTGAAGATACACAATCGTGAGAGATCAGTGAATTAATTATTAATTAATTCACAATCAGTGGTCTCACATGCAACTGAAGATTTACTACTGTTAACTACATGCATGTCAGATCCAGAGGAGACCTAGTTGATATGTAGGTGAAAGGGACAATTTGACTATCAGTTATGACATTAGTCGGTGCACTCATGCAACCACACACACATTAGATGTGCCCATGAGGATTCCATAGTCAAGGCAAGCAGGATTCCATTCATTCAGGGATTGCTATTAGCTGGGATTGCGCAGTGGAGGCAGGTTATTCGAAAGCAGTAAATTGGCACATGAATTTGCCAATTTTGTATGATAGTGTGAGACATGATATATACTAATATATGATAGTGGGGTTTTTAGCTTTATGTTTTCCCAATAAAAACATCTGTGTTATGTGTTATTGATCTTTCTTCTTGATATTGCAATTGGCGATCGTGTTTTAAATTCCACAAAAAACTTTGTAGAAGCAATTATGTATTTAATAGTGGCATATAATTGTTAGATCAGGAGAATCCAGGAAATATAAAATTTGTATTAAAATTTCTACAGATCATCATAATGATGTTGAAAAATGTTATATATTATATTGATTTACCTATTATCCACATATATTTAACTGTCTCCTTACTCTTAACCATTAATTAAGCTATAAATTATCTCCTGTAATAATTGGCACTAACCCTTGATAACAACTACTAATGCCCCCAAAACCCCATCACCGTTATCTAAATAATAATAATAATAATAATAATAATAATAATTATTATTATTATTATTATTATTATTATTATTATTATATGGTTGGGCACACTTGATCTTATACATATAATTGTCCAGGGTTAATGTTATCTTCATAATTGTTTAATAATGATTAAATAACTACTAATAAATGTAGTTGAATTAGTTTAGCAATGGTTAACAATGGGTGTCTATGGCTAGATTTATCTCTAATTAATCTCTAATATGTTATTAGTTATCACTACTAATCCATGAGTTCATTCACTTCCTAACACCTAAAATAATAATTATAATTGTTCATTGTTAGGTCCAATTAACTATAAGAAAAAATAAATATCTAAATTCATCTGAAAGATATGGTTATGGAAAATAAATAAACTATCTTAGATCTATCTAAACTCCCGATCTACCAAGTGTGAAGAGGGATCAAATATTTTTTCACTCTAAAAGAGGTTTGCATCTCAAGGGATTTGATCCCTAATCCAAAGTTAAGATGGATTTAAGCTAGTTTAATTCCCCCCTTTAAATAGGTTATATTGCACATAAATGCCATGGGTTCTCAATACTAAGGGTAATTTTTATTTTTATTACTATTTTATGTTTATAGAGTAATTTTATTTTATTTTGAATAAATTAAATTTTTTATATTACATTAATCTTTTTTTTTTCTTAATGTATTTGACTTACTCAAAATGTTAAACAAAACATTGGTTACAACATCTCTTCCATACTTGATTGGATCAATATTAATGTAAAAATAAAAACGATAATATGTTTCACAACACTTCACACACCTAACCATATATAATGTATATGTGAAAAAATAAATTATCCAAATTTTAATAGATATATTCAACATTTAATCGTTATTTTTAATACATGAATATATGCAAAATATTTAATATAATTAGTCATATGTCCAATAAAATAGTAAATACAATCAACAAAATAATATATATATATATATATATATATATATATATATATATATATATATATATATATATATATATATATATATTGCTAAGTTATCTTTTTCAAAGATTATATCAAACTTGCCTTATGGGTTAAGAAACAAGTGACCATCACAATAGGAAGCCATAATAATTATTAATATGTTTTTATATAAATGTAAAAATAGTAAATAAAATTATCACTATTTTTTATTTATTTAAATCTATTAAACTATATATATATATATATATATATAGCCAAGTGGTCATTTAAGCCATCAAAATCACCAGGGTTCGTATAGGCCTGGGCCACACGAGCACTAAGCAAACTGAGTTCAACTTGTCTCCTCCCCCTAGCACAAACCCAACAACCTCCGTGAGGTTTGATCCTGGGTAGCCTTTCTAACGAGGCCCATCCTCAACGGTTGTGATAGTGGGACTTGAAAAATTATTATATTTTTAGTTTATAGGTAAATTATTATATTTTTAATTTATATTTATGATGAAGAATGACTTTGAAAATAAATAATAATTAAGGGTGTAGTCTAACTTATATATGAAATGACCATTTTAGCTATATTTTTTCTGGTTAATTTTAATCAAAATTTGATAGAGATTTTTAAAAACTTGTTTAAATTATTTAATATGTATAATTTTCATCGAGGTTTTTACCGTGTTGAATCCACTTTTTTTTTTTAACTAAGACAGATATATTTTATTTATGTGGAAATATTTGGTTGGGCCGAGGCCAAAACAACAAAAGGTACATTGTGGCTAGCCGACTTTCTTAAACAGAAAAAGAATTTTTCTGCCTTTTCATGATATGAAAATTTGGAGTGATCTTTCCTCATTTATGCCGAATTCACCTTTCAGATGAAGGCATCCTTTGTTTTCCATGGAGTTTGCTTTTTTTTTCAACTTCCTGAGAATATTAAAGAATTTATATGAGGCGAAATCAAGTAGTATTATCTTTAATCTTCACAATATCTTGTTGAGGATTGTGTTGTTGAATTGTTCCTCCGTGTTGAGTTTTTTATGAGAATTTCTGAGTCTCTGAAGGCTTGGAATTCTTTGATACCTCCATCTTGTGCTATTTGGCATGATTTTAGGAGACATAGGATCTCTGCCTCATTGTTAGTTCGTTTCCCGAGTCCCCAGCTGAAACTATCCCTTCTTGTGCCACCCGGGGAATAGACAACGCCACCAGCACCAGCTTCTCTGGGGTTTCCCTTGGATGCTCCATCGAAAAATATCATATTTATGTTTTTCTTCCTCCACCACTCTTGAAAAATTTCATCAAGGTCTCTTTTTCGCCATTCTGGGTTTGTGATGGGAGAGACCGATGGATGTTTCCTCGCTTGAGGGGCGAGAGATTCCATCCAATTCTTTGCTTCTGGAAGTAGTGAGGTGTCTTATTTGTAATTTTGCTGTTGAATTGATTCAAGGAGAAGTGATTTGGCTTTAGCCGCAACCTTTGTTGGAGGGTAAGAAGTTTCATTGAAGATCTGCTCATTTCGGGCCAGCCATATTTGCCAACAGACATATTTGGGGATGGAAAGCCAGACTATTTTCCAAAGGGATTTGCTGGGGATGCTATGAGGATAGCACTGACTCCATGAAGAAAATAGCTCCGAGAGTGAGTTGTGATTTGGAAAGAATCCTAAAGATCATTGAGGATGAGACCCCACACCTCTTTTGAAAATATGTAGTCAATGAAGGGATGAGTCGTTGTTTCACTATCGTTTTTGCAAAGCACACACCTGTGAGGGCCAGAAATATTCCTTTTGGCTAGATTGTCCCCTGTTAGCACTTTTTTGTGCATAAGTTTCTAGAAAAATAAATTTACTTTAGGGAGGCCAAGAGCCTCCCATACCTGCTTCCAGAATTTGGGAGAATGGTTACGATATTTTGGACATTGAAGCACGTTGTAGCCTACAGCGTTGGTGTATATTTCGGATAGACCCCATCCCGAACTATTTGTCATGTCTCTATTCACTTGAGTTGCGTCGTTCAAAAGATCTGCGAGGATGTTTTGCTAATGGCAGAGGTGTTATGGCACGTCGTGGAGATCCCAGCCACTCCAGTTCCCGTGCCTATCCCAGATGGAGAGATCATGTAGGCTACTGATGCCTGCGTGGATCAAACAATCTTTTAATTATTTTATGTCTTCGTTTTTGCAGAGAGGGTCGTGATCCATGATGCAATCTTCCCAAAGCTTCGTCTGCCTTCCATTTCCTGGGATGCGATATACATTTTTTTTTTAAATTTAATGCTTTTCCTACATAGATTCTAGACTTGAGTGCCAATTGATGTGTTATTTGCCTGCAAATTTCTAAGAGGTGCTCCATGCATGTATTTTGATCTGAGAATTTTTCTGATAGGGTTGTTTGGATCAATGTGCAGTTTCCATAGTATTTTTCCTCCCAAGGCGAGGTTAGCAAGGGATGGATCTCGGATCTGTAAACCTCCATCCTTAGTTGGTCTTTTCACAAGCTCCCAGTTTGCCAAGTGAATTTTTATTTTTATTTATTTTTCCTATCTGCCAAAGGAATTCACACAAAAGCTCAAATATCTGGTCCATGAAATTTTTTGGGGCCAAGAGGAAGGAAGCTTGGTAGATAGGAAGAACAGATAGAAATTTTTTAATGAGGATCAATTTTCCTCCTTTGGTGAGCTAGTGACCTCCCTAGGAGGCAATTTTGGACTTGATTTTACTGATGATTTATGTCCATAGGGATATTTTATTGACCCTAGTTGTTATTGGAAAGCCCAGGTAATTTATTTTCTCCCATTGGTAAAATCCATCAAACCCAAGGAGCTGCACAAGGCGAGTGAGCTTGAGCTCCTGTTTCTCCACGTTCCATCCGTACATTGCACTTTTTATTTCATTAATTAGTGCTCTAATGACCCTAAAGTAGCTTTGGAGGACATAGTAAAATGTATTTTCAATTTTGGAAGAAGATCCTCCGAGGAGAAGATAATCATCAGCGAAGAGGGCATGATTCATGGGATCCAAGCTACTTGATATTATTAAGCCAGGTAGAGTCCCAACATTCCTTTCAATAGTGAGCTTTCTGCTAAGGGTGTCCGCCATCAGAATTTAAAGGAATGGAGAGAGAGGGCAACCTTGCCTCAGACCTCTCTGGGCTTGAAAATATGATGCAGGGCACCCATTGACCAGCGGAGAAATCTAGGGCTTTTCAGTGCAAGATTTTATGAGATTGACATACTGAGGGGAGAATCCAAAGGAGAGGAGGACTTTGAGAAGGAAAGAGAGATTAACCCTGTCAAATGCATTAGCCATGTCTAGTTTAATTTGCATCCCTTTTTATTTTTGCTGCTTGCTGGAGTGGATGGAATCTTGCACTTGGATTACATTGTCTAGGATATGCTTTCCTTCGACAAACCCCCCTTGGGAGTTGGAGATTACTCTCCAAAGCAGAGGTTTGATTATGTTTGCTAGGAGTTTGGCTAGAATTTTATAGGAGGCATTGAAAAGTGAAATGGGTTTGAATCTGGCGAAGGTTTCAAGATTGGTTTCTTTCGAGATTAAGGCCAGGAAGGTTGAGTTGATGCCTCCCCCTAACTTTTCTTTGTTCAGGAATCCTTTTATCATTTTCAGAAAATCATATTTGATTATATCCTAGCAATTTTTGTAGAAATGGATCATGAATCCAACAGGACTAGGGGCCTTGTCGGGTTCCATAGCCCATATGACTTTGATAATTTCTTCTCTAGAGAAGGGTTTGGTGAGGGCAAGGTTGTCTTCAGTGCTAACAAGATGGGGGATGTTTGAAAGAAGATATGTTGAGTCCTCTTCGCTGCCATCTATCCTAGAACTATAAAGGTTTTGAAATGGCTTTCTGTTGCTGCTTTGATTTGGTCAAACCCTTTACATATTTTTCCCTCGGTTGTTGTTATTTCCGTGATGTGATTGCAGGAGATACAAGATCTGTATTTGTGTTGGAAGAAGGAGGTGTTCCGATCCCCTGCCTTCAACCATAAGCTGCGATATTTGATTCTCCAATGTTCTTCTTCCATGTGAAAGGAGCAGTAGGAGGAGCTTTGGGCTTTCACCTCTTTGTCAAGCATCTCGGAAGTGATGTTTTTTATTTCTATTTCTAATTGCAGGTTCTCCAATGACTGAACTGCTTCTATTCTATGACTAGTTAGATTTTTTATTGGTTTTCTTATCCATTCTTTTAGGGCATGCTTTGTAGCCTTGAGTTTTTTCTCCCCCACATAGCTTGGAGACCCGAAGATGGGTTTGGCCCATGCTGCTTTTACTTTTTCAAAGAATCCTTCTATTTCAATCTAGAGGGGACTAAACTGAAAGGGGATTGGGCCTAAGTCATCTTCATCTTCCACAAGCAATTGAATGGGCTTGTGGTATGAGGTAAGTTTAGGGAGTATTTTTGTTGATATAATATTTTTTTTCTATCAGCAGTGAGCCTTGGACCAAGAATCTGTCCGAGCGGGCATAGATGTGGTCCTCCCCAATTCTGTTGTTGGTCCAGGTGAAAAAGCCTCTCACCGGGTTGAATTCAAGGAGATCCCATTGCTGAATAAGCTCTTTCACCAAGGGTAACATTTGATCTCTGTTGTTGTTTCCTCCCCTCTTTTCTCTTGGTTTCAGAACTATATTTAGATCTCCAGCCAGAATGATATTATTGGGGGAGTGTTTCTCTAGGAAGGAAAATAGAGAGTTCCAACACTCTCTTTTTTCAAAATAAAGTACAGGGACATAAAGATTGAATAATGCAAAGGTCAACTTACTTGTGTGGTGCTTTAATTCGGTGAAGATCAAATGCTGGGTCTTAAAGGATTTGCTTAGTTGAAAGAGTTCATCAGACCATAGAGTTGCTAATCCACCAAAAGAGCCCTTTGAGCTTACTACTTTGCCTGCATTTTTCTTCCACTTCAACTTGCTAATGTCGAGAACGGCGAGCCCTTTGATTTTAGTCTCTTGGAGCATGAGGATATCTGGGGGGTCTATTTTCAAAAGGTCTTTGATGGCTTCGGTTTTTGATGGTTTCCCCAAGCCTCTACAATTCCAAGAGACTAGATGCATTATTTACCGGGGGAGGGGTTTATGAATCCTCCCTTGGGAGACCTTGCTCTGGTGTTTCTCCCGATAGACATCACTATTGTGGGTTGGCTTCCTTGCGTTTTTAGCCTTTCTTCCTCCTCTTTCTTGGCTTCTTTATGGGATTTCCTTCCGATTATTTTTGATGGTTCTCAAAGGTCTCATCCTATGAGGAGCATGAGCTGTCTTCCATCTTTTTCTTTGTGATTTATGCGTATGAGGGGTTGGAAGGGTTGTCTTGAGAGGCTCAAAGAAGGAATGTTTCTTTGCCTTCTTTGTTGGAGGTGGGAGGCACATTTTGTTCCACATTTTCTGGGACTGATTCTGGAGAAGTTTCAGGGATGCTTTCCTTAGCATTGCGTATTGAGGCCTCATCCTGGATGGGGGTGGAGCTCCGATCATTGGTGGTGTTCCCCTTTGTTAAGCCTTTCAAAATTAATTTTTGGTGGCCTGCCTTTTGGACTACGGTCCATTTCTCACCCTTTGATTTCTTAGTCTACTCGGCTTTTTTCTTGCAATGTCTTGCGAAGTGTCCATAATGGTGACAATGTCTGCATTTGAAGGGGATTTGTTCATAATCCAACTCTTGAACATGGGACCATCCGGTGACTGTTAGCTTGATTACTTCCGGAAACCCTTCTTCTAGATCTACTTCGATGCAGATGCAAGCACAAGAATACTTATCTTTTCTTATAGCTTGGTCGATGTATTTTCCTAGGGCATTGCCAATAATATGAAGGGACTTCTGATTCCAGCAGTGCAGAGGGAGGTGGGGAAGACACACCCAGACTGGAACGGCAGAGGGCACGTCTTGGGAGGGATCAAAGTCAGGCAACCACTTGTTTAGGTATAGGCCTTGCCACCCCATGAAGTATGGGCCATTCCTGAATATGAGACTTCTGTCCTTTGCACTTTCGAAAACAAACACGAAGAAACCTTTGCCTACAAAATATTTTTTATACCTTCTTTGGTTAATGGGATCCAGTTCCTCTGAACCCAATCTTCCACTGGCTAGAGGCCCGTGAATTTCCCTATGAGGCCTCTCTCTGCGAGGTTTAGTGCAAATCTACAAGTTTCTTCTTATGGGAGGGCCATCGAGGGGATATTGTCCATTTTCTTAACGAACTTCTACTGCATTGCTGAAGAAGAGTGTTTCCTACAGGAGGCCACCAAGGATTTGAATGCACTCACCTCTGGGGGGAGAGGGGGGGTTCAGATCCCCCTCTAGTGGTCATGGCTGAGCTAAGAAAGTGGGGCAGTTAGGGTGCGCGCAGGACTGTTGTGGCAGCAGCCACAAGGACGCGGTCGACCAAGCGTGAAGTATATGATAAGTAGTGTTTTTAGGGCAATAAATCCATTTAATCACTAAATTTTGTTGAATTCAAGTGAAAAATATTATTTCCTTTGTAAGTTAGACTATTTCGTTTATAAATTAAAGTACACCATAATTAAATTTTCTATTTTTTTATAAAATTTATTACAGCATTTAAAATATAATTTTAAATTATATCTTACCTAATGCAAATTATAACCAAGTAAATTGTTTCAAAGTTACATCAATAAATTCCTCCATAAAAATTAGCTTTAACAACTTGCATTAAATGTTGATTCACACTTTAAGAGCCAAAACTTTTTTACTCATACCCAATTTGAATATTAAAAAAAATTAACTTTACACATAACAAACAAATCTATATAAATATGGTTGCTAATTTGAACTAAGTCATTTTACATCCTATATACACGAGTTGTCTTTATGTATGAAAAGTTTTCAGATCTAATTTGTTTATAATCAAGCAAGAATCATTGAAATCACAAGTTTGATGGCACAATCCAAGTGCCCTAGGATTTTTTAGGGTTGTGAATCCACCAATGTAGTTAGAAAACCATTTTAAATAACACAAATCAAGATTTCACCTCAAATTTTTTAACCAAATTACTATTATAAAAATTCTAAAAAATAACATTAAAAACAACTCCATATATAATAAATTAATATTATTTTTTATTTATAATTAATAAATTTTAAATTAAAATATTTTTAATCATTTCATTAATATTTTAAATAAAAATAAAAACAATCATACTAAAAAAATTAATAAGATATTAAAAATTAGAAATTATAAGTTATGTAAATATATACTTATGTTTTCACATTATAGTCATAGTAATAAAGATATTTAGGAATACGGTTACTGTGTGAATGGATAAAGGACACTATACTCAATCCATTCACACAGTAATAATATCTAGAAATATTACTATTACAATAATATATTTTACAATTCTCAAATAATTAATAATTATATTTGTTAAGATGATTGGTAAGATTAGTAATTCAGGAATATATTTAAACAATTAAAATTACATTTAATATGGGTTACAAGGTTACATCAACTTGGAATATGTTTGAATTTTTTTTATGCTTTATTGAATATAAACATTAATTATTTTATAAAATAAAACTGTTAAATTATATTTAATTATTGAAAAAATAACACTTAAACTTTATTTACCATAATTAAATTTAATTTGACCATGTCAATGCCTATTATTTTTTTTACAATATTTTCTCAAAATCAAGATAAGTTATAAATCTTAATCGCTATACCAAATAAAATATTAAAAATCTAACTGCAATAACTAAATTTGACTGCATCAACATGTATCAATCTTAATAGAATGTCATCAATTTTTTATTCTTATGACTTGTTCTTCTAATTCAGTATATCCATCCATTCGTAATAAAAAAATCTCAAAACATAGTTGACCATAATTTTATATAAGAGGGAATTCAGGGATCGCTATAAAGAATTGTGTTTGGCTTCACTTCCTGCAGCAAATAGAGGCAAACACCATATATTACTTGGTGCAAGCGGCATAGATTTTGTTCTCACAAAAGGTTGACAATGAAGATTTATCAAACGATTTTAAATATGAAGACATTTCTGCAGACTGTGGTGATTTTCTCTGGTTTTTATTTGATACAGTCCTCGAATTTCAACCACGACTTTAATATTTTATGGGGAGAAGATCATGTTAGTTTTAGAAGGCAAGGTCGAACCGTGAAGCTCACCTTGGATAAAGAATCAGGTATGAAGCTCGCCTTGGATAAAGAATCAGGCATAGAGACTTCTGGTAAAAAATAATCAAAATTTGAGTAGAAATCAATTATAATTTTATTTAGTTATTAAGCAAGTTAAACATCATTAGAATTGTTGAGTTGAATGGTTGAGGATATATATTTCTAGTAAAAAGACAGGTTCAAATTTGAGGATAGAGTAGGTATATTATGGTGAACATTGTTTTCAGAGCTTTGTATTTTACTTATAAGTAGTTTTTATATATTTTTAGAATAGAATTGAATAGAATGGTTAAGTTTAATGGTTAAGAACATGTATCTCTAATATGAGGTTACAGGTTCAAATTCAAGGTAGGTATGTGCACCTTGAGTAGAAGTGGGTTTCTTGTCCCACAAACAAGGGATCTAATACACCAAATTGATATCTCATATATCAAATTGAGATCTTATCAGATTAGAATTTCAAAACAGACTAGCCAACAGTTTTCACACCCCTCCTACCGGTTTTCATAATTTCAAATAATTTTTCTCACAGTTTTATAAAATTTTAAGCTGTATTGGAAAGAAGAAATGCAATTTGCCCTCAAATTCCATCCCTCCTTCTCGTACACCACTTTGATATTTGACTTAGGCCAATAAAAATATTTAATTTGGTAATAAATCTATCCTTCATGTAAAAATATAATTATTGCAGGCTCTGGATTTGCGTCCAAAAACCAATACTTGTTCGGCAGCTTCAAGACGAGTATTAAGCTGATGCATGGAGACACTTCAGGGACGGTCACAACATTTTACGTAAGTTAGAGAAAATTTCTCCAGATCAACGTTGCAGTATTAGTATTTTTCTAAAGATTCAATTTCATATTGTGGTAAGAACAGATTGGACAGAGTCTAACAATGGTGGTGGTCATTATTTGCATCAGCTGTCATCAGACACAGGCTACTCGCGCGACGAAGTTGACCTTGAATTTCTGGGACACGCGATGGGAGAGCCTTTTGACCTGCAAACGAATATTTTCATAAATGGCACTGGACGTAGAGAAGAGAGGATCAAATTGTGGTTTGATCCCAGCGAGGACTTCCATAACTACTCAATTTTGTGGAATCACAAACAAATCTTGTACAGTTCACTGTGAAACCCTAACCCATTAATAGTTTCATTTTTATCATGAATCACAAGCAAATCTTGTACGGTTCACTGTGAAACCCTAACCCATTAATAGTTTCATTTTTATCATGAATCACAAGCAAATCTTGTACAGTTCACTGTGAAACCCTAACCCATTAATAGTTTCATTTTTATCATGAATCAAAAGCAAATCTTGTACAGTTCACTGTGAAACCCTAACCCATTAATAGTTTCATTTTTATCATGAATCACAAGCAAATCTTGTACAGTTCACTGTGAAACCCTAACCCATTAATAATTTCATTTTTATCGTTTATATCTGCTGCTTGTGAGCTGATATGTGTTCTGTGAACAGGTTTTCCATTGATTCTATTCCCATTAGGGTTTTCAGAAACAATCAAAAAGCGGGTGTCCCGTATCCAGATCACCAACCGATGAGGGTCGTGTGCACCATTTGGAATGGCGATGATTGGGCTACTGACGGAGGCAAAAAGAAAATAGATTGGAGTAAAGGCCCATTTATAGCCACATACAAGCGTTTTAAATTGAATGCATGCACTGCAAATTCTTCAAACCCTAAACCACCATGTGCAAGTCCTACTGCTCACAGCTGGTGGAATCGGCCAGAATTTAAAGCACTGAATAAAGATCAACTTGGTCAGCTGGAACGGGTTCGTAAACACTTTCTAACTCACAGCTACTGCGATTATCCTAATGCCCCACCGGAATGTGCGCTGAATCCTTCGGGAGTTCAACTATGAAACGACTTTGATATCATATAATTCAACTATGAGTTTAGCAAGACCATCAATAGCTCATACGAGAATGTTCATAAATTGAATTTTGGGAAAAAAACCTAGTTGGTTTTTGCATATTTTTCCCTAACAAAATTATAAAGCTTATGAAATTTTGCATATTTGGTTAAGTTTGGAATTTCAAAATTTTCCTAGTACTTAGGAAATAGTATTGTCATATGTATGGTCATATTTAGTGTATCAGTTAAAAGGGTATTACTTTGTTTTTCATATCATATAATCTAATAATTTATTATAATATAATTTAAATATGATTGAAATAATGCAAATTGAAGGCTAATGTAGTAGTTTAAAAATGATATTATTAGTTGTGATTTTTCTCATATCATACCATCTAAAAATCTATTATAATATAATTTAAATATGATTGGAATACTGCAAATTGAAGGCCAAATTAAATATATAGCCAGAATTAAGACACTGCACATTAACTAAGCTATCTGCATTATTGCCATCCCATTGATTTTAAAATATTTTGCCATTTTGGTTGATTAGTGAGATTATCAAAAGTTATTTTCAGAGCAGATATTGGTAGTTAACTCTTTTTGAAGCTGATGATGAATACTTATTACACGATTTTCAATATGAATACAATTTCATAGTTAATAGTGACTTTATCCTGTTTTTGTTAGATTTGATATATTTTATTTTATATTAAGTGTGAGAATCTCTAATCTAATGGAGTAATGTCCTTTGTGTTTGATTTTAATGTATAATTAATTAAATTTAAGTTTAAGTAAGGTAACCAGGAAAAAATTGTTTTTCTTACATGAATTTAAGATTTATGGTCTAAGAATCTATTTATATTCTTAATATAGAATATAAATATTTTTTTAAAGAAAGAAAAGTTAATATACAATTTAGTATTAATTTTATTTTTAAACAATAATATAATAAAAGAAAAGATAGAATTAATAAATATCATATAAAATAAGTTTTTTTTTTTTTAAATGTTATTTTCTATAAATTTAACAACTTTTATACTCTTTAAACCCATTAACTTTTATATATTTCTAAATTCTCATAAACATATTATAGCAACATATTTTTGTTATGTTATTATAATTGTTGGAGAAGGTTACATTGTTTTTTATTTTGTTCAAATTTTTTTTTTTTACTTTCCATTGAGAAGTTATATTAAACTAAATTTTGAGAGTGGATATTTCCATCTTATTCATGTTGTCTGAAATTTTAGAATATGAAATGTGTGTGAAAATTTTCCATGTGAGATACTCCACCTATGTTAAAGCATATAGAGTTGAGCATGAATACCAAAATAATAAGGGTCATCAGAATGAAAAAGTATTAAATTAGGTCAAATGATGAGGGTTTAAAAATTATAATTAAAGGAAATGGTTGAGATGAATAGTCAAAGAAATTGTAATGTCCATTCATAATATTTACCTTTCATAACAGAAAAAAAATTACTTATAACTTTCAAGTCTACATTACTTTTAAAATCCACTTCAAGAAAAGATTAATTGCAATGCTAAGAGTTAATTCTACCATCGTCCACCAAACATTAGCAATGTTGTGAAAACAATTAAGAACTATGATTTACACATATATTATACTATGCACAATCATATTATACATGATGATTTCATATTGGGCAATCAATTAGCCATCATTCCAAATAATATAAACATAACACAATTATATAGTGTTTGAGTCCCTATATTAACCTTTTCTCCTGCACTGAGGTTGATGAGCATTTTTATGTAACATTGGATTTTCATTGTACATACAATAATGTCGGGATTGATTTATTCGACCATTGACATAATTTAATAAATGATTGAATCTATGTTTATCTTCACCCAGATCTGTCATAGCTTGACGTGACAATGCATTGGATTGTGGAGACACGTGGTCTTCAATCAACCACTGATTTTAGTTTTGGTCTACGGTTGATAGGGTTCCTAGGGTGGTTAGGGTATTACCCTACCCATTGAACCCTAACTTCATTCTTCATTTGGTACTTTTGTTTTGGTCTTCGTGCTCTACAACTCCGGCAACTCCTCTGTCCATTTTTGGTGTTCTGGCTATGGTAAGACCATGGATATTCTTTGCTCCATCGTGCTATCCTCTGTGCTTAACGCATTCTACTGTGTGCACCACTTATACACTGTTACTGAGGGTTTGATGGATGTTTTTCAGGACCATTGTGCAGTCAACATGCTCGACGATAGTGCAACCTTGAGAGCTATGCTCCCACTATGTCCCCTGAACTGGAATGTGGGCAGAATAGTTTTTCTCAACGTATTTCATCAAGGGTGAGTTAAATACGTTCTGTTCTCATCTCAAGCTTTACGTTTTGTTAAATCATTTTTCCTCTGGTTTATGTTCTTAACACAATAGGTCTAATTATTAGAATGAACGCGTTTCCTATTCGTCTCAAGGTAAGATTTCTCCTTTCTCTTGGAGATCTTTACATTGTCCTAAATTATTTACATTATTTTATCTAAGTGTTAATGATTCTTTTGCTTGTCATGCAGGTGAATTATCTACCCCCTTTATGTCCCACAATGTCTTCGTGTTCCCTGTGGCATACTCAACTAATGATTTCCGCTCCCTTACAGGTGCACAAGTTATTCCAGGGTAGCCTCCCTATTTCGTCTCAGACATTTCTCTTAATGGTTAAAGAATCAAGGTTATTCAAGTTATGTATTGTTACATTTTGAGTTCTAGTCCCCTTTCAAGGTATGAGTATTTTTGAGACTATTATATATACATATTAATGTTTTTCGGTTATGTTTCACACAAAACATGTATTTAATGGTTATTTATTTACTGTACAAATACCCATAAGGGTTTCCATAGTTTTATTACTTCTATTTTTAAGTTAATCACCGTGAATTTCTAGTTTTCCCACACATTCATGGCCTTACTGTGTGTCGATACTACCACCACAACTAGATTTAGAAAGTAGGGGTTTTGTAATATCCCAAAATGGAATAATGCATTGATACTAAAACACAATATAAGAACTGCAACTATGTAAACAATAAATCTAAAGAAAACATCGGAATATACAGAGAAGCTGAGCCTTTTTATTATGTGGAGAAAATTAGAGTTACAACAGTGTAAAAATAGAGGTACTCTAGCCCAAGAAGTGGCCTAGAATGACCCTGAAAACATGCTACAACAAGCACTGCGTAACTGTTGAGCTGCTAGAAGCAAATACTATGCTGGCCCTTTAGCAAATGATGTACATGTGACTGCTGGATGAATGGGGAAATGCAGATATATGGAAATATGGAGCTCTCATGATGCCAAGATTCTATATCTAGGCTCCATGAGGGTAACCCAAGCTAACCTAGAAAGGAAATTCTAGATCTATGAGATTGGAAATTTACCCTCTTGGGGTTTGATCCCTAGTCTGCTGGGTTATGCAGATTTGAAGCTAGATCTGACAAATAGATGGCTGAAATATGTCACAATATTATATCTAAGCTTGAAGGGCCAATCCCTTCACTATATCCTCAAGCTAGAAGCTCAAGATATAGCTCCTCAATCCTCCCCTAAAGATTGTAGCTACTGCTACACAACTGCTCACAAACAATATGCTGTAAAAGAAGGATTCTCTCTAGCATGCTGCTAAGATATGCAATGTAGCTTAGAAATGATGGAAATAATGAATACAATGTGAAGGAATGGTCCTCCACTAGATTACTAGCTGAAATTATAACAATTTCCCTTCTCCCTTGGATCAACAAGAAAGGATTGTGCAATTCCTGATGGAAATGATGCTGCTGGGAGATGAATAATAGATGGCCTAATGCTTGATACCGATATGAAGTGCTGGAAGGTTGATCTTGAAGCTCAAGGTGATAGGATGAATCCTTCACTAGTTCCCCAACTGAAATATTGAAGGACAACCTCCTCCTCTCAAACTAATATTTAGAAATGTGCAATTTATGAATATGGATGTTTTGCAGAAAGTAGGAGCAATATGACACCAATTCCTGATGATGAATGTAGTGCAAACACGCTTCCTTAGAGGTCACTCAAGGAAAGAGGTGGGATTCCCGCTCAGGAACACCTTGTGCTAAACATCATAAGAGTGCATGGAATGTCAAATGACAAATCCAGATCTAAATAGATCACAAATCAATAATCCAAAGCCTACCTCTAATTTTGCCTTCATCTTTGTTATATAGTTTGTGAACCTTCCCATGCCTTGGCCCACCTCATAACTGCGTTGTACATGTGGACATATGCCTCCATGTTGACTGCGATGTCTCTCCATGATCTCCATCAGGTGTGAATGTAATTATCACCCTCTCCATAATGTGTACATTAAATGCACTACTCCTCCATCATTTCATCATGAATTCTCTATGATCTTACATTTTATTCCTTCCATGATCTTAGTTGACTGCTTCAACCTCCATGATCTTTCTCATTAATGAGACATGATCTCCACTCTTTTCACATTAAGTAGTTGCTCCACTACTCCATTATGTAGATCTAGATCTGAAATATCCACATACACACATCAAAAGTGGATTTTATTTATCTTTGGGGTTTGTGGGTCCCTCCACCCTCTTATTTAACTACTTAATTAAGTTTATTAAGAACTCTAATATTCCAATTATCTTGTGGAAAAATTGGGAATATTACAGTCCTCCCCAGAAAAAATTTTCTTGTCCTCGAACAACTGAAAAATTGGATGCTACAGAAAAAATCCTCCCTCAAAATGGCATCCCCATATGGAAGGCCTCCCCATCTATCACAATGTGTCATGCATGTCTAGCTCCAAATTTTCCTCTCTAGAATTTCTAGAATGGCCTCCAACTAAAAATTTAGATACCCTTCCTCATCAATGAATCTCCAAGTGGAAACCATATGATGACCAAAGATCTCCTTTATACATGGGATAAAAAAAATGAAGTGGTTCATTCCCAAAGTGGAAAGTCCCAACTCATGAACTATCTTTCCAACCCATGATACATAGAGTAGATGGAATTTATCAATGCTCACATCATTAGCCTTGTTGGCCATGTTGGCCATGTAGGATCCAAACATCACATCAACATAGTGAAAAATAAGAAGTAGAGACATATAGATGAAAATGGACAATGTCAAACAATATTCTCCTAATAAAAACCAATGTAGAAAAGCCTTTTGCTGCCATGCTAGATCATCATGAAAACAAACAAGAGAGCCATACTCTCTCAAAAGAATCCGCCGCAACAATGCCTCTTGCTACCATACCAAATCATCATTGTACCAAATGTAGTGGCCATATTCTCTCAAGAGAAGCCACCTTAACAAGGCATATTGCTGCCCCATCACATCATCATTATACCATGTACAATGACCATAATCCCTCAACAGAAGCCAGTGCTGTAAGGCCTCTTGTTTCCATACTCCAACATTTTCATGCAATGTATGGGAAGAATTTAGTCCATACTCTCCCAATAGTAACCATAGCAACAAGGATTTTTGCTGCCTCATTACATTATCATGGTGCAAGTCATGAAGCAAAAATATAGCACTGGACATGCGAAATGTCTCATCAACATAATACAAACAAGCTCCCTTATGCCACATCATGTGAGAGTTATTCTCCCAACCCAAAGTACATACATGAACATGTGATACATCCCAAACAGAAATACATGTAAAGACATGAGACATATCCCAAACAAGATTAAATACAATGACATAAGATATATCTTGAGATGTCCAAACTCTCTCATCAACAACCAAAGTAACCATGCCTTTTTCTTCTGCATTATTTTAGTGTTGTGCAAGGCATGAATCAGAAAAATATGATCCAGTGGGGGGTAACCATACTCACCCAAGAGCAACTACTGCATCCATTCTTCTTGTTGGCCTATCTCATAAATCTGCAAGTGGTTTGATAACCCATTGCTCCACATCATCAACCATTCATCCCAATGAGGATTATGGATATCATTCTGTGAAAACTCGGTATACTCCCATTGTAGGACACCAACCTCCTCAAACTGTTGAAGAAATTTTCACTCCATGGTATGTTGAAGTGCACCTCCAATGAGACCTTTCCATGAGATCTTATTCTCATCAATGGCCTTCCAAAACCAATAAGTTTCTAGATCTGCTGCAGGTAGAAGTTTTTCTTTGATTGTGAGATGCTCATTGTGAAAGAGTCATCTTGAAAGGGGAAAAGATTTCCCATATCAAGATGTCTACCATCTATCATCTTTCTCTCCATTGCTTCACGAGCGAAGCTGCCATTTGATTGCTTCCATAAGGAATGGGCCCTCCTCTTCTCACTGCTGCTCATTAACAACGTTGTTGATCTGCAAGGTGAAACATGTGTTGTCTCAAAGAAAGGCACAATGCTGAATTCATAGCCAACCATTGTACATGGGATCATATTCATCCCATCTTCTGAAATTATACACTTCAACTCAAAGGGTTGAATGTAGCTCAAAAATGATGAATTGGGATAGCTTGTTATCTCCTCCTTGATTAAATCAAGGGTCCTCTGCACAGTGATATGATGCTGCTTCAAATCAAAAAAAAAAATTCTAACCTTGGTTATGTATTGACACTAATGGCAAGTTCTCATAAGTTTCAATAAGATGTACTGAAACAACATGTGATGAAAGTGCATGCATAGCTTGGATCAACTAATGTTTGGGAACCTCTTGCAAGACCTTAAGAGTTCCTCCAACCGGGACAATGGTGTCTCCAGCTGCTAGTAATAGTGATGGTTGCTCTTCTATCAATGTACTAGTGTTATAATCTACCCCCTCTTCCTCATACATCTCCTGAATCATGCATGGGACTCTATATGTCAAGAGCTCAAGACTATCTTGCAAAGATGCAAGTCTCTCTTCTTCGGATAAAAGTACTTCTGCAGCTGGTGGTGAATGTAGTGACCCCTTTTCTAGAGTGACAAGAATGGCATCCTCCCTTGTTTCCTTAGGAAATTTATCTTTGTGACACATCTCTAGTTTCCTCACACCAAAATTCCTTCTCAACTTGTGAAAGAAATATGAATATTTAGTCACCTTTGCATGCTCCATGTGACCAAACCACCAATCATTGGCTTCACCTAGAATATGAAGTGTTGCAATCTAGACTGCTATTTTTGAGCCATAGTATGTAGCCTGAAAAATGTATCGAATTCTTTCCTCCAAGCCTTAACAGTGCTTGAGGAATATCCATCAAATGTAGGAAAATAGAATCTATTATGCCTCTTCCTTCTATTGCTACTATAGGATCCTCTTTCTTCTTTGATTTTGAAGAATTGTTGGAGAGTTAGGCTCTCCTTGAATGCTCTAGACTGTGCTTTGTACTCTTCAAGATATAGACTGAGAGTCTCATCAGTCTCAGATTCTTTTCTTTCTTCATGACTATACCATTCACCTTCTTCGATGAAAGTGGGCATAGTAGATCTATGAGGATATCTATCATTCTCTGGTTTATTTTTTTGCTGATAGGAAGTGCTTGGACCTTCCTTATCAAATCTTCTTCTTGGATCCTCCTTTTTCCTTTGCCTCTTCATTTGATTGACCTATTTGGAGAGATCTTGCTTGGGTCTAAAGAGAAGAGTGGCAGAACTATAATCCTCCTTCATGATAGATCTCATCTATTTGCTTCTTCTTTTTATGAAAAATATGAAGTGTCCACAAGCTGAGCCAAAGATCATGCTCTGATACCACTGTAATATCCCAAAATGGAATAATGCATTGATACTGAAACAAAATATAAGAAATACAACTAGGTAAACAATAAATCTAAATACAACATCAGAATATATAGAGAAGCCGAGCCTTTTTATTATGTGGAGAAGATTACAATTATAACAGTGTAAAAATAGAGGTACTCTAGCCCAAGAAGTGGCCTAGAATGACCCTGCAAACATGCTACAAGCACTGTGTAACTGGAGAGCTGCTAGAAGAAAATACCGCGTTGTCCCTTCAGAAGATGATGTACATGTGCTATTGGCTAAATATGGAAATGCGGATCTATGGAAATTTGGAGCTCTGATGATGCCAAGATTCTAGATCTCGGCTCTATGAGGGTAACCCAAGATAACCCATAAAGGAAATTCCAGATCAATGAGATTGGAAATTTACCCTCTTGGGGTTTGATCCTTGGTCTGCTGGGTTATGCAGATCTGAAGCTAGATCTAACAAATAGATGGCTGAAATATGTCGCAAGATTAGATCTAAGCTTGAAGGGCTGATCCCTTCACTAGATCCTCAAGCTAGAAGCACAAGATCTAGCTCCTCAATCCTCCTATGAATATTGTAGCTACTACTACGCAACTTCTCATAAAAACTGCGATGTAAAGGAAGGAGGCTGTCTAGCCTTCTACTAGGATATGAAATGTAGCTAAAAAATGATGGAAATAATGAATACAATGTGAAGGAATGGTCCTCCATTGGATTAATAGTTGAAATGCTAGAAACTTCCCTTCTCCCTTGGATATATAAGAATGGACTACGAAACTTGATGGAAATGCTACTGCTGGGAGATGAATAATAGATGGCCTGATGCCTAATATAGATCTAAAGTGTTGGAAGGCTGATCTTGAAGCTCAATGTGATAGGATGAATCCTTCAGCGGTTCCTTAACTGAAATATTGAAGGACAACCTCCTCCTCTCAAACTGATCTTCAGAAATGTGCAACTTATAAATATGGATGTTCTACAGAAAGTAGGGACAATATGGCACCAATTCCTGATGATGAATTTAGTGAAAACACTCTTCCTTAGAGGTCACTCGAGGAAAGAGGTGGGATTCCCTCTCGAGAACACCCTGTGCTAAACAACACTACAGACTTAGCTAAACAACATAAGAGTGCATGGAATGTCAAATGAAAAATCTAGATCTAAACAAATCACAAATAAATAATCCAAAGCCTGCCTCTAATGTTTCCTTCATCTTCATTATATAGTTTGTGAAACTTCCCATGCCTTGGCCCACCTCATAACTGCACTGTACATGTGGACATATGCCTCCATGTTGACTGCGCTGTCTCTCCATGATCTCCATCATGTGTGAATGTCATGATCACCCTATCCATCATGTGTGCATTAAATGCACTACTCCTCCATCATTTCATCATGAATGATCTATTATCTTACATCTGATTCCTTCCATGATCTTAGTTGATTGCTTCAACCTCCATGATCTTTCTCATTAATGAGACATGATCTCCAATCATTTCAAATTAAGTAACTACTCCACTACTCCATTATGTAGATCTAGATCTGAAATATCCACATACACACATCAAAAGTGGATTTTATTTATCTTTGGGGATTGTGGGTCCCTCCACCCTCTTATTTACATAATTGATTAATTTTATTAAGAACTCTACTATTCCAATTGTCTGGTGTTAAAATTGGGAATATTATAGGTTTAGGGATTATAACTGTGTCTGGTACCGTATTATTCAAGGTTAATATTTGATATGTATTTATATGTATTTTTGCAAAACCTGCTCAACTGACATTTCGTTCTCTGGTCAATAGACTTGTTTCATGGTTATTCAAAAAGACTCATTTCAACTATTACCGATTTTAGCATTTACTTACTGTTTAGTTCTATATTTCGGGTTGCATGAACCAATTTATTTATTCATGCTATAGTTCATATATTTACACTTCCAAATATGTCTTTCAATTTGGGATTTTCCTATTTATTCGAAAGAGAATTATAATCAGAGTTTTTACTTTCAGAAACTACAATTATCTGTTTTTTTTATTTATAACCTAAGAAAATGTACTATGTTTTTATACAAATTCCTATTTTAAAAGAATAGAAATAGACTTGTAAATACTGCTATATAGATGTTGATATTCTATTTTTTCGGTACTTTCTTTCCATGACAGTTCTTTCTTTCTCTGTCTTATATTTTCTTGGAAAATTATGCAATCTATTCTTGGTGATAGAAATACTCTACATTGGTGACCAGACCACCTTGAGAGGGTTTATCCTCTGTCTGTGTATTAGTTGTTTTCATCTACAGGATAGAAAAACTGTCCATTTTGGGTTTTTTCCCGAGGGGACTAACTGTCCAAGCTGTTAATGGTTATCAATTTTCGTCAAATATTAACTAGAAACATTTCTAATATTCATTCTATCAGAAACCTCATTTTACAGTAATAGTTTTCAAGAAAAAAAAAATTCTGAATTCACATTCGCAGATTCTTACTACTTCTGTAAATTCAGATAATCACATAAAAATTCTATTTCTACCTCTACAATAGATATTCACATTCTGAGAAATTCTATTATTAGACTGAACATATTAAAAATATTCATTCTCTTTTCTTTCTAGTGTAGTTTAATTATCTCAATTAAGTAAAAATCATGGCATCTGCCCAACCTTGAGCGAGGCAATGATGTAATCATCTCCTCCCATTCTCCTAACCAAAGTATGATTTCACTGCAGTGTTTGAAGGAGGTAGACCTCACGAATCCTTTCTAGCTTTGTCTCCTATAATAGGTAGCAGAGTTCCATTGGTTTTCCACCAGCTCTGGATGCTCTCTCATTCCATATCCCTATTTGTTCCTCATCACCTGCAAAAAACCCCTTTCCTCCTCTAGGATTTTCCTTTTATCCCCAGAGGAAAGATAACTTCCAGTAACTACTTAATCAACTACTTTGGAGTTCTGGAAAAATTTTACCATCACAATTATGGAAACATACCATAATTAAATCTTTATTCAAAAATAAAAGCTTTAGTTCATAACTTGATTAACATGCTTGTTAATTCTATTAATTAAAATAAATTCAATGTCTAAATTAAAAAAATTCTTTAAGTTAAATGAATTAAATTTGGGTGTTACAACTTCCCCTGCTTAAGGTAAACACCTTCCTCAGTGTTATGCCATTCTAGTGAATAGTTCTAGATATGCTTCCTGCACAAAGTTTTCATCTTCCCAAGTCGCCTCCTTCGGGCTAAAGTGCTTCCATTGCACTTTAACAAGGGTGATGGCTCACCTCCTGAGCGTTATTTCTCTCTAATCGAGAATAGGTTGAGGTTCTACTAAGAATTTATCATCCGATTCGACCTGCAACTAGAAAAAGTTTAAATTAATAAACAATCATTTATCTTCCTTAGAGGTTTTAATTCCCATTCCATTCCTACCTGAATATTCTACTAGTGTATTACGTGCTTCAGATCATGTATGTATCTTTTTAACACAGAAATATGGAACATGTTGTGCACTCGTATGTGTCCTAGTAAATCTAGCCGATAGGCTACTGGCCCTACCCTTTCCAAAATTTGAAATGGTCCACAAAATCGGGGAGCCAACTTGGCAGAGGTATTCCACCTTAGCATACTCTTCTTGGGTCTAATTATCACATAAATGTAATCACCCACTTCGAACTCCTAATATGTACTTTTCCAATCTGAATACACTTTCTATCTATCCTGGTTGTCTTTAAATTTTGTTGCATCTTCTTGACTTCTCGCTCCATCTCAGCCAACATTTCTGGTCCAAGCATTATTTTTTTTCTTGGACTACTCCAATTAATGGTTTTCCGACACTATCTTCCATATAAATCTTCAAACATACTCATCTTGAGATATTCCTGGTGTCCGTTGTTGTAGGCATATTCCACCAAATGAAGATAATCTTCCCATTTTGTAGGTTGTTGCATTACATACATTCGTAGCATGTCCTCCAATATCTGGTTTACTCGTTCTGTTTTCCCATTCGTCTGAGGATGATATGTCATGATGAACTAGACTTGTGTGCCTAGTTCGATAAACAATGCCTTCGAAAAGTCTAAGGTAAACTTCACATCTCTATCTGAGATGAATGTTTTTGATATGCCATGTAATCTGAATATCACCCTCATGAAGATGTCAACAATATGTACAATTTTAAAATTGGACTGCACAGGAATAAAATGAGCTTCTTTTCTCAACCGATCAACCACTTCCATTATAAATTCATTGTTATTGAAAAGTGTAACTAGGTCAGTTTTCATATTGACTGTGTAATTATGTGTTTTACGTAAAGAAGAAGAAAAATATATTAAAATGTATTTTTGGTTGTACTTGCTTCATGGGTTTCATGAACAAGATTTTATTATAGACTTCTTCTTGATGTCTATTAGGGTTGTCTTCTAGTTACATTTGTAATTAAGCGCCTAGTAAATGAAGAGTCTAGTCATCAATATATGCTCTAGACCTTGTCATGAACCTTGTCACATATCCTTGAAGAAAATGGCTCCAGAATGATGCTCAAGCAACCCTAAAGATAACCTCCTTAACACTGGAAGATCAACCCTACAAGTCAACTTGAAATTGCTGGAAAAGTCAGCTCAATAATATGTCACATCAGTTCAATTATAGGTCGGATAATTATAGGTTTGAACAACTATAAATAACCCAGAAATCTGCACAGAAATTATAGAAGTGAACTTCAGACAGTCTGTGATTAAGTGAATACTTCAGGACAGGAACAAGTGCAAGTTAAGGACAGAAAATGCAGATAACACTGAAGCAGAAATTGTGGATTAGTGCGGAAGTGCAAGTGAGGTGCGGAAGTGCAGGTGCAGTGCAGAAGTATTCTATAATTTTATGTGAGCTACAATACTGTGTTAAAGTGTGGATTAAGGTTTTGAATGAATAATATATTAAGGTGAAAAATAAGTCTGTGTTAAGGTGCATTAAAGTGTGAGATAAATCATTGTCTTAAGGTGCAGTGAATATATGACTATGTTAAAGGAATGCTAATAAGTGGAAAAGAGGATTTTATTAAGTAAGGGTTGTGTTAAGTTGAGGTCTAATCATTGAAGAAAATAAGACAAGGATATAGTCAGCAAAGTTAAGTGGAGGTACAAAGGAATAATAATACAAGTAGAGACCGAGATCTCTAGTTCTGGTGCAGAAAGGTGCAAGATAGTGCAGGACGATGTAGAAGAGAAGGATCAATTAGTGACAAGGTCTTGGAGGCATAAAAAGGTCAAGGGTCTGTTTCATGGTCATGATACTTGTCATCTGAATGTCTATATGAAGAATTAATTGTGGGTTTTCCTCTCAAAGAGGGAGAGGTTTTAGCCCTGGCTTGAAGAGCCTAAATTTGTGTGTCTTGTGTTTTTTATAATTGATTTGATGAAAGATATAATAAGCTAAGAAGAAAAGACATAAGTGAAATAAGTAATCTCACAAGTAATTATCAAGTAGATAATTTGAATTAATCACCAGCCCTACAAATTCTCAACCTGGTATCAGAGCTAAGGTGCTAAAGACAAAGGGATATTTGACAAGAATACACTCAAGGATCAAAATTTAGTTTTCTAGAAAGCATCAAAGCAAAATTCAAAGTCTACATTGAAAATTCAAATTAGATTGTAAGGAAATCCTCAAGCCATCTCAAGAAGACTTTCAACCTTACTCAAAGAATCCACACATCGAGGAGGTAATATTTGACATCAAAGATTCTTGATATTGAAGACATTGTTGGAAGACACGTCATTAAGCAACACCCAAAACTATTGAAGAAATATTCATTCTGAAGTAATCCTTGATCATCAAGGATCCAATATCACCTACTTTGAAATCAATCTAAGAGGGAGTTCTTGCCATCATCTTCAACAAGGAAGCTAATAGAAGAAGAAACACATCTACTCAAGTAAGTATCTTTTTTATTTCATATGAATCTATCAAAATGTCTTCTTTGCAAAGAAATCAACAAACTGTTTAGGGTTTCAAACTTTCCTGCATGGAAGACAAGGACAATGAAGTCATGCCAAATATATGAAAGAAGATATAAGAGCCCAAAGGATTCTTACAGAATCCATAAAATACTCTCTCATCTCTGATGTATCAAATCTAGAAAATTAGTCTCTCTGATATCAACTGCAGGAACTGAGAGAAGTAATGTCTGACACTAAGATGACTACAATGGTGTTGAATGCTCTACCAGAAGATGGGGAAACTTCACTTCAAGTTTATAGGGGAAGAAATAAGCCACACCATTCCACAATTTATGGTCTCTATGTAAAATGGAGGAAACAAGATTGAAAGACAAAGCTATTACAAGACCAAGTGAAGGGAATCAAGATTTGCAGCCATGTCCAGGAAGAAAGGAAGATTCGGTAAGTTTGTTTCTAAAAATAGAAGAATAAATATGGATAAAGAAAGATTCTTTGGATTTGATGAACTTGGGAATTATAAAATAAATTTTCCTTAATCTGAAAATGACAAGAGAAATGCGGAAGAAGCCCAAATACGAAAGAATCCCATGTATCAGAAATGAGGGAAGACCCTGATGCAAAGAAATCTAATAAAGAATAAGCGAGGGATCTCCACCATGATTGAGATCATCTTCTACTTTAAGTGATTTATGTTGGCTGTATGATAGGAATCAGTGTAGCATCCTGATAAAAGCATCATAGGAGCTCCTAGTGAAACATCTTTGGGAAAACCTCTCTGATAACATTACTAATGGAAGGTAGTCACCAAGATCAAGGATCATCATGGAAGCAAAATTCTGTGATGTGATGACATACTGATGGAGAAATTCAAGGGAATGAATCTCTTCACTCTATAAAAACTGCTACAGGATGACTCAAGGAAAAATATATGTGGTATGTATATAGTTATATGCTGACACTGGATGTTGTGAAGTCATGTTATATTGTTGCAGGTAATGGACTTCTGTGTTTAGAAGTATGATCTATGGAGGAGTATCTCTTGGTGCACTGATAGATGAAATAAACATTATATATCCTCATGGAATATGAGGTGGTTTTATATGAACGAGGAACTCGAAAATTTGTAAGTTCTTGGGAATGAAGAATGTGCAAAAAGGAAGAGATCATGAAATGCAACCATGTCAAGAGGTGGTTATCATCCGAAAGCCAAGAAGACGTGACTAGGATATCTCGAGCAAGGATATGTAGACTCTGATAGAAGTCTAGTAAAGATGAATACCCTTGAAAAAACACATCACTAGGAGATGTGTCAATCTATATAAAGAATGTCGATGCCTACAGGAAGATGTCATGGTCAAAGATCATCACTGAGGTCACTTTTTTTTAAAAATTTTAGATGTATATGTTTATCTGGATCAATTTGTGCAAGGCTGCTAATCATGAGAAAGGATGTATGATCCTTGGAGATGATTCGAAGGAAAGCATCATGGCATAATGGTGGACCAGATGAGAAAGACTAACGAATCACTTTATGATAGTGGACATGACTCGTGAGTCTTGACTGAAAGTGATGGATGATCTGTACCCTATGAAGCCAAAAGTTGAATATTCCTCCATATCAAAATCCATGACATCTAGGGGAGGAATTATTCATGAGTAGCTGTATTGCTGCTGCAAGACCCTGGTTGATAGGGAGCCTGATGATAAGTTTCTTTCTTGGACGAAACTTTAAGTGTGTCCTTCCTGTGTTGAGAGGGAGTGATGCATGTCTTTCTCTATTACATGTGTCATGCACTAGACCAGGACTAACAACAGTAAGTCTTAGTGAAGGCCATGTGAAGAGAATGGATAAACACTTCATTCTGGTCTTCACCTGGAAGACTAGAGGATTGGGTAATCATCTGGCATTCGATACTCTTTGAGAATGAGATAAGGCATTCAAGATAAGATTAGTCAAGGACCGATATTATTTCAGGGATGGCTACCCAAGAGAAGAATATTCCAAGAAGGTCATACTCTGGGAACACCTAGGTGGATTTTGCACGTTGGAGAGACAATCACTATGGTGTCTCTTAGTCATGTGTCTCGCCAACATTGTAGCCCATTATCTCCTTGAGATATGGGGCTGTTTTCCAAGGCCTTGCACTAGGAAAATTTTGGTTGATATGATGCTATATAGATTCGATTACCAATCTGATCCTTCTTATGAGATTCTTAAGTTTGAAAGTGACCATGTACCTGTATGAATACCTCCCTAGTTAAGAGGGAGTGTTGAAAAGTGTGACTAGGCCGGTCTTCATATTAGCTGTGTAATTATGTGTTTTATGTAAAGAAGAATACAAAGATAATAAAATGTATTTTTGGTTCTACTTGCTTCATGGTTTCATGAGAAAGATTTTATTATAGACTTATTCTTGATGTCTATTAGGGTTGTCTTCTAGTTACATTTGTAATTAAGTGTCTAGTAAATTAAGAGTCTAGTCATCAATATATGCTCCAGACCTTTTCATGAACCTTGTTACATATCCTTGAAGAAAATGGCTCCAGAATGATGCTCTAGAAACCCTTAAGAAAACCTCCTTAACACTGGAAGATCAAAAACTCCTTAACACTGGAAGATCAACCCTACAAGTCAGCTTGAAATTTCTAGAAAAGTCAGCGCAATAATATGTCACATCAGTTCAATGATAGGTCGGATAATTATAGGTTCGAACAACTATAAATAACCAAGAATTATGCATAGAAATTACAAAAGTGAAATTCGGACAGTCTGTGATTAAGTGAAGACTTCAGGACATGAACAAGTGTGAGTTAAGGACAGAAAATGCGGATAACACTCAAGCAGAAATTGCGGATTAGTGTAGAAGTGCACGTACAATGAAAAATTATTCTGTGATTTTATGTGAGCTACAAGACTGTGCTAAAGTGTGGATTAAGGTGCTGAATGAAGACTGTATTAAGGTGCAGAATAAGTCTGTGTTAAGGTGCATTGAATTGAGAGATAAATCACTGTGTTAAGGTGTAGTGAATATATGACTGTGTTAAAGGACTGTAAATAAGAAAAGGATATAGTCAACAAAGTTAAGTGAAGGTACAAAGGAAGAAGAATACAAGTAGAGACCGAGATCTCTAGTTTTGGTGTAGAAAGGTGTAAGACAATGCAGGACGATGCAGAAGAGAAGGATGAATTAGTGACAAGGTATTAGAGGCATAAAAAGGTCAAGGGTCTGTATCATGGTGATGGTACTTGTCATTTGAAATTCTATAAGAAGAATTTATTGTGGGTTTTCCTCTCCAAGATGGAGAGTTTTTGACCCTAGCTTGAAGAGCCTAAATTTGTGTCTCTTGTGTTTTTGATAATTGACTTGATGAAAGATATAATAAGCTAAGAAGAAAAGACATAAGTGAAATAAGTAATCTCACAAGTAATTATCAAGTAGAGAATTTGAATTAATCACCATCCCTACAAATTCTCAATAATTGTGTCTCTTTGATTTTGGTAAGCCAATAATAAAATACAGTGATATCACTTCCCACTTCCACTCTGGTAATGGTATGGGTTGCAATAAGCTGGGCGGGTGTTGATGCTAAAATTTCATCTAGCATATCATAGTTTGGTAAAACAATTTTCTTTTCTATTCCTTTATCAATTTTAATCCTTTTAGGGAAAGGTGGATCCTGCAAAGAAATAAAAGGTTGTTCTACTAGAGGAACTTTAGGAGCTTGTTTTATTTGTTCATTCTTTCATTCTATAGGAACATCTTCCTTTCGAGAAATATTTTCTTGATCAAGATTTAAATATTTTTCATGAACCTCATTCTCTTTAGATTTTTGGATGGAAAATATTGGTGTATTTTTTTGTAAAACCCTACCATATCTAAGTTGAACATAATTTATACCTAATGGGGTTATCATACACGCTTAATTTTGTCCTTCAACATTATACACAGCTTGTTGAATTTTATTATTTGGATTTGGAAGTGGTTGAGCGGGTAGTTGATTGGATTTTTGTGGAAATGGTAATGAAAGTTGTTTATTTGGATTTTGGAATTGAGGAGGTTGATTTGATTCAGGAGGATAATATTATGGTGGAAAAGAAGGATAAGGTTGTTGGAATTGAGGATATTGAGGATATTTCCCATAATTATTTTTCCAAGCTTATGCCCAAGATGGTTTCTGAGATTGTGGGAGCCAAGGTTTCCAAGGCATGGGTGTCATCCAATTGTTATGTGGTTATGCATATGATTGAGTATTGAAACCTTGAGTCATATTTTCTTGTTGATTATTCCATGGTATTTTAGCGATAAAATGAAGGGATTCATCTTCGCTTATTCCATCTTCATATTTAAAAACAACTTTAAGACCAGGTATTGTTGGAACAGGGTCTCCTACAAAGCTACGAAACTGGTCCATTTTGTATATTTCTGATTGTATTTAGTATATCACAGGGTTTTTGGGGTGGGTCAAAGCCCCTAAAGCATTGTAAATGGGTCAAGGGTAGACCAAGAGTCTGCAAACCATGGTTTTCGGACCATTGGATTCATAGGCTAAAATAGTATAAGTAGTTGAACCTTTTTGAGTTGTAGGACAAGCTAAGAATGAGAACAGATTGCCGCTAAGTGCGAATCGATAGATATGATTAGGGTTTTTGGGTAAGGACTCCTGCTTCTGTGTTCGCGGAGGGCCTTTGTCCTGCTGTGTGCAAACCCTACTGTTGTGTGCACAGGTTGGGTTTTTGGGGTTTTGTAAGTAGATCTGGAAGATTAATGAATGCGGAAGTATTGTTGCCTATATGAATCCACCGGAATTACTGTGATATGAATCTGTGACGTCTTGATTACTTATTATATGTTGTTGTGTTATTATTTTAAGTTGTGAACATACTTGTGTACTTATTTATGCTGCGATCTGGGTTTGTTCTACTTGCTTCATACAAGAATATTTGAAATAGCTGTGTATTTTTATATGAATTCTTGATCTGTTGATTTCTGTGAGTAATATTGTTGTTACGCACATGGATGCGAAGTGAATCTAGGCTCTGTGATACTAGATTAGGTCACAATCAGGGTGAACGCAGCTCTGATCGATTCACCTACCCCCTCCCAGGGTGCAAAAACCTAGTTCCGGCACCCACCCATACTACATCGAGTGGGACTTTGGTCTACACAAGCAGGTCACTACCGAAAGGGCCAGTAGTATAGGGGTTTGTTGGCAAACCTTGAACATCCAAACCTGGGTCTAGATCCCTCGAGCCAACAAATGGTTCCGTTGCCGAGACCTAGAGCATTTTGAGAGAGGGATCGGGTGATGCCAAGGCCGTACTAGAAGCCAGAGAGAAACCAAATTGATGAATGGTTTGAACAACAAGTTCAAGAATTTTCTATAAAATAAAGCCGCAATAAGAGGTTGACCACCGAAGAGTGGAAGAAAGTACATTTTCACAGAGATCTACAAGATCTTGTTTGTAACAATTGCGATCGAGCCCCACGAGTGCCTCGCAAGACTGGTAGAGTTCTAGAAGTGTTGGAAGGATGAGCGGATCACAGAGTGGACCCCTAAACTAATCCAGCAGCTAGAAAAGACTGATGACACCATCACATGCACAGTGGACCATTGGGTGGACAGCGTGTTAGGGGGATTTGTGACAGAATTTACCATTGATTAGTTTGTCTCCTACTCTAAAGCAGAGCGAAGATTCTTCACGGGGTTCCGAGGTAAGTTTCTGAAGACATTGCCATTTTTTATCAAGATATTATTATGCGAAAAGAGTATTTTGTGTATCCATACTGAGTGAATGACCTCTGATCTGGACGGGAGCACAACATGGAGTGGAAATTACTATAGGGCCAACCTAGAGGGAGATCGATTGGTCTACAGTCCAGTAAGGGAAGCAGCTTCACAGAGTCCTCCAGCCACATCGCTTTCAAATCAGCCTAGAGGTAAGAATTCACCAACCCCTCCGCTACTGGAAGACGACATGGCTGCACACATGAAATTTCCAACATTTAAGGGTGTGGAAGATGAAGACATGGATCAATTCTAGTTTGTCACAGGATCGGTATGGACTGTGCAAAATGTGGCTAGTGATGCGGTTAAAAGGGCACAACTTTCCCTTTCTTTCGAAATAAGAGATTTGGACTGGTACATGGGATACATCGGCCAAAACGCAAATGCAACCATTGAAGAGATTCAGAATGCCCTGAAACAGAAGTTCAAAAAACCTAAGTCTTACTCCCAAATCATGGTTGATCTAAAGGATTTCAAGCAAGGACCTTCTGAATCTGTGTGGGAGGCTGATCAACGACTAAAGAAGGTGATCAGAGAAGGGGGATTCCAATATGATGATAGACAACACACATAATGGTTTATTGCTATGTTGTTGCCTCACCTGCGTGTACCTATGGGGCACCAAACTTTCGAATCGTAGGAGAAGGCCCTGTAAGGTGCCATGAAGTTAGAAGTTTCACCTTGGGACGAGACTCAGCTGGGCATCCAACAGATCTAGGGACAACTGGAAGCAATGCATGTAGAGATCCAGAACCTGTGAAAGGAACGAGGGGTAGAGGCTAGCCCTGAAATATGGTGCATACGTTGTTGGGTGAATGACCATACCAAGGATAATTTTCCTCTATTAGCAGATTCTGTATAGGCTGGGGGACCTAGCCCATTGTGCCCTATGGAAGCTGCGGGACCTAGTGGGCCAGCGCTCTAGTGCAATGATTTTCGCGTCGCAGGGCTGCACGATACTAACCACTGTCCCCGACTTGTTGCATACGTTCCAGAGGTAAAGCACCAATGGTGTAGGTTCTGCAGATCGGTGGGACATGACGAACAGAACTGTCGGACATATGATTTGATGATTGATCGAGGAAAATTATACATAATACAATCACACCTTGCGTCACCAAGGACCCCCGTAGGTGTAGGCGGCTCCCGATCAAGGGGCAGGGGAGGAGGATGCGGTGGAAGTGTAGGACAGGGTTGAGGTCAGCTAATCTGCTATAACTATGGAGAAGCAGGACACTTTGCAAGGGACTGCCCGAACCCCGCTAGGAAATCCTGTCGATATTGCAGACAGCTAGACCATGCGATTGAAGATTGCCGAATATTGATAGCGAAAATGTAGGAAAATTAGTCGACACCTATGCAGAATGTGAAAAGAGTTAAGGCTAAGTTGCGAAACAAATATCCGAGTGTGAATGTGGTGACATGCAACGAGATGGCCACCAGGGGACCTGAGTAGGAGGCTGCGATGGAACCTCTGATTCGTCAAGCTGCTATCAAACAATAAGGCCTAGACCTAAAAAGGGGGAAAGAAACATTTATCACAGCTCACAAGGACTTTGCTGAGACAAAGGCAACTACTGCTCGTTCACCTGCGAACCTCAAAGTAGATGAGGAGGTTGAGCCCTTTTTACAGGCATGTATGAAACTTCTGCGCAACCCAAAGTCTATGGATAACCTTCAGGAAGTAATAGATAGCTATGCAACATTACCCAATCTAACCCCGGAAGTCAAGGATGTGCACAAGCTATACATGTATAAAAAACGCACCGGAAGAGAAATGCGGTTGTTTGTGCAGATTGGTGACTACGAAATGAGCCAAGTTATTTTGGACCTAGGGTCAGATGCGAACGTGCTACCTAAGCAGACTTGGAAACAAATGGGAGAGCCTAAGTTGGAATGGTCCACGATTCAGTTGTGCATGGAAAATCAACAGAAAAATCATCTCGCTAGGAAGGTTGTCTAAAATTACGGTGGATATCACAGGAGTAAAAGCCCGAGAAGAATTTGAAGTGATATAAATTGTAGAATATGCATACCCCTACCCTGCGCTCTTGGGATTGGACTGGACCATAGATATGGGTAGTATTATCAACCTCAAAAATAGAAGCATGGTGTTTGAGAATAACGACACAAGGGTAATAGTACCATTAGATCCTGCGGAAGGTGAATGATATAGAGAGCCAGTGCACGATGAAGAGGTGATGGACCACATTTACAAGTTGACTGCATAGGATGAGGATTGGATCAACCCCACGGCGGAAGGCGTACTCTATTGGGAAAATGATAGTGAATTCTTATCTGATTCTAACGGGGAGATGGAGAATTGGCAAAACTAGTTGCATGATGTCTCAGCGCTGCGATGTCTTCGAGTCACCAGGGACTTCCGCTGCATTTCCTTGGAGGTAAGATGCCTACCCTACTTTTATGGTTCTGGTAGCATTAAGAAATTTTTGTGAGTATTCGAAGCAGAGGTTCCCAAGGGACGAAGGCTATGGGAAAGCTAGCCCTGCATAGAATACCTACGCGCTGGTGGGAGACACATGAGGAGGTATTCCAGGATTGGGAGGCATGTTGGGATATGATGATCCTGCGATTTGAAGCCCCGACCGGCCTACGGGTCAAGACATTCCTTGGATCGGAAGATCCACATGAATATCTGTCGGTATGGGAAAAATAGTGGTGCGACAAGACGACTAAGGAATGGGTTCACCTACTGATTCATGACCTAGGTTCGATTCCATCTGCATGGTACTTAGATGCGGAGCTCCATTGGCGCACCTGCCACTGGGGGACGTTAAAAGAATAGTTCCTGGGAACATTTGGGTTAGTAGGCCGGACCATGGTGCTTGACGTAGCCCTGTGAGACATTGACACTAGGGAGTGGGGCGAATTGCACCTGTTCCTCACACCAGAATCACCCACATGGGAAACACAAGTACCAAGCATGATCAACTACCATAGCCCAGGCCCAACAGATAGTAAGGATGATCCGTGAGCTGCGTTTAACTTGAAATTAGAAGGGGTGCACACGACTACCAAGCCGCTCAGGCTGCGAGAGGGATGCAATAGGACATATCTTACCTTGAATAGGAACATAGAAGGCAGAGTTCTCATATCTACGACAAATATTACAACAAGGAAACAATTGTGGTCACTCCTCATCCATGCGGGGTATTACAGAAATTTTGTTTGGGAATGCATGATACTTACAACGAATCTGAAAGACTCATTCCCACAAGTGATCCGGTGTGGTTGGGAGGAAACTTGTGGGGAAAACATGTCTTTGGTTGTAGATTACCTTACGAACAAGCCTGTGTTGGGAGGGGATGTGCAAGAGGCATGGATGTTTAGTCCAAGCTCAGCAGGTACGCAGAGTGCACATAGGGAGCAAAAAGTGACAGGGGGAACAGTAAACTGAGGTAAGGAGGAGAAGTTACCGTTAAGCGGAGCGGGTGGTTGGCAATTAATGAAGCGATTCCTTGAGATTTTTTACCTTTTACTTGATGGTAAGCTTCGAATGAAACTTACCCTATCGTTGGATGACCATAGGCACTATAAATTAGGACAGCTAGCTCAAACAAAATTTCTGTATTATGCCCATAACCTATATACACTTTTTTTATGCTGCATAATTTTTTAGGCCTGTTGCGTCCCGCTCATGGCAAAGTGACCCAATCCCACTACCGATAGGTCCCCGGAACCAAGAGTCCCTGTTCCCACTAAGATAACAACTCCTAGGCCCGCGAAAGCTTCGGTACCTACAGAACCCGAACAAGAGGCAGTCATTATTGGGTCAGGGGATGAAGGAATCGATAGGATAATTGCACTCTGGCTCCCTGCACTAGTATATTTGGCAGAAATTCCAACACTTTGGTTCCGACACTTTTGACCAAATGTCGGAAATTTCCCCAAATTTTATCAATTTTTCAAATCCCACCCACAACTGTTGCAATTCTGACGCTTTTCTACAAGTGTCACAATACCGACACTTAGAGGTAAGTGTCGGTATTGCGACACTTGTAGAGAAGCGTCAGAATTGTGACAGTTTGGGGTGAAAGTGTCGGAATTGCGACGACTAAGATCAAAGTGTTGCTATTATGATAGTAAGAGGCAAGTTTCGCTATTGCGACGGTCTAGGAAAAAGTGTCACAATTGCGACGGTAAGAGGCAAGCATCACTATTGCGACAGTAAGAGGCAAGTGTCGCTATTGCGATGGTAAGAGGCAAGCGTCGCTATTGCGATGGTAAGAGGCAAGCGTCGCTATTGCGAAATTCTGGGAAAATGTGTCGCAATTGCGAGAGATAAAAGCTATGTGTCACTATTGCGACAGTTTGATTTTGAGTTTTTTAGATAGTTATTCCTTTGTGTTTCGTTCTTTAGCCATTTTTTAATGAATTCCCATAACAATTCTATAGTTATCTCATGTTTGAGTTGAATGGTAAAGGAATAATCATCAATCTCCTTTAGTTCAAACAAAATTTAATGTGTCGTAGTTTCTTGGTATTTATTTAAAAAGTTTTTTAGGGATTTAAATTGGTGACACACCTTTGTTACAAAGAATTTATCCAACACATAATAAGGAAAAAGTACAATCTTTCCTTTAAAGCCGAAAATCCCTATGTATGAGATGGTTTGGGCAAAAGTGTCGCAATTGCGACGGATAAAAGCTATGTGTCGCTATTGTGACGGTTTGATTTTGAGTTTTTTAGACAGTTATTCCTTTGTGTTTTTATCCTTAGCCATTTTTCAATGAATTCCCATAACAATTCTATAGTATCTCATGTTTGAGTTGAATGGTAAAGGAATAATCATCAATCTCCTTTAGTTCAAACAAAATTTTATGCGTCATAGTTTCTTGGTATTTATTTAAAAAGTGTTTTAGGGATTTAGATTGGTGACACACCTTTGTTACAAAGAATTTATCCAACACATAATAAGGAAAAAGTACAATCTTTCCTTTAAAGCCGAAAATCCCTATGTATGAGAGTTATTCTTGACACTTAAAAAAACCTTTCGTAGAAAGAAAGGATATACCTTCTTGAGATTATTTTTCAATGATTGAGTTAGTTGAGAGCATTTTCTTAAAACTCTATTATGAAATCGTTCGGTCGGGTGCGCCGTGTCGCACCGTGTGAGGTTGCCCGACCAGGTGCGTTCAGGTCAAGTCGTTTCGTTCGAGGGCGCCCATATCATTTTTGCTAAGTTGTGACTACCCGGGTGCCTTGTACTGCATGTTCGGGTGACCTGTTTTCCGTAATTTGATCCCTTATGGCATCTTTCATTTGGGCGCGTCAGGTTGCGCCGTGTTAGGTCGCCCGACTGGGCACGTTCGGCTCGGGTCGTTTTGTTCGAGGGTGCCCGTATCAGTTTTGCTAAGTTGTGACCGAGTGCGTTCAAGGGCACCCGTATCAGTTTTGCTAAGTTCATGTGATAGCTCGAGTGCCATGTGCATGTTCGAGTGGCCCGTTTTCCCTTTTCTCCCTTATGGCATAGTTTGGTCGGGTGCGCCGTGTTGCACCGTGCGAGGTCGCCCGACCGGGCGTGTTCGGTTCGGGACGTTTTGTTCGAGGGCGCCTGTATCAGTTTTGCTGAGTTGTGACTGCCTGGGTGCCTTATGCAGTTTTTGGGTAGCCCATTTTTTGTTTGCTCCTTTGTGGCATATTCATTCGGTCAGGCGCGTCATGTCGCGCCATGTGAGGTCGCCCGACCGGGAGCGTTTGGTTCGGGCAGTTTTGTCCAAGGGTGCCCATATCAGTTTTTCTAGGTTGTGACCACCATGGTGCCTTGTGCATGTGCAGGTGGCCCGTTTTCCATTTTTATCCCTTGTGGAATTGTTCGGTCGAGCGCGCCCTGTCGCACCGTGTGAGGTTGCCCGACCAGGCGCGTTCGATTTGGGTCGTTTCATTCGAGGGTGCCCATATCAGTTTTTCTAAGTTCATGTGACTGCCCGAGTGCCGTGTGCATGTTCGGGCAACCTGTTTTCCATTTGCAGCTCCCTTGTGGCATCGTTCGGTCAAGCGCGCGATGTCACGCCATGTGAGGTCGCCCGACCGGGCACGTTCGGTTCGGGCCGTTTTGTTCGAGGGTGCCCATATCAGTTTTGCTAAGTTGTGACCACCCGGGTGCCTTGTGCACGTTCGAACAGCCCATTTTCTCTTTTCTCCCTTGTGTCATATTCGTTCGGTCAGGCACGTCGTGTCGCACCGTGTGAGGTCGCTCGATCGGGCGCGTTCGGGTCAGGCCATTTCGTTCGAGGGCGCCCGTATCATTTTTGCTAATTTGTGACCACCTGGGTGCCTTGTGGATGTTCGGGCGGCCCGTTTTTTATTTTCTCCCTTGTGTCATCATTCGGTCGGGTGCGCGGTGTCGCGCCGTGTGAGGTCGCCTGACCTGGTGCATTTGGTTCAGGCAATTTCGTTCGAGGGTGCCCGTATCATTTTTGCTAGGTTGTGACCGCCAGGGTGCCTTGTGCAAATTCAGGCGGCCCTTTGTCGTTTTGCTCCCTAGTGGAATCGTTCAGTCGGGTGCGCCCTATCGTGCCGTGTGAGGTCGCCCGACTGGGCACGTTCGGTTCCGGCCATTTCGTTCGAGGGCGCTCGTATCAGTTTTTCTAAGTTCATGTGACCGCCCGAGTGTCGTGTGCACACTTGGGCGGCCCATTTTCCGTTTGCAGCTCCCTTGTGGCATCGTTCGGTCGGGTGTGTGGTGTCGCACCGTGTGAGGTCACCCAACCAAGCGCGTTAGGTTCAGGTCATTTTGTTCGAGGGCACTCGTATCAGTTTGCTAATTTGTGACCACCCGGTTGCCTTGTGCACGTTCGGACGACCGATTTTCTGTTTGCTCCCTTGTGTCATATTCGTTCGGTCAGGCACGTCGTGTCGCATCGTATGAGGTCGCCTGACCGGGCGCATTCGGGTCAGGCAGTTTTGTTCGAGGGCACCTATATCATTTTTGCTAAGTTGTAACTACCCGGGTGCCTTGTGCACGTTCGGGCGGCCCATTTTCCATTTTCTCCCTTGTGGCATTATTCGGTCGGGCGCGTTGTGTCGCGTCGTGCGAGGTCGCCCGACCGAGCGCGTTCGGGTCAGGTTGTTTTGCTCGAGGGCACCCATATCAATTTTGCTAAGTTGTGACCGCCCGGGTGCCTTGTGCACGTTTGGACGACCTCTTTATTGTTTACTCCCTTGTTTCATATTCGTTCGGTCAGGCGTGTCATGTCGCACCATGTGAGGTCACCCAACCGAGCGCGTTAGGGTCGGGTCATTTCGTTCGAGAGCACTCGTATTAGTTTTGCTAAGTTGTGACCGCCCGGGTGCCTTGTGGACATTCGGGCGGCCCGTTTTCCGTTTTCTCCCTTGTGGCATCGTTCAGTCAGGTGCACGGTGTCGTGTCATGTGAGGTTGCCCGACCGGGCGCGTTCGGTTCGGGTAGTTTCATTCGAGGGCGCCCGTATCAGTTTTGCTAGGTTGTGACCGCTAGGGTGCCTTGTGCACATTTGGGCAGCCCGTTTGCCATTTTTCTCCCTTGTGGAATCGTTCGGTCGAGCACGCCTTGTCGCGCCATGTGAGGTTGCCCGACCGGGCGCATTCGGTTCGGGTTGTTTCGTTCGAGGGCACCCGTATCAGTTTATCTAAGTTCATGTGACCACCCGAGTGCCGTGTGCATGTTCGGGTAGCCCGTTTTCCATTTTCAGCTCCCTTGTGGCATCATTCAGTTGGGCGCGCGGTGTCATGCCATGTGAGGTCACCCGACCGAGCGCGTTCGGTTCAGGCCATTTTGTTCGAGGGCGCCCGTATCAGTTTTGCTAAGTTGTGACCGCTTGGGTGCCTTGTGCATGTTCAGATGGCCTATTTACTATTTTCTCCCTTATGCCATATTCGTTCGGTCAGGCGCGTCATGTCGCACCGTGTGAGGTCGCCCGACCGGGCACATTCGGTTCAGGTCGTTTCATTTGAGGGTGCCCGTATCAGTTTTGCTAAGTTGTGAACGCCCGGGTGCCTTGTTCACATTTGGGAAACCTGTTTTCCATTTGCTCCCTTGTGGCATTGTTCGGTCGGGTGCACTGTATCACGTCGTACGAGGTCACCAGACCGGGCACGTTTGGGTCGAGTCATTTTGTTCAAGAGTGCCCGTATCAGTTTTTCTAAGTTGTGACCACCCGGGTGCCTCGTACATGTTCGGGCAGCCCATTTTTTGTTTTCTCCCTTGTGGCATATTAGTTCGGTCAGGCGCGTCGTGTCGTGCCGTGTGAGGTCGCCCGACTGGGCGCATTTGGGCCAGGTCGTTTCGTTCAAGGGTGCTCGTATCAGTTTTCTCCCTTGTGGCATCGTTCGGTCGAGCGCGCAGTGTCGCACCATGTGAGGTTGCCTGACCGGGTGCATTCGGTTCAGGTCATTTTGTTCGAGGGTGCCCATATCAGTTTTTCTAAGTTCTGACCGCCTAGGTGCCTTGTGCATGTTCGAACGGCCTGTTTTTTTTTTGCACCCTTGTTGCATATTCATTCAGTCAGGCGCGTCGTGTTGCGCCGTGTGAGGTCGCCCAACTGGGCACGTTAGGGTCGAGTCATTTCGTTCGAGGGCTCCCGTATCAGTTTTGCTAAGTTGTGACCACCTGGGTTCCTTGTGGATGTTTGGGCGGCCCATTTTTCGTTTTCTCCCTTGTGGCATCATTCGGTAGGGTGCGCGGTGTCGCGCCATGTGTGGTCGCCCTACCGGGCGCGTTCGGTGTGGGTAGTTTCATTCGAGGGCGCCCGTATCAGTTTTGCTAGGTTGGGACCGCCAGGGTGCCTTGTGCATGTTCGGGCGGCCCGTTTTCCATTTTTCTCCTTTGTGGAATCGTTCGGTTAGGCGCGCCTTGTCGTGCCATGTGAGGTCACCCGACCGGGCACATTTAGTTCGGGCCGTTTCGTTCGAGGGCGCCCGTATCAGTTTTTCTAAGTTCATGTGACCGCCCGAGTGCCATGTGCACATTTGGGTGGCCCGTTTTCCATTTTCAGCTCCCTTGTGGCATCGTTCAGTCGGGCGCGCGGTGTCGTGCCATGTGAGGTCGCCCAACTGAGCGCGTTCAGTTCAATCCATTTTGTTAGAGGGTGCCCATATCAGTTTTTCTTGGTTGTGACCGCCCGAGTGCCTTGTGCACGTTTAGACGACCCATTTGTTGTTTTCTCCCTTGTGTCATATTCGTTCAGTTAGGTACGTCGTGTCGTGCCATGTGAGGTCGCCCGACCGAGCGCGTTCAGGTCGGGTCGTTTCGTTCGAGGGCGCCCGTATCAGTTTTGCTAATTTGTGACCACTGGGGTGCCTTGTGCATGTTCAGGCAGCCCGTTTGCCATTTTCTCCCTTGCGGCATCGTTCGGTCGAGCGCGTTGTGTCGCGCCATGCAAGGTCACCCGACCAGGCGCGTTCGAGTTGGGCCGTTTTGTTCGAGGGTGCCCGTATCAGTTTTTCTAAGTTGTGACCACCCGTGTGCCTTGTACATGTTCGGGTGGACCGTTTTTTGTTTTCTCCCTTGTGGCATATTCATTTGGTTAGACGCGTCATGTCGCGCCGCGTGAGGTCACCTGACTGGGTGCGTTTAGGTTGGGTCGTTTCGTTCAAGGGAACCCGTATTAGTTTTCTCCCTTATGGCATTGTTCGGGTAGGCGCGCCATGTCACGCCATGCGAGCTCGCCCAACCGGGCACGTTCAGTTCGGGCCGTTTTGTTTGAGGGTGCCCATATCAGTTTTGCTAAGTTGTGACCACCCAAGTGCCTTGTGCAAGTTCGGGCAGCCCATTTTTGGTTTGTTCCCTTGTGTCATATTCGTTTGGTTGGGCACGTCGTGTCACGCCGTGCGAGGGTGCCCAATTGGGTGCGTTCGGGTCGCATCGTTTCATTCGAGGGCACCCGTATCAGTTTTTCTAAGTAATTGTGATCGTCTGAGTGCCTTATGCACGTAATTCGGGCGGGCCGTTTGTTGTTTTCTCTATTGTGGCATCGTTCAGTTAGGAGCTTAACCCATTTAACCCCCTAAACCATAAACCTCTAAACCCCTAACCCATTTAACCCCTAAACCCTAAACCTCTAAACCCTTAACCACTAACCCTTAAACCCTAAACCCCTAAAACCCTAACCCATTTAACCCCTTAAACCCTAGCCCCATTAACCTATAACGACCCCTAACCTCTAAAATCGTTAACTACTAAATCCGCTAACCCCCTAAACCTCTAAAATCCTAACCCATTTAACCCCTAAACCCTAGCCCCATTAACCCATAATGACCCCTAACCTCTAAAATCCTTAACTGCTATATCCACTAACCCCCTAAACCTCTAAAACCCTAACCCATTCAACCCCCTAAACCCCAATAACCAATACTCCTTCTGAATAACCAATAAAGGGTCAAGGAAATTGACCAATATGTTGTCAAGTTTTATCTTATCCATCTCTGGGGTAAGATGCTTTTCGGCTAACTCCACTGCTTTTCATGATCTCAATTTTTCCAATTGCTTCCTTCTCTCATACATTTGGTTTGATTGCAATAGAAATTTTCATCAATAAATGTAAATCAATGGCTAACAAATACTATAAATTAATAAATAAAGAAGACATGGAAACAAGCAACAATACTTACAAAATTGTTACATTAAGGCTTCTAGTTGTAAGCATGGTTGTGGTATGTTGATGTTCAGACGAAAAATACAACTTGTAGCCCTTGATCTGATAGGGGCCAGTTACCTTGATATTAATAGTGGTATATTCATACTCCTTCTGAACAACCAATAAAGGGTCAAGGAAATTGACCAATATGTTGTCAAGTTTTATCTTATCCATCTCTGCGGCAAGCTGCTTTTCGGCTAACTCCACTGCTTTTGATCTCAATTTTTCCAATTGCTTCCTTCTACATATGATACCTGAGCCTTTTCATTTCTCTTCCCTTATAATTCCGTAATAGTTTCATAGTGATGCCAGCCAACTTCTTTGGAAAGTATTCCTAGCACAATACAATACTAGGTTATGAGGGTATCTCAATTTTTCCAATTGCTTCCTTCTCTCATATGATACCTAAGCCTTTCTCTTTATCTTCCCTTCTAATTCCATAATAGTGTCATGCATTTGGATGTTAAATAATTTATGTTTATAACTATATAGTTCCATCTGAGCATATGTAGAACCCTTTTTCACTTATTCAGTTTTTATGTTGATTCCTTCATGTGCGAGGCCATTTCGAGGGCGCCCGTATCAGTTTTGCTAAGTTGTGACCGCATGGGTGCCTTCTGCACATTCGGGTGGCCCATTTTCCATTGGCTCCCTTGTGGCATTGTTCATTCGGTCACGCCATGTGAGGTCACCATTTGAGGGCGCCCGCCCAAACCCGTTTGTGTCGGGTCATTTCGTTTGAGGGCGTCCGCATCAAATTTTCTAAGTTCTAACCACATGGGTGCCTTGTGCATGTTCATGCGGCCCGTTTTCCATTTCGTTTGAGGGCACCCACCCAAACCCGTTCTAGTCAGGTCGTTTTGGTTGAGGGCACCTGCCGAAACGCATTCAGGTCGGGTCATTTCTGTTGAGGGTGGCCATATCAAATTTGTTAAGTTGTGACCACATTGGTGCCTTGTGCATGTTCGTGTAGCCCGTTTGTCGTTTCATTTGAGGGCGGCCACCCAAACCCATTCGGTTCGGGTCGTTTATTTTGAGGGCGCTTGCCCAAACGCGTTCGAGTCGGGTCGTTTCGGTTGAGGATGCCCACCCAAACGCGTTTGGGTTGGGTCGTTTCGGTTGAGGGTGGACGTATCAAATTTTCTATGTTGCGACTGCATTAATGCCTTGTGCATGTTTGTGCAGCCCATTTTCCGTTTCGTTTGAGGGCGCCCACCCAAACCTATTCAGGTCAAGTCATTTTGGTTGCCACACAGAGTCTTGACTCTTGCTAAGTCACAAGTTATTGATATATTTAACACATGGGCTATTTGATATAATCTTGCTGTTATAGTGGAAACCACTAGGTTAGATCATAGGTCTTGCCCAAATTACTCCAACAAGTTATTGATTAACCATGGTTTTCAAAAATTATACACTTTGCTAGTTGGCCTGATTTGATGATATGATCCAAAAATAAGGCTTGCACTGTCCCCCTTCTGATAAGGTTTATATATAGGTGCCCCCCATGAGTGGGACCCACTTGTAGGTGTATCATTGTACATTTTGGCCCTTGATAAGTCACAAGTTATTTTTTATGTTGTGTTTTTTTGGTATTAGCTTAGGGGTTATATTGGCAACCAACCAGATACTACTGAGATAATCACAACTAGTTAAAAATTCTTCTAGATTTTTTTGTCTTTTTTGAACATCTAATATTTGTTAAGTCAAGGAGCAATAGCTCGAATAATTAGAAGAATGGTTTGACACTTTCACTACCTAGATTCAAATCCCAACAAAACATTTAGCTCATTATAACATGGCTAAAAAATAGACATTACTTGTAATTGTGTTTTTAGATGTCTCAACCTTTACTATATCGTACATTTTTTTAGATTAACTATTAATTTTCAAATTATTAGCATTAGCTTAAAGGTTATAATGAACATCCACGTGATCCACCTTAAAAAAAACTTTCAATGTCCACTATTCCATCATTAAATCTTACTTAGATAATCCTTACTCATTTTTTTAAATTTAATTTAAAAAAATATATATATAAAATATTCCTATCTAATTTTAACTTAAAAATATCAATTTTACTTTTTATTATTTTAAATATTTATTTTATTATTTTAAATAATTGGAAAAAGACAAATTTCATAATACATTTAAATTATTACATAAATAAGTGATTTTTTCTACATAACCAAAACAATGGTCATATACATAAGGACACCTAATTATGATTATCATATGTGGGCTCCTTTGATTGGGTTAACGATACCTAATATCATATGTTGGCTCTTGATTGGGTTGAGTTTGAAGCCCCTAGGAAATCAAATAAATCATTTCCCTGTCCCTTTGACTTCGTACATAGCCTTATATATGTCGTGGTTAAAATTGGAGATTATATAATTCAAATTTGGAAAATTTGGCGCTCGTTTTTTACTCCCCCGTCTAATTTTTAAATTCAATCTCAAAATTCCTTCGTTCTCGACTTTCCCCTCCCTCTGGTTTTAATTTTAAAAATCAGGGTCAAAATTCAATTTCCTCTTTTCCCCTCATTCATTACTGTTCACAACCATCCATTTCGAATACCAATTGACGAGGGCAAGATAGACAAAACGAAGAAAATGTCTCTGGTTCGCACGAAGAAGGAATGGGGCGGCGGCAATGGGAAAACAATGGTTGATCATCCTGCACCTTCTTCTCCAACAGCATTACCACTCTGCCACGCGAAACCCATCACAGGTCATCGCAAATCCGTGGAACTCAGCGGAGGCACATCCCAGCAGAAGGAAAACAATCTCTTCTTTTATCTCTAAAACCTGGAAAACCCTATTTCCTCCTAATCCCTAATACCTAGAAAGCCCTAAGCCCTAGTCTTTATTAGTGTTTCCCTACTCCTTCAAACTTATAATATGAGGGTTTATGTATATTAGATCTGCTGGCAGGGATGGTTTGTTTCCATTCATACTTCCTTATGTTCTGCTAGAGAAGTCCATGGATGATTTACTGGGTTTTCAAAGGGATTAAGTTTCAGCAAGTGAGTTTTCAAAAATGAGGTATTTTTTTAATTATCTCATTCATTCTTTTAACAATGTTTGTTTTGCTTTCTTCTGTTGTATGTTGTATATATTCGATACTTTATAATATTTTATTTTTTTGTTCTGGGTACATCTTCTATATTCTGGTGGGGGTTTAACATCTGGTGATATTGGTGGTTTGGGAGGCTCCCTTGGGTCAAGGTTGGGAGGTAGTGGAGATTATGGAGGATTTTCAGGTTCATCCCTTTCTGACTCTGTTTTAATGGTAAGTTTCTTTTGATAAAAGTTATTAGATCTGAGCTGAATTAAGGTTCCATTTTTTAAGTTGTTTCTATATGTTTATCTTTAATACTTTAGATATTTCTGTGCATGTGCTACAGTGTTACCCTTCTTGGATAACATTTTTCCTCTACCCTATTGGCTTTATTATTATTCTCTTTCCATTCTTTAAGTGATTCAGAGAGCCTGAAAATGTAAATTTCTTTTAGTCTTTTCAAATTTTGTTTTGAACTTTCAAGTTTTCTGTTCTGCTAACTATACAATGTTTGTTATGTGTTATTTTTTCGATCTAACATGAACAGTATATATTTGTGCATTGTATGTTTAGTTTTACTTGCTAGCTTCAATCCTACATGATATGTTTTGAGTTTCTACTATGGCTAGAAGCATTCAAAGGGAACCATTTTTATAAATCACCACTACCTGGGCTGGAATTGTAGCTGATATGGGAACGACCAATGGGTGGTATGAAAATTTAGCCACGTGTAGATCTTTGTAAAGGTGCTAATTTGCATCTCAATCACCTGCAGTAGTTAGCATAATTGTGTATAAACCGAATGGATACTTGGTAGTTTTCTGAGTTTGGTTTTTCATTTTGTTGGAGTCCATTCTTGTAAATTAATAGATTATTTTTTCCATCTTCTATGGCAAGCTCTCTCTTTCTCTGACCTGCCATTTTCTACATTTTTCATTACTGAATTTAATGTGCAAATTCTCAAGTTGATTGAACATGAATGGATGTGGATTTTCTAGTTAAATAAAAAATTGGAAGACATTTAACTTTCTATCGAGATCTTATTACTAATTTCATTGGAAGAGATTAAATTTTTAACTTTCTATTGAGATCTTGTTATTAATTTCATATTGGTGGTTCCCTACATGGTGCCATTAAAAAGAGTTGTTTTCCCATGTGCTACCACATTAAAATTGTATGGAACCAGGCTTTATGTGTTTGATGTACATTGCAACTCATTTTTCCCACTGTTTGTTGCACTCTATGGTAATCCTCATAAAGCCCAATTATCTTTTAAATAAGTCCACATGTTCATTTGAATCTTCCTCTAGTAGAACTATGTTTCTAATTTGTACAACTTTATTTTATGTAGTGATTGATGTAGTGAGACATCTGTGAAAATTAGGCAATAAGAGTAGTGATCATTTAGCCTTGATCTAAGAAAAGGCCCTAACTCTAGCCCGTGCATAATTACAAGAGTGTTTTAAGTGTCTGCCTCAGCAAGTATTATTTTTGGCATCATATAAAAAGGCATCTACGCAAGCAATTTGACCACTCAAAAAACATATAAATAGAAAAGGAAGCAGACATGATTTGGAACCTACGCAAAAGAAAAAACTCATCATAAGTGTGATATATCTGAGGTATCAAGAAAGTTGTAGTCCCTTAGGAGATTTTTTGAATAAAAAGGAGACTGTGTTTAATAGTCTCCTAGTATCCTCGGAAGGATGAGTTTGATATTCTCCTAGTATCTTTGGAAGGCCGAGTTAGGGTAGAATATGGTTGAGTCTTTTGTGAACATAAGGGAAATTTTTCTCCATGAACAGGGGTTTCATATTTATGGTTCACTTCGAGTAGGGTTGATCCCTATATTTTTTATGGATAGAGTTCTTGTGTGGCAAGTATTGTGCAGTATTTTAAGGGAAAAGTTGCTTGAATGATGGTGTAGGGTGGGAGGACTTGTAAAGGAAGAGAAACACAGATTTCAAATAAGGGTTGTAAGGAGTAGGATCATTGATAGAGGGAGAGCTACATATTAGGAGGAAAGGGACTAGCAGATGTGTTTAGCGTATGACCAAGAGGAGTTTTTATTGTGCACTATATTAGCTAGAGGGTCAGTTGTATCCACTTAAGGTTAGATTGGTTCTGGGAAGAGAAAGGAAGTATTCTAATCTGGGAAAACCTTTCGAAGAGAGGCTTTCTGGGTCTGGGCTTCTGCCTATCTGTAGAACGGTAAGTGAGGACACTACCCATGTATTTTTTCCCTATCCCTATGCTATCTCCATATGGAAGGAACTATATTTATTCCTCAATATTAATCTACATTTGGTCATATCCTCAAAATGCATGTATATTTGATAATTTTTTCCTGCATTTGAGAGCAAATACATTTAGAATCGTGGATTATTTTTTGGATATTGGCCCTCAGACTCATAACCCCATTGAGCATTGAGAAGCATCATTTTTTGAAGGTTAAATTTAATCTAAATATATTTGCATGCTCGATGGCTTCACATTGGGGTTCCAATGAAATTTTTCAGAAAACCCTCCCCTGAAATTTGGTGTGGTTAAACCTGAAAGGGAGAAATCTCTTACGCTCTTTCAACCATTTTTAGTCCACAGCCTTGGACTTAGGCACAACATTCTAACGGAGCTGAAGCATTGAATGGCATAATATGGTGAAGCCATTTAAGTGCATCCTAATGTAAGAAAGGTAGGAGTTGTTTAGAGCGAACCTTTTTAAGTAACAATTATATTGCTAATCAAACATCCATAATATAGCTACTTTGTATTGTTTACGATATTATACGAATTATTTTTCACTTACCAACCAAGCCGTAAACCACGAAAAAATATTAAACTAGATATAGCCGTCGGTAAAACAATCCACACGAAAATTTTCATTTTTTTTTTAAATTTAACTAGTTGTCGGTATACCGACGCTTTATAAGCGTCGGTCTTATGATGCCTTGCGACAAAGCGTCAGTCTTGCGACATCCTAGAAACGTTGGTCTTGCGACACCTTGCGACAAAAACGTTGGTCTTGCAACACTTTGAAAGCGTCGGTATTGCGACACCTTAAAAGTGTGGTTAGCAAAAACGTTGGTCTTGCGACGCTTTGAAAGCATCGGTATTGCGACACCTTAAAAGTGTGGTTAGCAATAAAGTCAGTCTTGTGACGCTTTGAAAGCGTCGGTATTGCAACACCTTAAAAGCGTGGTTAGCCATAGAGTATTGCAATGCTTCTAAAGCATCGGTATTGTGACACATTGTAAGCGTTCTAAAGCGTCGGTATTGCGACACTTTGTAATCATCGGTATTGCGATGCTTTGAAAGCATCGGTATTGCGACACTTTGGAAAACGTCATAAGAGTGATAGTTGTTTGGAAACGTCGAAAAAAGTGTCGTTATTGTGACACTTTGGAAAAGCATCGGAATTATGTCGTAATGGCTAACCACATTTTGTCCGACCTCGAACTGTCGCTCTTGCAACGACTATGTGTCGGAATAGCGACGAAGTGGCAGTCGAAAATTGGGCCAAATTTTATAGTGTTGAGTGGAGGAGCAGTCTCAGTCCTGGAAAAAAAGTGCACCAAAGGGACCTATGTCACAATAGTACCCTCCACTATCAGCCCCAAGAAAACCCCAGAACCAAGTGTGAGGAGCACAGACGTAGCAGCGGAAAGGAACGTACAACTGCAACCAGTCGCTAATAAGGATGTCGGGGATAATTCGCAGTTGGCACTAAGTGTGCCAGGGACAAATAACCCAACTACCACCTCTCTCTAGAATAAAAAGCAGCCAGGTGAGCCTGGTATCGGGCCCCGAAAAAATCAGTGTGCCCAGCTCCAGGAATATGATGTGACGGTCACACTAACTAACGATGACCTTGAACATATGACGAATGAAATTACACTAACCACAGAGGAAAAATGGGTAGCCATAGAGACACAATAGAAGGCTGCAATTGACACCTTCCATAATGAGCTTTGTGCCATCCAGGGGAAGTCAGATACGCTACAGACCAGCGTAACTCAGAAACGGGATCCCTTGGCAATCAACAATACTGTTATCGCACTGAGACGAAGCCACCTCTGCTCCTTACCTAGCATTTCTCTTATAAGAACCCAACTCCAAGTCGATACAGGGGTTCACTTGGACCTGGCTAAGTTTCCCACTGAGGCATTACAAGGTCTCCACGCCACCGTAATCTGGGAAACCCATTGGCGAGACTTGGATGTACATCAACAGCTCGATATGTCCAAGCGGGCCCTCAAACGGAAAGATGCAAAAAAAATCCCTTGCTATATCGCATCAGGTGGAGCTTGAAATGGCGATCCACCAGCACTGCAAATAGGTTTTGGACAAAGTCCTGGTCGCAGCTACACCTCAGGCCAAGGTAGAAAGTATGGTTGCAGCAATAAAAGCATCTCGGACGGAAATGAAGACCATCAAGGCACAACAGGAGAAGCAAATCTCTGACTTACAGGCTACATTGTAGCCTGCCACACCACCGGAGGTTCGAGCCCAACGTGCTGCACTGGTGGCCGAAGCTGTGAACTCCATCTTAGAGAAAATGGCTCAGGGTGCAGCACGTTGGGCTCCATCTCGAATCATCCATGCAGCTCTGGACCATGGTCCAGTTCAACCCAAGCCTCTGAAATATCAATCAGGACTTACGACAGCAAGAAGAAGCTTTCGCACAGGTCAAGGCTACCTTGCCCACCTTGGTGCCTGCATAACGGTTAGCACAATTGTAGACCAGCAACACTCTCTTGGACACGATTAAGAAACTCTGGTACCAGAAGCACGTCCTTGAGGAACAATTAAAGCCATGGGCTGCAACAGCCCTCTAGCTCTCACACGATGTCGATGGCACAGTCACGCAACTCAACCGGACACTAAAAAACGTCACTACGACCACTGAATGGCCAACATCCCAAAAGCTAGTGGACCTCGTGCAAAGTGCCGCAACCTAGAGTCAAGAGGTGTTTCCTCCACTAATCACCACCCTCACTGCACTACGTGCGCAAGTGGAGAACCTACCATCGTCGTGACTCGGGATGAGTCATAAGATTGTGTTGGGGGACTGTTGGAATAAGGTCTCCTACAAAGCTGCGAAACTGGTCCATTTTGTATATTTTTTATTATATTTAGTATAGTGCAAGGGTTTTGGGGTGGGTCAAAGCCCCTAAAGAATTGTCAATGGGTCAAGAGTAGACCAAGAGTCCGCAAACCATGATTTGCAGACCATTGGATGCATAGGCTAAAATAGTATAAGTAGTTGAACCTTTTTGAGTTGTAGGACAAGCTAAGAATGAGAAGAGATTGCTGCTAAGTGAAAATCGATAGATCTGGTCAGGGTTGGGTAAGGACTCCTGCTGCTATGTGTGTGGAGGGCCTCTGTCCTATTGTGTGTGGACCCTGCTGCTGTGTGCGCAGGTTGGTTTTTTGGGGTTTTGTAAGTAGATCTGGAATATTAATGAATGCGTAAGTATTGTTGCCTATCTAAATCCACTGGAATTACTGTGATATGAATCTATGACATCTTAATTACTTAATATATGTTGTTTTGTTATTAGTTGAAGTTGCGAACATACTTGTGTACTTATTTATGTTGAGATCTGGGTTTTATCTACTTTCTTCATACAAGAATATTTGAAATAGTTGTGTATTTTTATATGAATTCTTGATCTGTTGATTTCTATGAGTAATATTTCTGTTATGCACGTGGATGCAAAGGGAATCTAGGCTATGTGATACCGGATCGGGTAAAAATTAGGGTGAACGCAACTCTGCTTGACTTACCTACCTTCTCCTAAGGTGCGGAAACCTGGTTCCAGCACCCACCCATACTACTTCGGGTGAGAATTTGGCCTGCGCAAGCAGGTCACTCTCGGAAGGGCCAGTATTCTAGGGGTTTGTTGGCAAACCTTGAACATCCAAACCTGGGTCAAGACCCCTCGAGCCAACAGCTATCGAACGACATTCCTTTGTATTATGATTTTTAGCACATATGACACAATTTATGTACTATCAAGGGGACATTCTCTCAAGAATGTTTCTTCCTACATCTGGGGAAAAAAATAGATAATGCAACATTTTGTGGTTTTTGTGTGTTTTGTATATTAAGATTATCTAGTTGTTCACTAAGACTCCCAAGGATATATGTTTTGAAATTGTGAAGTAAATTTCCTATTTCAGCTCTACTTATTGTTCCAATTGTAGATTTACTACTTTTGTACATAACATAATCTCTTGGATTTTTACCGGTTCTATCATTACCCCTTGAAATATGTTTACACAGATTATAGACATCTCCAAATGAAAGTTGAGAAACATCTCCTTTGCTCATTAGATTGAGAAGTTCAATCCACTCATCCCTAATAGATTTTAGCAAAAGATCTTTTAGTGTTTCATCATCTAAATTGTACATCTTAGCCCTTTTAATGTTATAATAAAATATTTCAACTAAATATTGAAGGCTTTCATCCTCTTTCTGCATCATCTTGAATACTTCATCCTTAAGGTTATGGGACATGCAATAATCCTTATATTTTTCTGAGAACACATTTTTCATTTCTTCCCATGTTCTAATAGTATGTGTTCATAACCCCATAAACCATTTAACTGCTCCATCCTTAAGAGTAGCTAGGAATAATTTCAATTTCTGAGGATCAAGTAAGTAGTCATAAGATCTACACAGAACTTCAAACTCAAAAACAAATGTTTTAGGGTCCTCGTGTCTTAAACCATGTAAATTAGGGAGGATGAAGGGTGAGATGTTTTTCATTGTGGTTGTGGTGTCTTCATCAAATATTGTAAATCCATAAGGATCTAGTTATCCTCTAGAACCTCTACCTCCACCTCATCCTTTATTTCCTCCTCGACCTCTTCCACCTCCAATATTAAGTTCACCATTAACATTGTGTACTTCTCCTTCTCCTTCCCCTGCCCTTTTATTTTCCTCATATATAATATAAGGTTCTATATTTGGATTTTATAATATGTTTCTTATTCTTCTTCGCTAGGGACTTCTAGTTCTTATCCTAGAAGTTGTTCTCCTATAGAAGATAGAAATATTACTCCTTGTATTGGGGATGTAGGTTCTTAAAATATTTCTTCAGTAGAAGAAGTTGGTGAATATCTAGGTTGGATTTCAGATATATGCAACTCAGGGAGCCTATGTCTACCTACAAATGATGGGATGCGAGTATCAGTGGATGGTGTGGCACTACAAGTTCTATGTGGAGTGAGTGGTGATGTTGGAACTAAAATTATACCTCTACTTACAAATCTACCGTAGAATCCCTTTCTCTATGCATAAATTTTTTTTTTATCATGTTTTAATTATGCCTATAAAATCAAGATTGAATGAACCTAAAATGATATGCAAACCAATACTGAAATCCTATATGCACTTTCGTGGCAACGATGCCAAAATGTTGGGCAATTTAATTGACCTTAAATTACTTCATTAATTGTAAACCAAGGTTCATGTACTTATGAAGCGTATTTGCACCATATATATGCTAGGATTCTATTTGTGGATTAATTTACTCTAAGGATGAAATTATTATAATTATGAAAAAAGGTTTTAATGAGATTTAGAGAGTAATTAAGCACAACTTATTTATATTCAAACTTACATTAAAATCCAAATTCTTAACTAAATTGAGATCTATTACTTTCAAAATTGAGAATCTTTTATAGTTGAAGAATTCAAAACTTATTTCTACTTGGATAAAAGGAAATGCTAACACTAGGTTGCAAGAGAAATATTTTAATTCTTCTTGTAGAATTTAAAGCACTACTTTACAGAAAGGAACCTCTATACTATTGCATAAAAGGAAATTGCATAAAGAGAACTTAATTCTTTATTGCAGAAATAAAGAGATTAAACTAATACAAAAATTAATACTAATGAAACTAAATAAAGAAATAAAATCAAATGAAAACTTTGTAAGTCCAAATGATTACTGATGTGCCTAGTTAACTCTAAAAGACATTTATATCACCATCTGTGAAATTAACTAAGTAATGACACTTGAAAGGAAATGAATATGAACGTCAAATATATTTTATAATTTTCCTTTATGAGTGCTCTAAAACCAAAATAAAAAATGATCAAAACATAATTGTGATGAAACTATTCAAAAAAAAACTACATGAAACTATCATTTTATAAGCAAACTTGAAATACAAAAAAAATCCTTACAACTCGACAAGGGACCCTCCCGTGAACGTAAGTCTGTTACTAATCAGATGATTTCTTAATCGTGCATTGAAAACGAAGGACTTTATTAATTCAAAATAGAGTGTCACAAACACTGAAATGAACCACAACGAACTTAATTTCTGAACTATCTTTTGGGTATCACCTTATGGCTTTTATACAATTCTCCATTAAAATACTTCAAGATTTTTATGTCAATACGAAATGAAACTATTCTTCCATCTAGGAAATAGATTTAGATTATAATTTTTTCTCCTCATGACTTTGAACTGAAATAGAAATTCATGAGGTATTCTTCTCAAATCATATCCTTGTTATTGAAAGTCTTGTGCACACTCGCCTGATGTGTTTTTGGTCTTTTGCTTACCTTCACTTGATTTTTGCACTGTCATACTTAGAGTTTGACTTTGATTTTGACTCTTATATCTACTGATATATGTACCATACCAAGCCATGCCAATAGGTGGTCGTCTATGTAATGAAAAATTTTCAACTTCGAATACCCTTCATTCCTTTATTTATGCATTGCAATCTATCTAATCATTGATATGGCTACAAAATTCAACATTAGTTGTGGAATGTTCACAATTTTGTTATTGTAGGAATGTTTTCATTATAATTCATAAGGAAACATAGATTCTAAACATGGATGATTAATACCTTTTTATAATTTGAATTGACCTTGAGTATGTTGAGATTGCTACAAAAATGGTCACAAAAATATGAAGGAGGTGGAAAAAGGTAGTTAAAAAGAAAGCAATTTTAGACTTCAACATATATCTTTAATGAAAGAAAACATTTTATTTTCTTATCATAAACATTCCTAGAAGTAGGAAAAAAAAAAAAAAATCCTATCATAAACATTCTTGAAAGTAGTGAAACAAATATATTTCAACAACCTACCTTGCATGTAATATAAATAGAAAGGCAATAAGTAAAGAAGAAATAGAGAGGAAGCATTGTTGGTTAATATCAAAAAAATTCTACCATAGAACTTTGATCCTCTTAAATGAGGCATCACTCCCATGAAATATGACTGCCTTGACTTATTATGAAGTGGAGTGAAGGAAAGTCCATACATTCAACTCATGTACCCACTAAAAAGTGATGTGGATTGAAGCGATCTTAAACATGCCCATTATGAAGTTTTAACTTCAAAGTTTTTAGAAACATAACCTAGCAATTAGTGGACTTTGTAGAGTTAGGTGATTTACTTTGAGAGGTAATTCTTTGGAAATAAAAACTTATTATTTTCATCCAATCTCCTCTCCTTATAAACTTGTAACATGCATATGTACCACAATGAAAATGGAACACTACTGGACAACTTAACATTTATAAATTTCATATTGTTGCACATGAATTTACATGATTGTTCAAGGATTGGATACGTTGATACCAACTTAGTAAAGCCAACATGGACCTTACTTTTGAAAAATCAACATTCAATATTAAACATTTTGTCAGAACCTGGTTGATTAGTACCACAAATGAAAATGGGACACTAGTGAACAACTTAACATTCAATCAATCTCATATTGTTGGCACGTGAGATTACATGATTGTTCAAGGATAGATTAAGTCAATACGAACTCAATAGAGCAAATGTGGAACTTAATTTCAAAGAATCAACCTTGAATAAAAACCATTTGTTAGAACCACGGTTGGTGAGTACCTAACTTGATTAACCTTTCAGACATCCCAGGGGATTTTTTTAAAGTTTTCCAGCATTAAAAAATGGGTAATCCTCTATCTGTCTAACTGCTTTATAAATGAACTCATTCAAAACTTGATGGATAACGTCAAATTTTCTATGTATTTGGGTGAACTGAAACCTCATCTTATTTCAAAATAGTTGTTAATTTTTTTGTTTTAACCTAGTGTAAAAAACCCCAAATAACTAACACTGCATGAAACAGATTGTTACAGGGATTAATTTTGGTCACTTTATCAAACTCTTTGGGGAGTTTCATACCTCCTCCATGCCACAATGCCTAAAAATATTTTCATAAAGTTTCACCATTCCAGATTTGGGTTCTCTTCTTCTCAATCTACTTGGTTTCTTTGGAGAAAGGAGGCTAAAAACCTTGTTTACAATCATTTGGTGCAGATCAGTTTGACGAGGAGGACCCAGAAGAGAAGAAGCACAAGAGCTCAGTCTTCAATTGGTGGTACTTTGGTATATGAATTGGTATTATTGTAGGAGTCACTATAGTCATGTATATTCATGAAAAAGTTCGATGCGGTCTGGGATTTGGCATTCTTGTTGTGATAATGGTAGTAATGCAGTTTGTCTTCTTGAGTGGGGCAATATTTTACCGGAATAAACTGCTTGGTGGTATTCCTCTCATTTAAATTATCCATGTCTTTGTTGCAACATTTCACAAATGGAATCCCTCAAATAAATTAGTTGTCATTGAAGAAAGAGAAGCTCTGAAATTGAGTAAAAAATATAATATATGTCTACAGATCAATTTAGGTAAGCCCTCTTTGGTTCTTTCTAGTTCACATTTTTTTAACCCTTATATTAAATAAATCATGGGAAATAATTTCCATTAAAATTAATTTACCTTTCTAAAATTGGTGAATGCTGAAAATCAAATTTATTGGAGTCACAGTTGTTTTTCCCTATGATGTGTAAAAATTTGAAGCTCTTGGTAGTTGAAATATCCAATGTAAGAATAGAGGAAGACATGAATTATATTTTTAAGGATATAGGATAAGATATTGGTGCATGCTAAGCACATATACGATGCAGTGATCCTTAAGTCCTAATTTTGTTTTATTTCAGTCTTATCATTGTCGCTTCTTATTGGATTACTATGTTATGGCCAGTTTCAGATGAACTAAGAGATTTGGTATGGATATCATCACTCTTGTATTTCACATTTATTGATAGAGAAACAATTGAAGATGAATTAGATTTTTATTGCAAAACAATCCATAATTGGAAACTATGCATAGTCTAAGAGGTTGAAGAGGTCAAAGTCGTTCTTGGGATGTCACCAATTTGGATGGAATGTTTGATGTTTGGGGTTTTCATTGCATAAAATTTAACTTTTTTTACAAAATATAGAAACAAAATGGATAGAAAGTTTGGAACACATTTCAATATCCCTCCCGCCAGCCTACAGTGTTTTATTAGCCTATATATTTTTTCTATTGGTTCCTATCTATGACCGCATATTTGCTATAATTTCTAAAATAATGACAGGGAATGAACGAGGTATAATTTTGTTGCAAAGGATAGGGAACATGCAACTCTAACATAAAATCCCATATGGAATTAGAAGGTTGAGGACAAACATGCAAAGGATTCGACCCAACTTTTTTTGACCTTGCATTCCCATATTCCAATGAAAATACTTCTAGAATGGTGAACCCTCGTGAAATGGCTATATTGGCTTTGGTACTTCCCAAAACCCTGGATGAATTATTCCAATCAATATAATCTTAGAATGGTGAACCCTTGTGAAATGGTTGGAATGGCTCCAATACTTCTGAAAACCCTAGATAAAGATTCCAATTAAAATACTCCTAAAAGAGTGAACCCTTGTAAAACAATTAGAATGGTTCTGGTACTTAACAAAAACTTGGATGGATTATTCCAATGAAAATTCTCCTTGAATGGTGAACCCTCATGAAAAAAATGGAATGTATTTGGTACTCCCAAAAACCCTAGATGGCTCCTGAAGTATAGGCCTTCAGAAAGAAACAAAACACCAACAAATGAACTAGGGTCAAAAGTGGCGAATGAAACAAAGAGTTTGTGTAATATTCCTAATTAGCTTTCAGGTAGTTGGAATATTAATTTTTGAATTTTCTAATAAGATAGATGAATAAGTGGATAGAGAGACACATAAATCTCTTTAGTAGGAATAAAACCACTTCTAATGTGAATGTGGATCATTGTATCAGCTGAATAAATCACTTTTGGGTGTGAATAGGGGATAAATCATGTGGACAGGATCAAGGTTGACCAAATCAACAATGTTTTCATGGAGGTAGTGGAGATTTAATGGAGGACAGCGCAGTTATGATAGAGGAGTGTATGCATGAGAGTATCATCTTTAATGAATGGGACCCAGGGTAAGGAAGCTCACCAAGCATATAAGGAAGGGGATGGCAGCCATAGAAGGCATTCTGATTATTGTGTATGTCTTGGTCTTTTATGACTTTATGCACACTTCAAATGTTTAGAAGAGTCTGATGTGTTTTTTAGCACAAGGGTGTTTCCGAGTGGAAATCCCACCCTCATCCTTGGGGTACTTTGAGTGCCCACTCAGGAGAGGCTCATTGAGCTCCATTTCCACTATTTGGCATCAAACCAAGCTTCATCCATTATTCATAGCGCAGACTCCTTCAGGATTATGTTTTTTTGCAGGGCAGTAGTAGTGGAGGGTTGATAGACCCAATTTATGAGCTTGTTTTTCCACTGAGGAGAGAAACCCTTCATCCAAGAGGCTATAAAGGAGGTTCCTTGAGCATTATTCTACCATCCAAAATTAGTTCAAGCTTCTGCCATCATCTGTAGTGCAGACTCCTTCAAAAACTGTGTTATTTTGCAGGGCAGTGCAATGGAGGGCTTAGTGCCCAAGTTTTTGAGCTATTTTTCTAGTGAGGGGAGCATCCCTTCATCAAAAAAGCTAGGAGGGAGACGGTTACAGCCATCTCCTTGTCATATTAGCCATCTCCCAGTAGTGATTCACTGGTAGAGCATTGTTCAGCCCTAAGGCTGCATTTTTCATATGGTGTATTTCCAAAAAACTCTTCTGGGTTGTCTTGGAATTGTGCTCGGGAGCTTAGATCTATGATCGAGCATTATATTAGCAGAGATTTGTATTTCTATTTTCCAGCAGCAGTGACACTCACTGTGACTGCGTTGTCATGGTCCTTAGGCATTTTGAGTTGCAGGAACATTTCATGTTTGGGTGTATTTGATCATTGGAGGCTTGTTTTTCCTAACTTGAGTGACCTTTTACTCAAGATATTGTACTCATTTGATGATTTTATATATGATTTGATCATGTTTTGATGTATTGGTATTTACTGAATTTTCGATTTTTATGTTCAATATTCCTGTCTTTTCCATTTTGGAATATTACAATTTGCGATTTCTCTGAGGGATTCAACTACGAATAAGCGAAGCCAAGACTCAACGCTCCATTCATTTTTCCATGTACCTCAGTGCTCCATTTGTTTTTCCATGGGACTCAATGATAAAAAACGTGGGAACGATTATTTAACCTAGTTAAAACTCAATTTGAAATTTATATATGTTAAGCGCGCACACACACACACACACACATATATATATATATATATATATATATGTATGAAAAACATAGAGTTAACATTGTGTTGCTCTTGCAAAGTGGGAATAATAGTGGGATTTATAATTTTTCAATAACATGTTAAATGATTCATGGCATTGAAATTTTGGAACAAAATGATAATAGCTAGGCAAAAATCTATGTCTATATAAAAAATAAATAAAGTGATCACGAGAAAGGTTGAGTTTGTTAGTCATTAATCAGTCCTTTCTCCTACAATTTAAAATGAGAAGTTAAATTTCTTAACCATATTCAATAGCCAAACAGCCCAATGTTGAAAATTTTAAAATCAAATTCTATCCCTTAGTGGGAATATGGTAATCCTCAAAAATAGCATTATGTGTCCTAAAAAATGGAGTAATTCCAACCTATGCAAGTGTTTCAACAACGTTACATAATCATGGTACTAAGCATAGGATCACTTCTCCCTACCATCCTCAAGTGAATTGGTAGGTTGAAAGAACAAATAAGGTGTTAAAACATATCTTAACAAAAATATTGGCTACTAATCACCAAGATTGGGCCTATAGGCTACCTAAATCCCTATGGTATTATTGAACCACTTGGTGTAATACCACAGGATTTTCACCCTATCAACTTGTGTATGGTAAAATCCCCATTTTACCAATCAAATTTGAGATTAAGACTCTTTGAACAACCCAAGAAGTGTATTGGACCTCTCAGAAGCATAGAAACATCTCGTAGACCACATAAAAAAACTAGATGAGATGCACCTATCTTCTCTTCACCATACCTCTATAATTCAACAACAAAGAGCTAGGTGGCATGATCAATTCATTAAAAATAAAGCCTTTCAAAAAGGTAATTAGTCACTTCTCTATGACTCCAGATTCCAAGATTTTATATGCAGATTACAAACCAGGTGGCTAGGCCCCTATGAGGTTGATGAGGTATATGATAATGGAATGTTATTCCTCATTACAATCGATGGATTTTGTGTGCCTTTTCTTAAAAATGGTCATCGATTGCATTTATATCACCATCCACTTACTAAATATACTTTTCTCATTAGAATTACAGATGACAAATATTTGGAAGTTGCATGTACCCAAGGGGATACCCCCTTACCTGCGATTAGGTAAAAATTATTTTCCTTGGTATAATTATTGTATAGTTATGTTTGTTTTGTTTTCTATCTTTAATTTGTTGTTTGATTGTTTTTGTGTTTGATTTTCCACCTTTTTTATGTTCTTTTATTTTAAGGTACAATTGTTGTTACCTCAAACTATCATGGTTGTTCCCTCAAGTATCAACTATTATTCCCTCAATTCACAAGTGTTTTTCCCTCAGGTCTCAACTACTGCAACCTCTAAATTCTCTTGTATACATATGTGCCTCTTGGGACTTGTTATTTTATATGATCCTTTAATTTCCCATTATCCTTTAATTTTTTGTTTGATTATTATTTTGTTTGATTTCCCGCCTTTTTTATTTTCTTTTACTTTAAGATATAGTTTATGTTAACTCAAATTATCATTAGTGTTCCCTGAATTAACAACTTTTCTTCCCTTAAGTAACATTTTTTGTTCCCTTAAGTCACATTTCTTTTTCCCTCGGGTCCCAGTTGTTGCAACCTCTAAACTCTATTTTATACATTTTTCCTCTTGGGACTTGTTATTTCCAATGATCCTTTAATTTCCCCTTATCCTTTAAACTGTTGTTTGATTTTTTTTGTGTTTTATTTTCTACCTTTTTTATTTTCTTTTACGTTAATTTATTGTTTTTGTTACCTCAAATTACCATTGTTTTCCCTCAAGTAACAGTTGTTGTTCCCTCAAGTAATAGTTGTTGTCCCTCAAAATCACAATTTTTATTCCCTCAAGTAACATTTTATGTTCCCTCAAGTCATAATTTTTTTTTCCCTCAAGTAAAATTTGTTGTTACCTCAAGTCACAATTGTTGTTCCCTCAAGTAACAATTGTTGTTCCCTCAAGTCACAATTGCTACCAATGTGGAGAAGATTAATAATGGACTAATGAATTTCTCAATTTTAATCAAGGTCATGTGACCCATCTAGTTTCTTGTGTAAGATCCTCAAACTATTTACATATTATACTCATATAAGAAAAAAATATTATTATATGTCATACCACCTATATGGTGGTTCAATGCCTCACTCCTAAAATATGACCTCTAGAATTTTCTCTTTATAAGTAATACCATAGTTTTATTTCTTGAACCATAGTCAATACCTTAATACCCATATTTTCAATGCATGTATCTACCATATCCATTTCAAATTTCAATGCATACGAGCAAAAAATGAAAAATTTCAAACACTAGCCCCATTCACAAGTCACTATGTGTGGGTTTAATTAATAAGAGCATATAAATTCCCCCCAATAATGAGCTTATCTTGGTTGAAAGAATAAAATATTATTCTCTATTAAACAAGTCCAACCACATGAAGGTGGAAATTCATATGGTCCACTCTCCCCCCACCCGCTCCACCCCACATCACTCTTAATATTTCCAACACCCAAATTATCTATTATAAACTATTTGAAAGCAACATAGTAAGAATCAATAATATATATAAATTACTAAGAAAAAAATATTTAAGTTAAATGAAAGAGAACAAATCTACAACTAAAAACATATAAACTCATACCTCGTACATTACAACATTTCAACATCATTAATCTTCTTCTTCATCCATCATATCAACATTTATGTCATCAAATTCAAAAATACATTGAGACGATCCACAATTTCAGCATCATAATCAATGTCATCATTTCCAATAATCATATCATAATCCATATCATCATGACGAACATCATCTCCTATATTTGGTTCAACTTCTTCAGGTTCTTCATCTGACAGTACATCTCAATATCATCTTCATCAACAATATTGTCTCGAACATATCCTTGTAATTATTTGACATTTTCATGATCTGACACATGGTCATCAACTAACTGCTCTTTTACACCATCATCCTCTTTAAAATTATCATTTTCTTCTATTACATTATACTCTTTCGACTTTCCTCTTGGATCATAACTAATCATATGAACAGTCTGCTCTACCTAGAACCTATGGGTAAAAGACCTATTCGCATTCGCTTGGAAGAAAATAGTGACCCAATATTGGATCAAATGACCTTGTATTAACCATGGTAAATCCATAAGCATGTTGAATAATAGTTTTATCGAGATCATGTTCATTCATTCGTAGCCTATACATGTCTAATAGAACCAATTTGAAGAAATAAAAATCACACTCAATTATGTCATCCAAATACCCATAGTATCAATTTTCAGACTTGTGGATGTGTGTCACTTCTAGAGGAAACATTAGTGACCTGGAAGACCGTAGTTATCCTAGAATCAAAATATTTCCTCTTTTAATCCAACTTTTTGCTGTGAAACTTATGGTCGTTGTACCACATAGTGTTGTGGCATTTCAACTGCAATGTGATAAACACATAAAAAATGCATTGTCAATTAATAAACATATTCATATATAGAACTTGGAAAATGTCTGAAAAAAGCACACTTGCATTCACATAAATAATATATTTATAAAATAAATTAATAAAATATTGTAGGTCAGTGAAAATGCATTCATACATGCTTATGTTTCATATCGTTTTCTAAATCAATTTCTCTCTGTGTAAGATTGGAATCTTGGGCATGATGATCTTCTTTAACCAATGCAAACACCCATTTCCATGATAACATAACATGATATTGTTCACATATTTCAATCCATGGGTTCATCCAATCAATATTATTTGCAATTTATAAATGTAGTGCATCCCACTCTCAACTAATTTTATCATAAAATCGTAATCACCAATAAATATTAGTTACAATGGTCAATTTTAATAATTTATGAAAGAATAAAAAAGTAAATAAGTATGATATACACAAAAATGAAAAGTTATATATATATATATAGATATTTGTGTGTGTCTTATAAATATCCACATTAATATTTTATTACCTTTCACTTTCATCATTCTGCCTTTCCCCAACAGGTGCTCCCCTTCATATTTTTTTATGGAGTTCACATCCTGAATGCAAACCACACACATATTTTCTGCTAATATAGGAAGATGTTGAGTAATGTACACCATGGATTTATATTCCATATATACTTCCATCATAGAACTCTCCAAACGTGCTCTTTGTCTAAACAAAGGCTTCAATTATTTTAAATGCCTCCCCACTTTCCACATTAACCTTGTGTGTACAGGTCCACACAATTCAATCTCTTCAACTTGATGCATGAGGTAGTGTTTTTGTGCACTAAAAAATGTCTAAGGTAGATACTTTTGCATTTGATACATTATTCGAGTGTTCTCGCTGTGACAACAACCCTCTAATTTTTTTTCCTAAGTTAATTTGGAGCCTACATGAATTGTTGTTTCAAGCCTCTCAATGTCGTCACATTGATTGTTTTGTTACTTTTATGTTTTATCCTAGTGTCGCATCCTCCTAAGTAATTGTTTCCTAAGTGTCTTCACCTAACCCTTCAAAGCGGTTGTGTTATCTAGTCCATGGTTAGGTGAAATCATGAATGATCTCAACTTAGAAACTAGCCTTTTTCGCCATGCACACACTTGAAAAGAACTCAAAAGCATAAAAAAACAAAAAAAAAGCAAGAAAAGTTCTCTTTAAGGAAAAAGTACACTCCAAGTTGATGAATACATGTACTTGAGATGAGTGCACTCCTTCAGGTTGAAGAAGTTCACCCTCCTTGAGTGCACTCCTTCATGCTGAGAAAGTGCACCCTCCTTGAGTGCACTCGTTCATGCTGAAGACATGTGCTCTTCATACATGGATGCATCATACTCTTTGTTGCATGTGGGCGCACTCCTAGAAAATAGGACCCCACTTAAATTCACTTAACTAATCCTTTCACTTGCCGACAAGTCGTGATCATGCATGAAATAGTTTCGCATGTAAACTCTTTTAAATTAACCCATTTAATCACTCATTTTCATAATCATTCTCATCTGAGTTGGGCACACAACTGTGGATCAAGAAACTCTTCATCAACCTGAATTAAAAGTAATATTTTCATGTCGAATCTATTCATTTCCTTTCATGATTTCATTGTCAATATTGTTTCCATTTCTTTATTTTTTAGTTTATTTCTGGCGCGCTTTTTTCAATCTTGATTCTACAAGTGTTAATTTGTTTTCGCATGCAGAAAATTTTCACATTGATCAACCTTTTAAATTCAACCATGATTGCGAAAAGATCCATATATGCTTGCATATCCTTCTTCTTCTTATTCTTATCTGGAAATATTGTTTTCAAACTTTTTCTTGAGCTTTCCTTAGGAAAAAAGCACTTATGGAACTCGAATCTTGATCAACCTTGAAAATTGCACCCAGAATGGCCAAGTTTCCCTCTTGAGTGCACTACTTCGTCATGAACAACTGCACCCTGCCTTGAGCACATGAGCACACCTCGAATACTTGAATGATTTTCCTCCATCCCTTCGACATGTGCCAGTGCGCCCTCCTTTCCTTCAAGCACATGACTGCACCCCGAAGGACTTAAGGATTGAATACATGTTCATTCATCCCTTTGGAGTGCACCAATGTGCCCTATTTGTCTCATTGAGAACATGAGTGCACTATGAAGGCTTGAAGGCCCAAAAACTCACCCTTTCAACCCTTTGGAGTGCAGTAGTGTGCCCTTGATGGTTTCCTTCACTTTCTTGAGTGCATGAGTGCACTACAAAGCCCTAAATGACCCTTGACCTTCCTTTTTCTTTGAAAGCGTGCCCTCCTTGTTTGCATGCCCATTTTCTTATGCATGAAAGTGATTTTGTACTATCTTTGATAGATATTCATGATCAGTTACATTTGATGGCTCTTTGTACATGATTTATGATATATTGTTTCATGATGTATTGTTGCATAGTTAGTTTCATAGAGCTAATCTTGCCATCATGAGTGTGTTTCCAAAAATAGGTGTTCAAGCTACAAGTATTTTCACCCTTTCATCATATGTTGGAGCCATGCCTCCCCGTAAAGTGGCCTCCAAGGAAGTCTCAGAATAAAGCACTAAAAAACCTATTTAAGCTACCAAACCAACCATTCCCATTTACGCATACACAGAATGCTTCATTGATAAGTATATTGAGGTCACAAGAAGTGTTATAAACAACACATTTATGCAAAAACGTTTTCCTGATAACTTGGAGGACTTGGAAGTTTACATCAAAATTAAGAAGTCTAGGATGCATAGGATCACATGTAGATTCCCTATCATCCCTTGAGCAGAGGTGATTGAGTGGATCATTACACATATGGATGAATCTCATCTTTTTCTTCACAATGAGAGTGGTGGTAAACTCACCACCTATTATAGAGAAGACATGCATACATATTACAATATGCTTAGGCCCATAAAATATGAAAACTATGACTTCTACATTAAATGGGTAAAGCTCGACACAAGTGCCATTATCAAATCATGGCGTTGAGAACCTACTAAGCTTCACCATCACCCATCCGCAGTATGTTAGACTAAGATCCTCAATGATGTATATCAGTATCTGATAGCCATGTGTTGTCGGTTGCATGGGCGTAAGAACACTGAGGGGTTTGAGTAGAATTGGATATATATGCTCAATATGGTGGTATCCCATGGAAGATTCTTCAATTGGGAAAATATATTTTCATTTGAGTTTCAGCATCATCTTGGGTAGGAAAAAACATTTTTGAGGGAAAATGAGACACCATAATTTTACATGTATGCATTTATTTTAGATTGAATTTGTGCATAGTATGTGTTCCTAGGAATGTATTGGAGCTATACCCCTCAGGGAAAGTTCCCAATTTACTTTCAATGTATGTTTTTATCAAAATCAAGCTTCAAAGGGACATATGAAATATTGGCTGAGCAATTATTTGCAATTATATTTCCTATGATATTTACGATCGATCCTCCTTGGATGACTCATCATGTGAAGGAGTCACTACAGAAAATCATGGATTGGTTTACAACTCGTGAGGGTACAAACATCATATGTTTTGGTTTTCAGATATCCCCTCATATCATGTCGCTATATTTGATCACTAATTTTGTCATGCAGGGAGTAGAAAATTAGTTGGACAAGGTATTGTTAGGAGTTCTTCACAGGAGGAAGAAATCCACTAGGCCCACCTTCTCATTGAGGATTAGATTATATGGTTTTAAGATCCACAAGGCCACAACATCATAGATACAAGAGCTGGATTGCTTGGAATTATCCACTAAACACTTTCATAGCTATGATCCCATGAGAGCGTGCAAGAAATTTTTTGAAAGGATCAGTTTCAATACATGGTATTCATCGATGTCCACTGCAGAAGATGATAAAGTGAAGAATTGGTATAATTCAGTTAGAAAGAAACATCCAACAGTGGAGACTAGTTCACCCAAAGATGCACTAGCTCAAGATATCTAGTTCTAGGAGGAAGAAAATATAAACCATCAAGAAAGGAAAGTAGCTCCTAAGAAGAGGATCAGATATGGTTCGACAGGTGAGAGCAATAGGAAGTGGAAAGTTGATCCTTTGAACATAGGCACTATTAAATAATAAATGGAGAAGATAGAATCTGAATAAGAACAAGAGAAGAGAAAAAAATATGAGTTTCTTAAGAAGAAACAAGAAGAAGAAGAGGAAAGGAAAAAAATAGAAAAGGAACAACAAAGTGGAAGAAGCATCACAGAGACTAGAAGAAGAAGAGTCGAATCAGGATATAGAAGAGGAAGAGTTGGAAGAAGAGGATACCATCCAAACATGGATGATGAACTGGGTTCTCCTGAAGAACCTCTTCTCACTGGTGATCATCTTCCATTTAGAGAGATGGGGATCACACCTCCACCAGTAAATAGAGTCATTGATGTATGCAATGTCAAGTTTTATCAGCTTAAGAATAGGATCATGTAGTATAGGAATAGATACTTCCCAAAGGATCCTCATAATACAGCCTTAGTTTATACAAAGAAGGTGATAAATTCCTACACCAGAAGGAATCATAGGGAAATTATGGTGACAAATGTTGATTTTTCCACAACAACATAGGGAAAATATTAATATCTACTTAGTGATAATTCTATATTGAGGAAATAAATTGATGCAATGAAGTAATAGGTGAAACATCTTGTAGTAGAGAATCAACGGTTATCATCACAGAGTTTCAACATTGTAGAATGGCAATCATCCATGCAAGAGGAACCGAGGCCAATGGAGGACACCATGGCACGGTTATATGGTGAGATTATATTTATACAACATGTGGTGGCTCCTCTCATTGGAATTCATAAGAACGCACAAGAAGTGGTAAAACTCTTGAAAGTAGAAAACAAATTAGTTGACCATCTTATGGAGTGGGTTTCCAAGTATCCACATCCTCCACAACATTTGAAAAATAAAAACCTGATTGTTGTAGAGATAGACAAATTTCAATTAAGACCCCATTGTTAGAACTAAATTCATATTGGAGAAATGTCGATTAGTACTATAGCTGCCTATAATCAACTGCATAATGGTTTCGAGTCTCTAACACAAAACATGGGATCCCTGCAATAGGAACACTTGAAGTAATCAGAGGTAGAGAGATTATCTTCCAGGAGATCAGGAAATGCATTGAACATATCATGCAAGAAACATAGCATGAAGTCTTGGATGTCACCAAAGACATTATTCTTTAGTACGCCATTGCACGAGTCAAAGCTCATATGAAACTTCAATGGCTATGGAATAATGTACAATAAAGCTCCAAGACCATACTAACAGAGGTACTGGAGGTGAAGATGTGATATGTAGGGTACACTCCAGCTCATGTCAAAGTTATTTCATCGAATTTCAGAGAATGGCACACATACATCAAAAATGAGCTCCATGAGGAAGAAAATGATTTATGAATTGGATGAGACTTTGTCCCATTATCAATTTTGTCCTATATAGCCACCATCTCATATGTAATTTTTATTTTGTAATAAATATTATGTGATGAAGTCCAAGGGACACATGTGGAATATGAATAGTCACATATGGAATGTAATAATTCATGAATAAAATATCAATAGTCATAGGATTCAAAGGGTCATCAGGAAGCTAAAAGGTCATTGTTATTTATTATAAATAACTCCTCATAACTCAAGAAAAGGGCTTGGATTCATGGCTTCTTTCCTTGGCTTATCTTATAGTGCATAGGACATAGATAATTCTTTGGATAAGCAAGTTGTGGCTTCATGTTCCATTACTAGATATAGTGTTTCATTCATGTAACCACGTACTTGGGATATTTCTCTTTTAATCATAAGCTATATAAGTCGTTTCTTCTTCATACATGTATCATATATATAGTAGGAATATTCTTGTTATGATTATGGTATATGTTTATTTAATTACATACTAAGTTAATGAACTAATTTGTTTCTTAGTTATGGTTGTTATTGAATGAGTGTTGTTATGCCTTAGTGATGATTTTTTATTATGTGGACTAATCTGCAAGTAATCAACAAGCCTTTCCCTTCCTTCCAAGGTCCCCTTTATGATAGTACTACTACTTTTATAACCAAAGGCTCATTTCCTTTTACTAATCATGGATCTTCACTCATGCACCTTAAATTGGGTGTCTCAAAAAAATGGGCTATTATTAGGTGCTCATAGTAGGGAAACCTCATGAAATGAGCGAGACACATTTTTATTCCTCATGGAAGCCCACGTCCTTCACGTCGATGATTTATTTTATATTCTAACTTCTAAAGGGGAGGTGTCATTCTTCATGGTTTTAATCCAGTCTCTTCTTTCCCATTGAAAATATGTTTTTCAGTAGCATGATACCTATGGTTATTAGAGAGGAAGTTCCTATACTCATCAAACACCTCCTTTCCTACACTTGTTGAATGACAATATTTCATCTTAAGACCACAAATTGAACATGCACATTTACCATTAGTTTGAAGGCCTATAAGAGTTGGATTAATTTCAATTATAAATGAAGGGATTACTTAAAATACATGTATTACATTATATATTTTAAATAAATATCAACTATTAAAGTACAATGGAACCTTTCATACCACAAAAATGTGTTAGTCCTGGGGCATCATGAATTTTCTATACAAGTATTCTATGGAATTGAAATTTTCTCTCCCCTAATGGCTTATAGATATCATACATAGTGATGTCAGCCCATAACTTCATTAACTTGTCAATAAGAGGCTCTATATATACATTCATACTTTTAACTTTGTAATTTCCTGATTATTTGAAATTACACATAAGTACTATTATGATATATACATACAAGTAAATAAATACACATAACATATTACGAAAAAATAAGACAAATGAAAATGTTACATTAATATTCAAAAAATTAATGTAAATAAGTACCTGTAACAATCATTTTCAACATAATGTGCTCCCTCATTATTGACATCTAAGGAGGAAGGTTATTGTTGATAACAAAAATCAGCCACACTGAGTAAAAATACATGAGCTCTCCAAATGGATTAACAACATCAGCTGCCAATGAAATCCTAACATTATGAGGTTCATCTTTAAAATGTGTCCATTTTTCCTCAATTTCCCTAAATGCATAACCATCTGCAAGCATTCTCAGAAAACCATCCTCACTTATCTTCTATGCATGGTTATCCATAAACGTTGCTATGCTTTCACACCTGAACAATCGTTGCATATGTGGAATTATGGGATATGAAAAAGAACCTTTTGAGACTCCATTTTTTTATTTGATCAGTTCGATATCTGTTGTTGTTAAATTTCGAATTTTTTTTTAATGCATGTTTTCCATATTATATAATATGATCATTAGTACATGCATCTATATCTTGATACTCCATTCCAATTTCTTTCATAGCAACACATAAATCTCGGTATGTGTGAAGTAAATTATTTGGTAATGTTAATAAAAAATCACCTAACAATCTAGTACAACATAAAAAATCACTAATTGGTGTAAACAATATTAATCATAAATATTGCATTCTTATTTTACACATTAATTAACACTAGAAAAAAGGAAAAAATCAGCCTTTCATGTGATGAAACATATTACATTATAACTTGGGGTTTGTGTCATACAGTGTTTTAAAAACCATTCAAAACCTTTAAGTTCACCAACAATAATGTAGTAGAGAGAACATTTTGTCTTGAGCCTTCATAAAGTCATGTTATTGCCTTCTCTAGAACACATTCATCATCACAATACTCATCACCAAGCATGTCTCAGATAAATTGATTTGTCTCATCATCTATAACCATGTTATTAATATCATCTTCTTGCATAGGATCATTATCTTGAGCTAATTCAATATTCACTTCATTTTCCTCAACTTGTAGAACACCATTTCTAGAACTAATAATTGGTGCAATATTAAAATCATAGTACCTCTTAGGTCCCTATAATACTAGTGTAGCCCCCATATTGTTATTGTTGTTCCCCAAATGGCCCCCATATTATTATTGTTGTGCCCCATAGAAGCCCACTATTGTTATTGTTGAGCCATTAAATTATTATTGTTATGTAGGCCTTGATTATATTGTGACCCTGTAGACTCCTATATATAACAAGGAGGTATTGTCATTTGTATCATTCAAGAATTGTTAATTTATGTGATGTAAAATTAGGTTTCCCACTTGAAGAGTTTTTTTTTCAAGTCATTGATCTATCTTTTATTGGGAAAAATATTGAGAGGGGGGGGGATCAGTATTTAAAACTCACAATGACTTTTACTTTTCTTTACTAAATTCTATGCGTGACTTTACTTAAGTCAAATAGTGTATGTATGCAACTTTCATTCAGGAAACTAGTTTATGCCCAGAGAACTTATAATTCAGATAAATCTTCAGTAACTTTACTTAGGTCGGTGCATTAATGATTCATCAAAAACTTTTTAAGCAGTAAACATGTGCAATAAGAACAGAATAAACCATCATACATAAGAAACACACATGAACACCAAGATTTAAGGTGGAAACCTAATGTGGGAGAAAACCATTGTTGTTGTCGTCTTTGTGTTCAATATTTGTTATATACAAAATTGCTTACAATCTTGTACTGGTGCAGACTCATACCAGCATGCAGTCATCCACTTGTAGAAGGCTACAACCTTCACTTGTACTCTAGATGTTACTGGAAAGGAGCTCCAACCCCCTGATATTGATTATAAACTGATAGTAGAAGGGAGATGCAACCCTCTTATCTAATCACTAGCTCCTACTGGCAGGAAGCTTCAACTTCCTCACTGAAGGCTCCAACCCTCAGCACCACCGCAGACTACGTTTCATAAATTTTCACACCAGATCCAACAATTTTAACACATCACAATTTTTAGATATGTTAGTGTATACGAGTCACCAGTGATCAAATGAACTCTTTCCATGTGATTGATAAGGCCTTGGGGTCAAATTGTTATATTTTCAAATACAATTTGACATCTCTTGATTGTCAAAATGGTCAAGTAACTCTCTAGGTGTAATGCTACTCTCATGTCTTAGTCATCAAGGTTAAATAATAATCAGTTTCATGAGTCATTGAGTCACCATAGGGTCATTTTTCCATCAAGTGTCATTATTAAAAATTTGAAAAAAAAGAGTCATGTTGTCATAACGTTGATCATGAAAGTATGATGAGTGTCTTGTTGATCTAGCCAGTAATCATATTCATCAATTTGGGTGTGTGGTCATCATATTTCCATTTGGATTCATGTCATTCACCATCCAAACTAGTAAGGTGTCATGAGAGTTAGCACTTAGGGAATAAAGTGTTTTAAATATAATCATGGGTACATCTATGTCACATTGGAGATCTAACCTTCTTATTGAATAAATAATGTTGCATTTCAAATCACATCATCAGGAGGATTTTACACTTCACCAAAAGCATCAAAATATAAACCTTTTTAGTTGTTGTGCTTCTGGATAATTCGTAGTGCTTTTGATTATGTTTTTGTCATCATTTTCAAAAGAAGTTTTTGACCAAATGAAGATGATTTTTTTAAAACTAAAGGAGATTTTTGTTAAGGACAGATCCAATCACCTCCTTCATTTTCTACACAGATGGAAAGGAATTTTTAGAAAAAGCAAGAGCCAAATAACAAAAACCTCTTTCAGTTTCTTCACAGGTGTCATGGATTGGAATATTTGACTAGATATTTATAGCCTATTGTTACATATTTGAACATTAATTTTAATGATTGCATGTTTTTTCCATGATTTGGCGAGGCCTATTCCGAGCAAATGGAAACGAATTTCCAAAAACTGAGAGAGGTGTTTCTTAAAAAAAAACTTATCTAAAAAAACCTCTTCTAGTTTTGTAAAGTGTGTTATGGTGAAAGAGATATCCATTCGTCGTTGACCCCTATTTTTAGGAATTCGGTCCCTATTCCTAGTAGGGAGTGCCAAATTTAATTTAAATGTTTCTATCTTAGGGAGATGGTTGAGATTGAATCACTTAGTCTAGGGATGAGATAATTGTATATATTTCATGAATTTCAAAATGCAGAGGGTTGGTTGTTCAGATTAGAGAAGAAACACTTTTATGCATTGTAATTTTGAAGAAATTTTTCCAATGAATGAATGGAATAGCAAGTGATTTGCAGGGATTCTTACATCAGAATTTTGGTGGTTTTTGTACTCATTTGATTTGTAATTTATCTTATGTTTTTACATTCCTTTAATTTGTATCTTATTTCTTGGAAAAAACCAAATGTTTGATCTATAATTCATCTTAATTGTGTTATGTTTCAATTTTGCCAAGTTGTCAATATTTTCAACTTAAATCATCACTTTAGAATTCATCCTTGGTTTGATGCTCAAATGTTTTTTTTCTTTCACCCTCTCCACATTCACCTCCTACAAAAATTTGATAATAATCCTCCACCAAATCTTCCTACCTTGCCCCTGTGAAAAAACCCTCTATTTTCCCATCATCTCACTACACAGAAAATTGATTTGGCATGACTCCATGCCCAATGGATCTGTCTATCTTCTCATCAATAGACCTTTGATGAATAAATTTTTTGAGATTATTACCTAGCCTAATATCTTATTTGTTTAGTAATATAAGTGAGAGATCCCTCTCCAAGGCCAAAAGGGATAGATTCTGACCTAGAAGTGGTTTGTGGTTACCCCTTTGGCTTCCTTTCTCAGCCTTGGGAAAATGAGGGGAGCTAACATTTTGGCATCGTTGTTGGGGAATGAAAGGTTTCATCTTCTCCAAGAAATATTGTTCAAGTTGAAAATAGGATTATCTATGGTGGATAATATTCAAACATATGAAGGTTGAATCATCCACTTGGAGACTCCAAACTATTTCAAGTTAATCTAAAGACTCCATTGGCGACTCATGGCGACTCCACTACTCAATGATTAGGTTGCTTACTAAAACTAGATGACAGCATATGTGGGAAAACCTGTATATTGTGAACTTATAAAAGAATCTAGGGATCAGTTAGTAGATTTTCAAATTGATGAATATTTTTCAACTGTCGTACTTCATTGTTTGAGATCTACCAAGTTTTCTCCAGAAGGTAAAACCTTTTTCTTTGAATTAGTTGTTGGAAGTTTTGAGAAGGAGATTGAGCTTTTATATGTTCAAATCCAATCATATAATTTCCAAGATCCTAGACATTTCTTGGAAACTCCTCCTCCTCCCAAACAAGAAACAGTAGTGTTGCATTTTGATGTTGAAATTGAGGATTGTTTCTACAGTAAATCTGATGATTCATATCTGAATCTATATGATGATATAGAAATCATATGTGGAATACCCAAGCATGATCATAAAATTGCAGAATACTTTGAACATCAAGAAATAGGTCCTGTCTTTCATGATCCCATAACTATTTATATGGAGGGGTTTTTCCTTACATAGTCCCAAAGAGTTTCCAGTGCTTCCCATATTTTTTATGATCTCATAGCTCTCCGTTGTAAATATCAAACTTACAAGCAGTTTCTAGTGCCTTTACAAGCTCTAGTTCTGATTTTTGTTAAAATCAGTGAAGGAGCCAAGGTATTGGATCAAATTTTTGATTGGCTATATTGGATATTTTATATTGCTTGAAGTCAAACATTTGGTGTTAGAATAGAATTATATAAACATAAATCAGCTTACTAGGTAAGCATATTTTCAGAATTCAAATTTTCAGTGTGCAGCAGGATTGTCAATTTTCTATTTTCAGTTTTCAGCTTCAGTTTCAACAGGTGCAGATTTAATTTTCAGCCTGGATTGCAGTTTGGTTTTGGTTTCAGAGTAAGGAAGTTTAAAGGTTGCACGGTAAAATTTTTTCATCATCCCAATGTGACTCCATTACCCAATGAACAAGATGCATTGTTCTACAATGTTCTTGACACCTCCTAAAGGAACTTCCATCCCCAACTAGAGCCAATGTTAGTGTCTATGAGTCACCAATGATAAAATTTACTCTTTCCATGTGATTGATAAGGTCTTCGGGTCAAATTTTATATTTTAAAATAAAATTTGGCATCTCTTGTTTGTCTAAATGGTCAATTCATTGTCCAGGTGTAATGTTACTCTCAAGTCTTGGTCATCAAGGTCAATTCATAAACAGTTTAATGAGTCATTGAGTCACCATAGGGTCATTTTTCCAGCATTAAGTGTCATTATTAAAAATTTGAAAAGAAAGAGTCATGGTGCCATAAGGTTGATCATGAAAGTGTCATGAGTGTCTTGTTGGTCTAGTTAGTAATCATATTCATCAATTTTGGTGTGTGGTCATCATATTTCCATTTGGAGTCATATCATTCATCATACAAACTAGTAAGGTTTCATGAGAGTTCGCACTTAGGGAATAAAGTGTTTTAAAGAGAATCATGGGTACATATATGTCACATTGGAGATATAAACTTCTTATTAAATAAATAATGTTGCATTTCAAATCACCTCATCAGGAGGATTTTACACTTCACCAAAAGCATCAAAATCTCAGCCTTTTTAGTTTTTGCGCTTCTGGAGAATTCGCTGCACTTTTGACTATGTTATTTCATCATTTTAAAAAGAATTTTTTGACCAAATGAAGATGAATTTTGAAACCCAAAGGAGGTTTTTGTTAAGGATAGATCCAATCACAATAACCTCCTTCGATTTCTACACATATGGAAAGGAATTTTGAGAAACCCAAGGAGGTTTTTCTCAAGAACGAACTAGATAAAAAAAAACCTCTTTTAGTTTATTCATAAGTGTCGTGGATTGGAATATTTGACAGGATATTTACAACCTATTGTTATAGATTTTAACATTTAATGATTGCATGTTTTAGTCATGATTTTGTTAGGCCTATTCCAAGAAAATGGAAATGAATTTCCAAAATATAAGAGAGGTTTTTCTGAACAACAACATTATCTAAAAAAATGAGCGAAAGTTTTAGGGGCTAATATTTTTAGATGGGCTAATTTTCCATGTCTTTTGCAGCAGAAGAAAAAAAAAAAGGATAAGATTTTCCAATTCTCATTTTTTCCTAAAAATTATTCACCCAAATTTTATAAGAAAAAAATATTTTGCCTTAAAATCGCCAAAATTTTATAGAGACTATATAAAATCATTAGAAGTTTGAATATGTTTACTAAAATATCACCAAGCATTTTATATTTTGCATATTGTGGATTTATAAGATTCGCCAAGGTTTCTAATCTTTAAGATAAATTTACATCCTTAAAATTTTCCCTAACAAAAACCTCTTCCGATTTTGTAACAAGCGTTATGGTCAAAGATATATATGTTCGTCTTTGACCCCTATTTTTAGGAATTCGGTCCCTATTCCTAGTAGGGAGTGCAAAATTTAATTGAAATGTTTCTATCTTAGGGAGATGGTTGAGCTAGACTAACTTAGTCCAAAGATGAGCTGATTGTATATATTTCATGAATTTCATAGTGCAGAGGGTTGGTTGGTCAGATTCGATAAGAAACATTTTTGTGCATTGTAATTTTGAAGAATTTTTTCCAGTGAATGAATGGAATAGCAAGTGATTTTCAGGGATTCTTGCGTCATAATTTTGGTGATTTTTGTGCTCCTTTGATTTGTAAGTTATCTTATGAGTTTACATTCCTTTAATGTTTATGTTCTTTCTTGGAAAAAAACCAAATTTTTGATCCAGAATTCATCTTAATGGTGCTCTGTTTCATTTTTTCCAAGTTATTAGTGTTTGTATCTTAAAACATCACTTTAGAATTCATCCTTGGTTTGATGCTCAATTTTTTTTGTCTTTCACCCTTTCTACATTCACCTCCTACAAAATTTGATATGCATCCTCCACCAAAGCTGCCTACCTTACCCCTATGAAAAAACCCTCTATTTTCCCATCATCTCACTGGACAGAAAACCGATTTGACATTACTCCATGCTCAATGGATTTGTCTCTTTTCTCATTAATAGACCTTTAAAAATAAACATTTTTGAGATTATTACCTAGCCTAATATCTTATTTATTGATTAATCTAAGTGAGAGAGCCCTCTCCAAGGCTAGAAGGGCTAGATTCTTACCTAGAAGTGGTTTGTGGTTACCCCTTTGGCTTCCTTTCTCAACCTTGGGAAGCTAAGGGGAGATAACAAGATCAATTGAAGTAAACATCAACCCAATTCAAATAGAATAGTGAGATCACTGTAACTAGACCACAGAGCTAAACACAGAATATTGAATCATAACATAGAATAAACTGCAACCATGACCATTTTTATGCCAAAATATATATGCCACTATTTCTAAGGAATCGTGTGTGCATACACGCTTTTATGTGGCGTAACCTATGTATATATCTCAATATCACAAAATTTAGAATTTTGTCTCAGTCACAGAATTGACTAGAGATATTCTAAAATATTTTTTCAACTTACAGAACCCTCATATAGTTAGCATCATCAATAATTTTTCAATCAACCAATCACCGATCTTTAATCACAATCAACTAGCAGCATAATCAATACTAAAAAAACCCAGATCTATATGAAGACATCATTGACAGAAAACATAAACATAGAAAAACTGATTAGACATTTTCTTCAGCATTCTTTAACAAAGACCCTGGCTTGCATACCCACCTTATAGAAGACTTATTCGCATATGAGAGTGCTTATCCCGAAACCAACTCACGTCTAGATCTCAATATTTTTATTGAATATATACGCACCTATGCAAAACCAAACTCATGTGTATACACATCTTCCTCGTGTCAAACCCGCAAATATATCTGTAAGTAATTCAAGACTACGCAATACTTCATAACTTCAAACTTACTCAGATCATACCCTTCACTGCAGCAAACATGTGCCAGGCCACAGATCTAGACAACTCGTAAACAGATCATGCAAATACATAGTCATTTCAGGTCTTTAGATCTTGATCCATCATTGTAATCATGAGTGCATCATTATATCAGATCTATCAATTGACTATAGCCCATACCATGCAAATATACTGCATATTGAAGTAATCATTCATTAACATTACTTATGCACATGTAGCACTTTTATTTTCACCTCCCTATATAGTTTGAGCCTTAGCTAATACCATGAGCCAAAACCACAGAAGTATCGATGGTATTCTTTGACATGATCAAATAACTGTTACTATGCTCAATATTGTGAGCTAATACCATGGTAAATACCCCTAGTATTATAAAATTAGTGCACTAGCACATACGTGAATTTTATTCTTCGTACCCGCATGTATACATGACTTTTCCTTCACTAACTCACATATAGATCTTCAATTATTTATCTTTATCCATCTTCTGATTCTGATCTGCAAACCTTTGTCCCAACTTTCTGTCATTTTGTTCCATCACTTTTTCACCTCTAAACTCATCTAGTTAACATATAATTGGTCTTTTACAAGTGGGTTTCCATCAAGGACAAAAAATTCTTCATAATTCCAACAATCCCCCATTTTGGATTTGATGGCAACCATGCTGGTGTTTTATCACCACAACTTGATCACCACATATTTTAGATACATGTTAAAGACACATCAACACAAGCATTATTCAAAACACCAAGTTACTCTCCCCATTTTACATCAAGGGCAAAGGGCGTTCCAATGTTGAAACAAGGTTTCTCTTGTAGATATAAGAGCTTTGTAGGTCTGATCTACACTATAATGACCATGCTCCCCCTGAGCATATGCTAAATATTCAGATATATTTTCAATGATGTACATGACTCTATAACTCAACTGAGTATAACCTTTCCTTTCACCAAGGACTCATACTTACATCAATCGCCCAACCAAGGGGGGTTACATTTGTGACACAACCACCCAACCAAGTGGGATTACGTATTTTACACAACTACCCAACCAAGTGGGAAGACCTCAAGGTACATACATGACCAAATATGAAATTTATTACATCATAGGTCTCAAAATGACCTTTATATCAAATTACATATATGACTTTTATAATCAAGACCAAAGATCCTCAATAGAGAGAGATCATCGAAAAAAATTGAGAAACCATGATACACATAATGCCAACAATGCATTATACACTTAATTCTAATGCTCCCCCTGAACGTCTCCTACTTGAACATTTTCAACAATTCATTCATCAAAGCATCTTCATCAAGAAGATAAATATCAAAGAGGAAAATATATCTAAAAAACCATATTAGTAGACTGTTCCCATCAACACCTAATCAATAGAACCAAATCATGATTTTTAGTAGTATGACTGAGTCTATTCTGGAGACTAGCCCACTGATTTTATGTGAGAGAGAGCCATATGCAACTATCTGCAAAGAAACTCATGTATATATGTGACTATGCTTCAAGAAACCTGCGTACCGAAATCAACCTTATGAAATTTCATCTGAAGAGAAGATACGTTTAACAACACAATGAGGTAGACAACTCCCAGTTTATGTCTGAGATATTCAAATGCTTCTCTGGGAAGACGTTTAGTAAATATATGAGAAACTTTTCCTGTGGAGGGAACATAATCCAACTTAACCTTTTTCTCAAGTGCTTGTTCTCGTAGAAAGTGATACCTGATAGGAATATGCTTGGTTTTGGAGTGCATAACAAGATTTTTTGAAATATTAATAGCACTTGTGTTATCACATAGGATGGAGATGGGTGGAGAACATTTAATTTGAATATCTTGTAATGTCTGCATCATCCTGAGAAGTTGTGCGCAACAACATGCAGTAGCCACATATTCTGCTTCCATTGTAGATAAGGCAGTGGAACTTTGTTTCTTGCTGAACCAAGATACTAATCAGGGGCCCATATAAAATGCACCTCCACTAGTTCTTTTCCGGTCATCAAAATTTCCAGCCTAGACTGCAGTTGTGTAAGCATGAAGAGTAAGATCGGAATTTTAGGATACCATAGACCAAAATCTTGATTTCCTTGGAGATATTGGAATATTCTCTTTACTGCCTGAAGATATAATTCCTTTGGATTGGCTTGGAAACGTCCAACAATCCCAACTTCAAGCATGCTATCTAGTCTAGTACATGTTAGATAAAGCATACTCCCAATCATAGACATGTATTTTAGTTGGTTTACAGTGGTAGAATCATCATGAGAATTTTTGTTACATCCTGTCATCATTGGAGTACACACAGGTTTGTAGTATTCCATCGTATACTTCTTCAGGATTTGCTTGAGATATTTTTTTTGTGAGAGAAAGATGCCATCTTTTTCTTGTTTCACTTGTAAACCAAGAAAATATGGTGGTTCCCCAATTAAAGACATTTCAAATTATTGCTGCATAATAGTAGAAAATATTTAACTCATAGATTCTTCATTACTCCCAAAAATGATGTCATCAACATAAACCACAATAATTAACAGTTTATCATCCTCAATTTTTGTGTACAGGTTATACTTTGTGTATATCCTTTTGTGAAGACTTGTTGTTGAAGATATTTTTCAAGACAATAATACCATTCCTGTGGAGCTTGTTTTAGCCCATATAGATCAATTTTGAGTTTGCATACAATTTTTTCATCATTCCCCAAAATGAATCCTTCTGGTTGTTCTATATATACTTCTTCTTCTAGATCTCCACTAAGGAAAGAAAATTTTACATCCATTTGAAAAAATTTGAAATGTTGAAAACTTGAAAATGGAAGAAACATTATTATGGCTTCAAGTCTGGCTACTAGTGCAAATTTTTCTTCAAAATCTATACCTTCTTGTTGAGCATAACCTTTACAAAAAATTCTAGCTTTGTTTCTAATAACATTTCCATTTTCATTCAAATTTTTTTTGAATATCCATTTTGTCCCAATAACATTTTTGTCACAAGGCCTTGGAACCAATTCCCAAGTATTTTTTTTTTCAATTTGATCAAGTTCTTCATCCATGGCCTTAACCCAACATTCATATTTACTAGATTGATTTAAATTTTGTGGTTCAATGGTGGATAATAATGCTAGATAACTATGAGATCCTACAAGGGTTCTTCTTGTTTGTGTTGGGTCTCCAAAATGTCTTTAAAATGACATATATTTTCACTTCATCCATACCCTTGTTTCACTTTTATCACCTTCATTCCATCATGTTGTCACTATATAACCCTACATTTCCATCATCATATGGGTTCATAATTGTATTTTCCAAAGTTATATTTTTCAATTGTTTATAATGAATTAACGATTACAAATTAGAAAAATGACATATAATTTCTAATACTTAAAAGTGGCTTGAGTTTCATGACATGTGTAGGTCATTTGGAAGCTTCCAAGGCACCCTTATGTGGCCTCCAATTCTCAAATTCGAATTCCCTTCAAGATATGGAGGAAGATTTGGATAAAGGTCAAAGAGGATATGTGTCTTATAATTACCTATTTGAGTTGTAACTCTAAGAGGATATGTGCTCATCATTACCTATTTGAATTGTAATTCTATGAGATTTTCTAGGGATCTAGGGAGAGAATAATGGACCTCCATTAATGAGGTAGCTTCTTATGTTCTTGTATAAATAGGAGAGCCTTCTCCTTTCAAAGGCATGTGTAAAGTTTGGAGTTATGCTCATATTTTGAATAAATAATTGGATTTGGAACCATACTCATTAGTGTTCTTTCACTTTGATTTGGTTTTTCTTGCATATGGAGCTTCTTCACTTGCCATCATCTTCCACCATTGGATTGGCCACCTAAATGAGTGTGAGATTGTGTCATAATCTCATTCATTTCTTTATGTTTAGTTTAGTTTTCATTTCATGCTTTGTTATTATTTCCTTTATGTTCATTTACATGATTTCATAAGTTAAGTTTTCATACGCTCATTTTTTTGGTGTTCTCTTGCAGGTTTATATGGATTGGTCACTTTGCTTTCATTGTAGTTAATATTGCTCAGATTTCAATTCTTACAAGAAGTTTATATTTTGAATTCATGAAGTGTGCCTAGATTAGATTTCCAATTCTATGCAAGCATGTTGTAGTTTAGATTTCTATTTATGCATGTGTGATAGTTTAAATTTCCACTTATAAATATGTGGTAGATTAGATTTCAATGTTTTCCTAGATTAAATTTTCCTGCTTTCCTAGATTAGATTTCCCATTTTTCCAATAGATTAAAGATTTCTTGATTTCCTAGACTATATTTTTTTTCATTAACAGAAATTTACTTGCTCTTCCTTAGATTAAGTTTGATTTCACTTCAAGAAGTGTGTGGTATGATTTATTTCTTTCTAGAATTGATTTACTTTTATGTCAACTACCATTTTTTTCCATTTAATAGATTAATATTTCTCTTTCGAAATTGAAACCGATCTCTAGCACATATAGTTCATGTGTGCCTCACAAGTCTCCAGACCCCTGGGTTGATAATTTATGTTATGGAATTTAAGCAATCAAATTACCTCTATATTTTGTACCCCAGATCCATTTTCTCCTAGAATTTGAGTTTTTGGATGATTCTTTTAAACATACCTAGATGGAGCCTTTTCTTTATTTGATATGTCTTCTTTTGATGCTTCATTAGTTTCTTCTTCTATATCATTGTGATTTGATGTGGTAAATCATTCATCATCCTCTTTTGTTGTTTTATCCTTTTGGGAGTTGTGTATGCTTCATCAATCACAACATCAATACATTCAGCAATTTTTAGAATTCTCTTATTGTAGCATTTGTATCATTTACTTCTAGAATAGTAACCAAGAAGTATTCCTTCATCTTCTCTAGCTTCAAACTTACCAATTTTTTCATCATTATTTTTTATGAAATATTTTCTTCCAAAAACTCTAAAATGCTTCACAGTGGGAGGCTTACCATACTAGAGTTCATAAAGAGTTTTATCACTATACACACGAACAAGGGCCTTGTTGAAAATATTTACTGCGGTATATGCAGCTTCACCCCAGAAGGTGTCGGGATTTCTAGTCTCATCAAGCATAGCACGCACCATTTGCTAAACTGTTCTATTAATTATTTCTACCATGCCATTTTGTTGAGGATTTGTGGCTACAAAAAATTGTATTTTTATGCCATTTTGTTCATAGAAATCAAATAATTCATCTGATATGTATTCTCCTCCTCGGTCATATCTGAGACATTTGATTTTTAGATCTAATTCATTTTCAACTAATACTTTGATGACCATAAATTTATAAAATGCTTCATCTTTTTGTTTCAATAAACAGATCCAACACATTCTAGAAAAATCATTAATGAATAAGATATAGTATTGTTCTCCATGAGGTGAATTTTTATTTATAGGTCCATACAAATTAGTATGTATAAGTTCAAGAGGATTACTTGATTATCCTTATTTGGAATTGAATTGAACTCTGGTTTTCTTACCAAATTGACATGAATTACATATGGTACTTTCTCGTAGGGTGATGTTGGGTAGATCACGAACAGCTTTGAGCCTGCTTGATTTGCTTATTTGAGAAAAACTTAAATGTCCCAACCTTCTGTGCCATAACCAATTTTCTAATCTTTGCCTAGGTAACATTTTTCATGGCCACCTTTCAATATATACAGATTGTTTGGTGTTCTTGTTCCTTTTATTATGGTATTTCATGTGTCAAGTTCACGAACCACACATTCTTTTGATTTGAAGACCACCTCATTTCCTTGGTCACACATTTGGCTAACACAACAAGTTATGCTTTAATCCATCAACATACATAACATTACCATCTTTAACCTTTTATTTTATAAAAATAGATCCTTTACCCTTAATGACAGCATGGGAGGACTCATTTCCAAAAGTGACATTATTTTATTTTTCTAATTCATTGTATCAAATGAGTTTATCTTTATCACCTGTCATGTACTTTGAACATCCGCTATCAATGTACCATTGATTTTTTTCTCCTTCTGCAAATAAAATTATGCCACAACTTTCAGATTGTAAGACCCTCTTTTTCCATACCTTAGAATTTGTTGGAATTTTCTCTTTTGGTTGTAATTTACTCCTACATTCAGATTCCTCAAGTCCAAAGTTATTGAAAAATAAGCATTCAATTTCATCTTTAAGAGGAGAGAAATTGTTATAAGTATTCTTCTCGACTCTTCTCTCATTCCTTTATTTTCTTTCTTCTCTAGTCATGATGGTTTTTTATGCAATACATTGAGCAGTTTTGTGACCAAAATTATGGCATGAGAAACCTTGTCCATTAAATAAGAAATGAATGTGATCATAGAATATTATAGTGTTTTTTACCTTTTGAATGATGTTTATGTTGGAATCACGATTGTTGTTAGACTAAAACCCGCAGGCTTTAGTCTCCACTACAATCCCCAGAGTTAGGATCCATGAGAGGTGATTAGTCCATGTCGCAAAACACACAAGAGAATTTAACCCAATGTCCAACAATATCCCCCCCAACGCGAGCCGGGTGAGTTTCAAACTCAAGACCTGTCGCTCTGATACCACTTGTTGGAATCATGATTGTCGTTAGACCAAAACCCGCAGGCTTTAGTATTCGCTACAATCGCCAGAGTTGGGATCCACAAGAGGTGGTTAGTCCATGTCGTGAAACACACTAGAGCGTTTAACCCAATGTCCAACAGTTTATGTTATGGTTCATCCTTGAATTAGAGAAAACATGATTCACCTGTGAATTTTCTTTGTTCTTCTGTTGAAGGTTGAAACTTTGATGACTGTATTTTGTTGCATTTAGATAAATTATGGTTGCAGCTAAGGATTTTTTTGTTTGTGATGATTCACCAATGTATCCAAGACCTATCTTCATAAGAGGAGAGCATTGAAACTTGATAATTTCATTTAAGGTTTCATATCCTTTAACAAATATAATACTTAGAGTTTTTATTTTCTCAAGTTCCTTTCTTAGACTTACTATTTCACATTCTAACTTCTCATTATGCTTCTCCTTTTCTATGAGTTGATTCTTTAGAGTATATATGGCTATTTTTTTTTCTTCCACGAATATTTTGAGTTGAGTAATTTCTTCAAAGAAAACATTTTCTTTTAAAGCATCCATAAAATAATATTTAGACTCATTAGTGTCTTTCTCAAATGCCATGAGTAATTTAAGATCTTGATCAAATTCTCCTTCTTCACTATTTGACAAGCCATCACTATCTTCATGAGTATAATAACTTTTCTTATTTTTAGATCGTCTCATATTATCTTTTTCAATATCCTTCCCCTTGTCGTGGTTATCTTTATGAGGACATTTAGCAGCATAATGACCCACTATACCATAAGAAATTTTTTTGAAGGGAAGCTTACCTCTGAACCTTCCAATGCCAAGTTGAAGTTTATTTACAAAATTTACTTCATCTTCTTCTGATACATACCCTGTTTCTTTTTGTTTTTCCTTTTCCTTTCATTTTTTAGTTGCTTTAAATGCAGCTTCTCTGACTTTTGACAAACCTCCTTTTCTCATTTCAAAAGCAGTAAGGATCCCATGAAGTTGAACAATAGTAAGATTCTGTAGATCCTGCTTTTATTCAATGGTTGACACTTTTGAATCGAATTTAGGAGTTAGATATATTAATATGTTCTCTACTAAAGTTGTGTCTTTTATATCTTCACCCAGATTTCTCATACGATTTACAATCTCATCTAGATGCAGAAATAAGCTAGGAATACTTTAATTATTATACATTCTGATATTTTCATAATAAATTCTAAGTGTTTGGAGTTTAGCACTTTTTACCTTGGCATCGCCTTCATATCTTAGGATGATTTTGTCCCATATTTCTTTTGTTTTATTTAACTGCATAAATTTGAAAAATTCTGATTTAGTCAGGCTTCCCAATAATTCATTGACATATTTCACATTGGTTTCATATGTCTTCTTTGTTGTTGGATCTATGGGAACTGCAGTTGGATATTGGTAACCTCCTTAAAAAAATTCCCAAACATCTGCTCCAAGCAACTTAAGATATGATCATGTTATTGTCTTCCAGAAGATTAAATTATTTCCATTGAAGAGTGGTGGTATGATAGATGTTGTTCCATATTGATTTATCATCTTGGTAGATCTTCCTTCAAGCGATAAAACTTATTCTGAAGGACCGACTCTGATAATAATTGTTGGGAAAAATATTGAGAGCCGGGGGGGGTGAATCTGTATTTAAAACTCACAATGAATTTTACTTTTCTTTACTGAATTCTATACATGACTTTACTTAAGCCACTATAGTATGTACACCACTTTCATTCAGGAAACTAGCTTATGCCCACAGAACTTATAATTCAAATAAATCTTCCGTAACTTTACTTATACTAGTGCATTAATGATTTATCTGACACTTAGTATGCAGTAAACATGTGCAGTAAGAACATAATAAACCATCACACATAAGAAACACGCATGAACATTGGGATATAAGGTGGAAACCCAATGTGGGATAAAACCACCATTTTTGTTGTCTCTTTCTTCAATATTTATTATATAGAAAACTGCTTACAATCATGTACTAGTGCAGACTCATACCATCACATAGGAACCCACCTGCAGAAGGTTGCAACCTTCACTCGTTCTCGAGTTGTTACTAGAAGGGAGCTCCAACCCCCTAATATCGATTACCAGTAACTACTGGAAGGGAGCTACAACCCCCTAATCTGATCACCAGATCCTATTGGCAAGAGGCTTCAACTTCCTCACTAAAGGCTCCAACCCTCAGCACCACCGCAGACCACGTTTCATAAACTTTCACACTAGATCGAACAGATTTAATACATCACAATTTGTAGATTGACAAAAGTAAACATCAACCCAATTCAAACCGAACAGTGAGATCACTATAACCATACCACAGAATTGAACACATAATACTGCATCATCACAAAGAAAAAACTGCAACCATGACCATTTTTATGCAAAAATATATACGCCATTATTGCTAAGGACACATGTGTGCATATGCATTTTTATGTGGCACAACCTGTGTATATATCTTAATATACCAAAATGAAGAATTTTGACTCAGTCACAGAATTGACCAGAGATATTCTGAAATATTTTTTCAGTTTACAGAACCCTCATACAATTAGCAGCATCAATAATTTTTCAATCAACCAATCATTGATCTTTAATGACAATTAACTAGCAGCATAATCAATACTCAAACAACCCAAATCTATATGAAGAAATCATTGACAGACAACATAAACATAGCAAAATTGATCAAAAATTCTCTTCAACGTTCTTCATCGAAGACCCTGGCTTGCATATGTGCCTTCTAGAAAACTTATTCGCATATGAACACGCTTATCCTGAAACCAACTCGCGTATAGATCTCAATATTTTTACTGAATACATACATGCCTCAACAAAACCAAACCCACATGTATATGCATCTTCCTCCTGTGAAACTAACGTATAGGTATGTAAATAATTCAGGACCACGCAATATTTCATAACTTTAAACTTACTCAGATCATACCCTTCACTACAGCAAACATGCGCCAAACCACAAATCTAGACAACCCATAAACAAATCATGAAAATACATAGTCATTTCAGATCTAGAGATCTTGATCCATCATTGTATTCATGAGTGCATCACTATATCAGATCTATCAATCGACTATAGCCCATACTGTTCAAATATACTTCAAATTGAAGTAATCATTCATTAACATTACTTATGCACACTTAGCACTTTGATTTTCACCTCCTTATATAGTTTGAGCCTTAGATAATACCGTGAGCCAAAACCACACAAGTGGCGATGGTATTCTTGGATGGGATCAAATAATTTCTATTGTTCTCAATACTGTGGGCTAATGCCATGGTAAAGACCCGTGGTATTACAAAATTAGTGTGTTAGCACATATGTGACTTTGTTTCTTTGTACCAGCATGTATACACGACTTTGCCTTCACTAACTCCCGTATAGATCTTCAATTATTTATCTTTATCCAACTTTTGATTCTGATCTGCAAACCTTTCTCCCAAATTTTTTTCATTCTATTCCATCACTTTTTCACCTCTGAACTCATCCAGTTACCATATACTTGGTCTTTTACAAGCAGGTTGCCATCAAGGACAACACATGCATCATAATGTCAACATCTTTTTATGATACCGTGGATAATCCGATTTCTGATTACAATAATCTTTTCTTCTGTTTTGTGATTTGATTACATAACATTTGGTATTAAAGCTTTGGATCCTAGGGTTTAACTACTTCAAACATGTCATCTTGTAATTTTCGCTATAACTTTTTTTTTCTGCGAGGATTTAGAAGCTAAAAATTTTACCACGCAGAGCCAAAATCTTGGTGAATATTATATGAAATGTTCAAAGTTTGATCCATTATATTCTCAGAGATATGATTCAAGGAAGTTAGGGTTTTTGTATCCTCCATAATTATTTCTTAAAAAAGTTTCTTGGGGAAACTCGTCACAATTTTCATTGTAGACATTCATTGATTTTCATAAAAAGGGGTTGAAATTTCACGAAATTTATTTTTTTGGGTACCATTTTCAGGGTTGAAGACTGAAACAGTGATACGTAGAATTTAGTACAAGTTCACTCTATTGAACCAATCTATAAATAGGTCATATTGGGAGATTTGGTCTTATTTTATCTTGAATAATCCAATATCATTCTAATTTGTGGTGTTGCAAAGAGGACACAGAGAGCTACAATAGGATGAAATTTCATACCTTGGGAAGCCAAAATTACATAAATACATTAGTTTCAAGATCGAGATCCTAAAAGAAAGAAAAAGGTGTGTATCTTTTTTAACTTTTTCATAACATTTGTTTGAAGTGACTCAAACGAAATAGTTAAGAATAGATATTATTGTTTGATTTCAAAATGTATAGAAACAAAAAAATGGATACACCTATTAGGAAACCAGAAAGATATATTATGATGCATGAAAAAGAGGAAGAATTGTAACATGATATATCAAATTACGAGACCAAATGCAACAATTTTTTCTCTCGCAAAGAGTAACCATAAATGAATTGGAAACTAACATGGATGATTTAGAGAGAAAATAAAAGGAAACATTGAAGGTTTGAAGGAGGCTTTAAAAGAAGACATGTTAGCTTTTAAATTAGATAGGGACATGATGAATGTCAAGATGGAAGGGTTGACAAAGTTGTTGCAAGAAAGGATTCCCAGCGGTGACAAGGTAATCCATGAAAATCATGATGAGAACAAAAGGAATGTGAATCATGATTTTAGAAACTCTAGCATTGGGTTTAAGACCCACCACATTCCAAATATTGATATAAGGAAGCTTGATGGAAAATATCTAGTAACATGGATACTTTAAATGGAGCAATTATTTGATCTACGTGATGTGCCACATACACAAAAGGTACACATTTCATCTTTATCTTTAGAAAAAAATCAGTTTATATGGTATCGATGGCTTTGTTTTTATAAATAAATTTTCACTTGGATAATTTTTATGGAGGAATTTGTAACACATTATGAGGATACAAAGAGCAATACCTTCTTTAGCCAATTGATAAATCTCAAATAGAAGGATTTAATGGTGGAGCACATTGAGGACTTCCAAAGATTGAATATCGATATACCTTATATTCTAGAGGAGCACATGATTGTTGTCTTCATAGGGACTTTAAAATATAACATCCAACATGAGGTTAGCCTTTGGGAGCCTTAGTCATTGGAGAATGCATTTAGGGTGGCAAGAAATTTTGAAAGAAAATTTATGACAACAAGGAAGTCCACCACTTCACAAAAACCTTTATTGTGGAATGTGGTTCCTCACGAAATAGAAATCGTGTTGTTTTAATTCAAGAAGTAATGCAATGTCCCTTAACAATAATAAAAACAATACTAATAAGTAAATAATATAATATAATATTAAAATATAAGTAAATAAATAATAAACAATAAAGAAAAGATAATAATGGTAAATAAATAGTAAAAAATAAAAAATAATAATGACAGTAAATAAATAATAAAGAAAATATAATAATAGTAAATAAATAATAAACAATGAAGAGAACATAATAATAATAAATAAATAAAATAGTAAATAATAAACTTGATATATATATATATATATATATATATATTAAAAAATAGTAAAAATAATTAAAGTTAACAAAAAGTAAAAAATAAAAATAAATAAGAAAGAGTTAAATTAAGAGAAATCTTAAATTAAGTAAAACGTAAAATAAAAAAAATAAGAGTTGCATGTTGACACATGAAATGTGTGTGTCTGAACTCTTTTCCATTGTTTGGTCTATTTAATGGATGACGAGGAAGATGAGATTCATTATTTCTTCATCCATTCTCTTGAGAGAAAAGTGTTGTGAGACAAAGGATTCCCTGGAAGTAGTACTTTGATTGAGGGCTCAGGGTGGCCAGTTGTAGAAATATTAAGTGCAACTAAATCTACAGTTGGGTGGAAAATTGTTCCCAAAATCTTTATTGCAGTTAACAGAATTCAAAGAGCATTCAACTCCAGAAATTTAAGTAAGAAATATCGTCAATACAGGTAATTTGTCTTTGCTCATATTTCTCAAAATTATGTGTTAAATAGTTGAATAATTGGATGTTGATTATTAATCATATAAATAGATGTAATTATTTGTATATTTTAATTGGGGTTGTTACATATGATATCAGAACAGAGATTTAAGTACTAGAGTCTTTTGGGTTACTTTAACTATATATCTATATATTATACCTAAAAATTTAATAATTTTATGTTTTGAGAAATATTATAAAAGAAAAATAAATAAATAATAATTAAGAAAAAGCTTTTTTGGTATTGCATTGTCAACCAAATCACCCTTAATAAAAGAATGAAATTTAAAAAAAAAAAAAAAAGAGAGAAAAGAGAAGTGGACCGATTGTTAATAACATAGGATCCCCTACTTATGAGCTGGCAAAGTATGTTGCTAAGATACTAAAACCTCTCGTTGGAAATACTGACTCCTTTATCAAAGACTCAAGTGATTTTGTCAAGCTCATTAAAAACCAAAAAGTTGAAGAAAACGACATCTTGGTTAGTTTCGATGTGGTATCACTTTTCACAAAAATTCCTTTAGATGAGGTGATACAGGTTATTAAAGATGTCACCGATCCTAAAACATCCAAGCTTGCTGAGATTTGCCTACGCTCCACGTTCTTCAGTTTTCAAGGGGAATTCTATGAACAAGTGTCAGGTGTCGCAATGGGATCTCCACTATCCCCTATTTTCGCCAACCTATACATGGAACATTTTGAGAAAAAGGCCCTTGCCTCTTATCCCTTAAAACCTGACAAGTGGAAAAGGTTTGTGGATGACACCAACATAAAATGGGCCCATGGTAGAGAAAATCTTGAAGGAATTTTCAAACACCTCAATTCCATTTCCACAGAGATTAATTTCACAATGGAGGTCGAATAAAATAGGAGCATTTCTTTTTTGGATGTTCTAGTCACTAGGAATGAAGATGGAACACTCGAGCACCAGGTGTTTAGAAAGAAAACCCATACTGACATCTATCTCCATGCTAAATCCTACCATCATCCGGCACAAAAGTTTGGCGTCCTTAATACCCTAGCCGTCAGGGCCATGAGGATTTCTGACACCAAACACCTAAGTGAGGAAATCAGTCACCTTTCAGCCGTTTTCAGATATTTAGGTTATAAAGATAGTGATATCAAAAGAGCCCTGGAAAGGGCTAAGGGTTCGATCTTACCTCAGAATCACCATGAACAAAAAGAAAATATGGGAAGAGTTATTCTACCATACATTAAGGGGGTTATTGATAAAATAGCCAAACTCCTAAGAAAGAACAATATTTTCACTCAATTTTCAGCATTAGGGATGATTAGGCAGAAGATGTGATCAGTCAAGGATGACATAAACTGTGAACAACTTAAAGGAGTTTACAAGATTAATTGTTCATACGGAAGGAGTTATATCGGTGAGATTGGGCGTTCACTTCAGAAAATACTTAAGGAGCATGAAGCCGATATCAGATATGAACGATCACGCACCTCAGCCCTTGCAGAACACTCCTCGAAGACCAAACATCAAATACGACTGGAAGATGCAACAATCATTGCAAAGGAAGAGCACTATCAAAGAAGAAAAATAAGAAAGGCCCTGGAGATCATAAAGCATCCAGATAATCTTAATAGGGATAGTGGAGTTGAAATTATTAACACTTGGAAACCCCTTATTCGAGAGATCTGCTCCTCCAAAAACGCCCGCCAATAAGGTATAGTTTTTAACCCCAGGTATGTGCCTCTCCCTTTGGTGTCTTACTTAGTTTTTAGTTTTAACAAATCAAAAATGCTAGTAATTATCCCTATTAATTAATTAATCTTTATTTGGTTAAAATTGAAGGTTAATTAATTAATCAATAATTATTAGGATTTTATTCTATATTCAAATTATAAATAAGCTTAATACTCTAATTAAATTAAAATTAAATCATTAAAATTAAATATTTAATAAAATTAAATATATAATAAATTAAAATGATATATTAAAAAACTTAATATATCCTTTTAGTTCAATTATATACTTATATTTTATTAAATATTTTATTAAAATAATTAATCACCTCATTTTTTTTACTTTTTTACTTTTTCCTTATTAATACTTAATTTAGTCTTTAAGATTAGTTATATAATAAAATTAGATATATAATGAATTATAATGATATATTTAATAAACTAAATATATCTTTTTAATTCAATTATATATTTACATTTTATTAAAGCCTTAAATTAAATTAGCTTATAGTATATCCTCCATCTTAATAACCTTTTTTCCTTAATATAGTTTTTCTAGACTTCAAAATAAATCTTTAGATAACTTTATTTTGAATTTTAGCCTAGTTTGAGTCCCTTATTGAATTAGTTATTCTTTTACCTTATAACTTTAATTATTAACCTTAAAACTTAGAATTATTAACCTTAATAAACAATATTGTTATTAGGAATTTAATTATTAAATTAATATTAAAATTATTAAAAGTAATGAAATTATTAAAAATAGAAAAGTATAAAAAAAATTATGGTCGGACCTTTTCTAGAAAGCTTCTTCCTCCTCTATTAATGGTGTGAGTCTTTTCTCTCATTTCTTCATTCAAAGTTTGCCCTGATAATGGATCCCCGTTGGGATTCGAAACGTCGACACTCGTTTTCTAGCACTATGGATAATCCGGAAAGCTCTTTAAGAAGTGGACTATGCTCAAGTTGTTTTATTTACTATCTGGAGATTAAATTTCATGAACTTGAACAATACATTCATGCTATTTTGCATGCAGTACTCATTTAGAAAAATAAAAATTCGATCAAACTAAAGTGTTGTTGTTCAAGCCATCAGCACCATGTAGGTAGACTCCTTGTTCGAGTAATATCGTTGATCTTAGACAAGGAGATATTTTATATTCTCTTCTACTGAAATCAAATAGTTAGACAATGTCGAGAAAATAACAGAAAAAAATAATAATATAAAATGAAATACCAATTCAAAGTAATATATTTTCCCCAACTTATGAAATTGTAATGTTGAAATATATTTACCATGAATAATTTCTTGCTCGTGAGAATAGAGAGTTGCCATGTTAATTTCTTTGCTTCCAAGAAGAGTTGTCAAGAGTTGTCATATTAGAAGGGTTCATTTAGCCCTTGTGCGATTTATTTATAATGAAGGGATTTAAGTAGTTTTAAATAAAATTTCATTAATGTGATACTGTTGACAATTTTTTATAACATAATCTTTTATATATATATATTAATACCAATATTAATATTAATATGGAGATATGTGAGAAATAATATGTGGGAAATAACTGTTCATAAAAAAGATGTCAAAAATGCAGTTGCAAAAATGATTCAAATTCTTGGAATAATGTGAAATTATGCAATCATTCTGGCACATTCGCTTTTATTGTTCAAGTTGGTACGAAATTCAGAGAGTAGTATTTAAAAAAACAAAGCGGAAAAAAACTCAACATGGAATGCTTTAAAAATATGTATACTAGAATTTGCACATGAACATGCAAAAAAACACCGAAGGAAGCAGCCGTGGCAAATGCAAGGGTCTGTCTGTGAAATTCTCGAGGACTTTGTCGTATGCATGACGAAATGGTGCGAGTGTCCAGCTGGCCTGATTGTAACCCGGGAATTGCCGGTCATGGTCCACATGTCAATGCTTTCCGGCGAGGCTGCCGTTGGCTTGAAAATCACGCGTAAGCAGAGAAGGGAGTTAATCAGACAAGTGGTACTGGACACGTGTCAGAGATTGTGTCGAAGACGACGAATCTCTACAGTGTCCAGAATTAAAACCCCACAATATAACGCCTTCAGCATAATTATTAATGAACAAATTTATTTATATATGATAATAAAATTTTGGGCCAATAAAAGATAAATAAATGAAGAAAGGAATGTTTAAAATGAAATATAGTGGATTGGTTAAACAAAAAGGGAATTTTAAGATATTTAAAAAAAAAATATTATAGATATTACAATTTTTTTTATTTTTTTTATTTTTTTTATTTTTTTTTTAAGTTAAAAGAGTTTGGTATGAATAGAAGTAAAGTTTAATATTGTTTTTAGTAGGTAATTGTTCAATAGATTCAAAAAAAATTAAAAAAAATTATTAAGTAATTTTTAGTAGGTAATTGTGGAATTTGTTTATACAAATCTTAAAATATTAATGTTTCTAAGTGTTTAAAAAGGAAGGTAATATAAATTGTAATAAATAATTTGTTTTACCATTTTGGTTTATGAAATCAAGATTATGCCATAAATTTAATATATTAATATATATGGGGAAGTTAAATTGGGCATAAATGTATATATTTTAAAATTATTATATTTATTTAAGAAATTTAAAGATAGGGATTTACATTAGAGCAGGTGGGTGTTGTGTAATTTTGTATTATAACAAAATTTGATCTTTATAAGCTTAAAATTGGTTGGGAGTGTTATTTTGTAAGATATATTTAATTTGTTTTTATTATAATTCATGTTTTTTTAGGCATAAAAATGTTATGAATTTATGGTTAAGATGATGTGATAGTTCCTAACGACCAGTAATTTTTCATGATTTTGGAAACTAGGGTCAATTCAAGGAGATTATATTGTTAGCATATTTATATGTTATCATGTTTTAATTTATGTTTCATATATTAGAAAATAAGTATAGAGAAACAAAAGTTCTGTAAAACGAAGGAAATTTTCTAAGATGGATGCCCAATGATAGCAGTATAAAGTTATGGTTTTTTTATTTTTTTAATGAAAATAAATAGTATCCCTTATAAGCATGACCAACTTGGAAAGATTTTCATGAATATAAAAGAGTACTAGATAGACACTTAGGGTGATTGAGAAAAAAAAAAAGGGAAATCAACAAGAGTTAATAGCATACTCTAGAGCATGATGGAAGATTTTGGATTTAGGAATTATCATGATTAAAAGGCTTGGCACTCTTGATATCCCATGTGAATGATGATTGAGGATGATTACTAAAGATCATAGGGATAACCTATACAATTTCAAAAGGCCAAGGTCAGAATTTATGAACTAGAACACTCATATTGGTGTAAGTTGACAAGTGATAGACTAAGAAAATGTCTAAAGGGAAATATTAAAGGATAACAATTGGCTATCATTGAGAAAGGAGATACATTTTGTGATAAGTTGAGGCTAAGACATTTTATATGGAGTAACACATCAAGTTTATGATTGCAAAGAACATTACCCATATGAAACATTTTGGTGGATTATAATGGTAGCAGTGGTTTCATGCTTAAAATTATTAACTAAGTATGAATATAATGAACCATAAGGGAAGGCGAAGAATCACTAGCCCAACTTGAAGAAGGGTGAATCTATGATAAATAGATCAAGTGATATTGAGGCAAGAATTTGATGGGATAAGAAAATATTTTGAGGATGGAAAATTATAATTACCAAGTAATGGATAAATCACAAAGGATCCACAAGCTATTTGTGAAAATGGATTAAGCATGGTAATAGACATAGACAATGATGACCTAGTTTTGTGTGTTATTGAGTAGAATGGTACTGGAATGGATACAAAAAAAATGTAGTGATCATGAAATTTTATTTTGATATTGGTGATTTAAAGAATGATCATATGATCAGTAATATCTCAATGATCAATTTCACTAAAATTTCCTTAGGGAAGGAAGAACACATAAAGAGAGATTAAACCTCAAGATGATGAGGCTCATTTGAAATTTAATGATGTACTTAAATGTGTATACCTATGATGTAAATGATCAAGTTCCTAGTTGAAAGAAATGGATATGATTATCAACAATTAATTTGTATCTTGATGAAAAAATAACACTAATAGTATTAGTGAGATAGCCTAAATCCTAGAGAGTTGTTGAATAATTGTATTTCATACTTGGTATTCATTGTTTATATAAGAAAATTAAATTGATTCATGATAAGAATTCGTATAGTATACTATTTCTCTATATTTGATATGTATTGAGACAATTCTCAAATTTATGATGTTATTGAATGAGGTTATGTTGACATGTGGTTATTTTATTATGTGATGTCACAATATATATTTGATACTAATATCTTGATGTTATAGCTTATGAGTGTATTTGATGATGTGAAGTATGTAGAAATTGCATGCATGTTTTATGACATGCATGAGCATGTAGTTTTTACTATTCATAACAATGTGATGTCGATGATGTTATGTTCTCATGATGGTATGCAAGATTTGGCATGTGGGTTATTTTTTATGATGTTATGAATATAACTAATGCATTGGATGCATGTTGAGATGTAAGGACTGATAGGAACTCCACAAATGGGTCGAGATGGCCGGTTTATTTGATAATATTATGGGAGACCATACCTACGAGGGAGAATATGTAATTCCATATGGGTTGGGACATACTCAATCAACATTACATATGTCAGTGGTTCCTTTGTATCGTATGGCACTTGATGGATTGCTCTTGAGGGGTTATGTGACCATCTTAAGGAGGTCAAATGCCTCATATTTTAGGCCAAGTGCTTGATATTGGATTGGGATGCCGAAGTTTGGTGGGGGTGTAAAGAATTCAATGCCTAGGGTTGTGCACATTAGTGAGTGTGGAAGGAGTGGTCCAGTCTTTCGAGATGCCTGGAGTATTATTTCATGGAGTACTGAGTCGGGTGCCTGCCTTGGGGCCAGTTATAGGCTATGGTATAGACCGATGAGGCTTATGCCTAGTTCCAAAAGTGGGAAAAATGACAGAGATTCCTTTGTATTTCCTGGACGTTTTGGAAACTTTTGATGTTTTCTGGTTATACTAGTTCAACACAGGGTGTAGGGAAAATGTGAAGTAATAAATAACTAAATAAAATAAAATGTTAAATGATTCAAATTAACTTTGGAAATAAGTTCTTTAAAGAGGGAGAGTATGCAAAGTCACCTAATAATAATAAAATAATTATAATAAATAATATAATATAATATAATATTAAAATATAAGTAAATAAATAATAAACAATAAAGAAAAGATAATAATGGTAAATAAATAGTAAAAAATAAAGAAAATATAATAACAGTATAATAAAGAAAAGATAATAATATTAAATAAATAAAAATAATGAAGAGAATATAATAATAATAAATAAATAAAATAGTAAATAATAAATTGGAGATTTTAAATATATATATATATATATATATATATATATATATATATATATATATATAGTAAAAATAAGTAAAGTTAACAAAAAATAAAAGAAAAATAAAATAAGAAAGAGTTAAATTAAGAGAAATATTAAATTAAGTAAAACTTAAAATAAAGAAATAAAAGTTGCATGTTGACACATGAAATGTGTGCATGCGGACCTCTTTCCATTGTTTGGTCTATTTAATGGAAAATGAGGAATATTTGATTCATCACTCCTTCATCCATTCTCTTGGGTGAAAAGTGTTGTGAGACAAAGGATTCCCTGATAGTAGTACGTTGATTGAGGGCTCAGGGGTGGCTAGCTATAAAAATATTATGTGAAGCTAAGCCTACGGTTGGGTGGAGATTCGTCCCAAAAAATTTTGTTGCGGTTAGCAGAATTCAAAGAAAATTCAACTCCAAAAGCACAAGGAATATCGTCGATACAGGTAAGTTGTTTATGCTCATGTTTCTCAAAATTCTATGTTAAATAGTTGAATAATTAGGTGTTGATCATTACTCATATAAATTGATGTAATTATTTGTATATTTTAAATCAGGGTTGTTATAAGTAAGACATATTGATTTTTAAAGTCATCCAATCAAGGGGAATTATTTACACAAACCTATTTATGAGAAGGAAATGTTAGAAATACTACATGCCCTGAAGCAATGACACCCTTACCTAATGGGAATACACTTCAAGGTAAAAACATATCATGATAGTCTTATATACTTTGTGGAACAAATATTATCTTCAGAAGAGCATAGAAAAATGGGTAACAAATATGTTGGGGTTTGACTTTGAAATCATCTAAAAAATATGGAAGAAAAATGTTATTGTAGATGCACTCTCAAAAATAGATGAGGATGTGGAAGAATTACTCTATTTCATTTCTATTATCCAACCTAATTAGACAGCTGAAGTAAGGGATGAAAATAAGAATGATGAAGAGGTGTGGACACTCATTCAAAAGTTGCAACAATATCCAAATATATATGATACATTTATCTAGAAAATTGATTCATTGTGATACAAAAATCGCTTATATATATGTAAGAAGTCCCAACTCAAACAAAATATTATTTTGGAATTGCACACCTCTCCTTTAGGAGGACACTCATAATTTTTAAAAACTTTTCATAGGGTCAAGAAGGGATTTTTTTGGGATGGCCTTAAATTTTATATTCATAAGTTTGTGGTAGAATGTTTGGTTTACTGACAAAATAAAGTTGAGACAATTAATACGCCGAGTCTGTTAAAACCTTTAGCCATTCTAAGTCAGTGTTGGAAGGAGGTCTCTATGGAATTATCACAGGTTTACCCAAGTCCAAAGGAAATAGTATCATCATGGTAGTTGATAGACTTACCAAGTATGCACACTTTTGTGCACTATCTCATCCTTTCAAAGCCAATACAATTGTTATTACATTTATGGAAATAATTCAAAAGCTACATGGAAACCCAAAGATTATTGTAAGTGACAGAGATCCCATTTTCAGTAAAAAAGTTGGACAAATTATTTTTTTGACTTCGTACTCGATTATCGCATATCTCATCTTATCATCCTCATTCTAATGGGAAAACAGAGATAATGAACAGATGTTTGGAAGGATATCTTTGTTTCTTTTTATATGATAAACAAAATCAATGGGTCAAGTTGTTACCTATGGAATAATGGTGGTATAACACTTCCTTACATACCACATAAAAAATGACACCATTTATGGCACTTTATGGATATCATCCACCATTCATCACATTGTCTTTAAGAGAGAATTCTAAGGTTTAAGTAATGGAAGATCACATCGAGCATCAACAAAAAATTCTCTAACTCTTAAAGGATAACCTGACTCTGGCACAAGATCGAATGAAACAATAAGAATATCAACATCATAGTGAAAGAAGTTTTGATGTAGGTGAATCGGTATTTTTACTGCTAAAACCATACAAACACATGGCCCTCAAGCAAGCTAAGAAGGATAATAAATTATCACCCAATTATTATGGTCCTTACAAGGTGTTGCAAAATATTAGTACTATGGCTTTCAAATTGGAGTTATCTACATCTTCCTGAGTACACCCAGTGTTCCATGTTTCATGATTAAAGAGAGTTATAGGTGACAAGATCCCAGTTCAAATAATATTTCCAAAACTTGATGAGGAAGGAAAAATCATATTGGAGCCTTAAGAAGTCACTGAAAAAAAAAACCCAAAATCTATGTAATTGATAAATTTTAGAGTATCTCATTAAGTGGAAGAACTTACCCACTTAAGATTCCACATGGGAGGATGAAAATTTTATACATAAACATCCAGAACTACTCAAGCATTGAGTATAACACTCTTTTGAAGGAGAGAGGCATGTTAGGTCCCTATAATACTAGTGTAGCCCCCATATCGTTATTGTTGTGCCCCAAGTAGCCCCCATATTGCTATTTTTGTGCCCCATAGAAGACCACTATTGTTATTGTTGATCATTTACATTATTATTGTTATGTAGGCCCTAATTATATTGTGGCCCTCTAGATTCCTATATATACCAAGGAGGTCTTATCATTTGTATCATTCAATAACAATTCATTTATGTGATTTAAAGGGAGTTTTCCCCCTCGAAGAGGCTTATTTTCAATTCATTGATCTATATTTTTTTATATTTTGTGATTTGGTTACATAACCATACCTAGGGGGCCACCTTGACTTTAGAGTAATTTCAAACAATCATGTGAAATAATTAGTCTACAAAAAAAATATTATAAAAATACAAAAAATTACAAATATGATTAATATAAAGAAAATATATATAATAATTTAATATAAATAGGAAGTTACCACAGGACGAGATTCGTTCCCCCTTCAATGTGTCCATTCATCCTACAATGTTTATCAGTTGTTTCATATGAAATTCTCCACTAACGTCTACACCTGCAAGAATTTCAAGGGAAATAACATTTCCCATCATTTATCCCTCATAAATTAGTTGATCCTCATTTAATTTTATTCGACATTCTTCTCGCATGCAACCATAAAAAAATTATATAAAAAAAATTATATTTTTCGCTTGCAAAAAAACCCTTATAACATTTCAGAATTATTGTAGTTATATAAAAAATGTCACAACATCTCTTATATGTGGGATATTTATATATTTATTTATCTTCACAATTGCAACGACATAGGACTAGTCAAAGTCAAAGATAACCAGTCAAACAAACTCTCAAATTAACCTCAAGGTGCAAAAAATCATAGATTTTTGCAATTGCGACCACAAACGCAGTTCATTACAATTCTGACCCTAATCATAGTTCGTCTTATGTGCAACAAACAACATATTACCTTGAATCACTATTGGTATTACCTTAGGTAAAAGTTGTTGTTCCCTCAAGTAACAATTAATGTTCCCTCCCCCGAATGCGGGTTTTTACGATAGTTAATATGGCTGGTACGCTGCGGGACGGCATGTGGCATGGCCACATGGCCACTCGCTGGCTCCCTTCTGCATTAAAGTCTCCTCGTCGTCACCTTGCGGGGCATTTACTTCGCTGTTGTGGACGAGGTAGGCACCTTCGCTTCAAAATGTTGCCCTCCTGTCGCACTCCTCGGCTCTCTGGCTTTGCTTCTGGTCTCTCTGTGATGATCCAAGTCCCCTCTGCGGGTTATATGCCACGTCACATTCCTCCTCTGTGCATTGGTTTCTCCCTTGCGGCTATGGAGCCAAGCTCCCGCAAGTCAATTGGGAGGCGCTACAGTCTTAGCAGCTGCATCAAGTTTCTTCCAGGTATCCATTATTCTCAGAGCCCCCATTGTCACTTGTGCCTCTCGGCTTATTTTGGCCCTGTCTCGCCCTCCACCTCTCGGCTTCTCCATGCCTGTCATGCCTCTTCCGCTGCTCTGGGCTACGCTCATCCCAACTGTGCTAATATGCCTCGCTTGAGACATCGCATGCGATGCTAGTGGGGCAGCAGCAGAGGCCGAGCTTCACGACATGTGCCATCCTCCCCTCCCATCACCTCGTCCTCTTCCCTTGAACATTCCTGGGGCAGATACCCTGATACTCGTAGTGTTCGGGGCCGTCTCTTTGGTTCCTATGCTCGCCACCCTACCTCAGACTCTCCTACGCTCCCTCAGCCCTAACCACCCCTTGCCTCAGCCCACTTTCAGTTTCAATGCTCCTCCTTCAGCCCTCTCATTGTGGCCACCGTTTATATCTCCTTCCGTGAAGTTCCTGGTGTTTCCCCTGCCCCTAGTCAACCTATTCCGCCACCAGTCCTACAAAGTCACCATAGCCCCTCGGAAGACGTAAAATCCCAACAGGCCTCACCCAAGCACACCTCTGGCTCTAACAGTGGTGGTAGCTCAGGCTACTACAAATAGAAGCAGTTGCAAGACGAAGGAAAGGGCGATGAGGCTGTTGCACCTCACCAGGATGCAATTGGCCTCTAGACTGCAGATGATGATGAGTACAGATGTCTGATCATGGAAGAACCTCCTCCAGTTTCTCCTGATGCTCAGATTACCAGGTCTCCTTAAGTTTCAGGCTCACAGCTCTTTAGTTTTTTTTTTCTGTTTATGGCTATGCTGGATACATTAACTTATGTCTTCTGTCGTTGGTTTCCTCTTTTGAGGCAGCATTACATACTCTATATGGGCTGGTTTCCCCTTGTGAGCAGCTCCAATTTTGGTATATTTTGCTATTTTTGCTAACATTATGGCATTAACACAATCCAGCACTGCTGAAGCCTGAGCCTCTTTGTAAAATATGTTCCATTATCAATAGAATCTTAATCTTACTTACAAAAAAAAAAAACAATTAATGTTCCCTCAAGTAACAATAGTTGTTCCCTCAAGTCTCAGTTGTTGCAACCTCTAAATTCTCTTTTATACATTTGTGCCTCTTGGGACTTGTTATTTTCTATGATCCTTTAATTTTCGGTGTTATTATTCATCATGATTTCCTTGGTTGTATGTTATAGTGCTACAAATGCATCAACTCTAGATCCTAGAGACTATGTTAATTATCTTTCAGGAAAATGTGAACCTCATGGAAATAATAACTTCATATTTGTTGGTGTTTATAATTGAATGAGCAACAAGTTCTTTAATTTTTCAGGCCAAGAGGTAAATCCTCAAAGTGAATTGTCATTTTGAACTAAGCTTGATCATATATAAATGGAGGGAGAGATTCTTGGGCTTCATCTCCAAGTGTCCCTTCATATTCCAATTCTCCTTATTTTTTATTTACAATATTTTACATGGATTTACCTAATCTAAAATATCAGGTTTCAACATTCCCCCCTTTAATCCAAAGGGATGTTGGTGAGTCCAACCATCATTCTGAATCTTTCAAAATTTTCTCTTCCAAGCTCTTCAGTGAAGATGTCTGCAATCTACTCATTTTTGGAACAATGGCGTAGATGGATTGCCTTTGCCTCAACATGATGTTGCATCAGATGGTATTTTGTATTGATGTACTTCATTCGATCATGGAACTTTGGGTTCTTGGCAAAATTTATTGCAGAAGTGTTGTCAATCATGAGAGGAGTTGAATGCACTTGTTTCTCATGCAAATATTCTAGAATTTTCTTGACCCACACAATTTCCTTTGTTGCTTCAGCTGATGCCATATATTCTGCCTCAATTGTTGAATCTGTTGGAACTAATAGTTTGCGTGACCTCTAGGAGATAGCTCCCGATCCAAGACTCATAGCGTAACTCGTAGTAGATACCCTAGTTTATTTATATCCATCAAATTATGAATCAAAGTATCCAATCAAGATGAAGTCACCCACCGGTGTATACTTAATTCCAAATTCATGATCCCTTCAAGTACTTTAGAACTATTTTTGGAGCAAACCAATGTCCCTCACAAGGCTTTTGCATAAACCTGAATAGGATTCCAATATAAAATGAAATGTATGGTCTAGTAGTAGTCGAGTAGTTGACAATTCCTACAAGATGTTTAAACTTTTTTGCATCCTCAAACTCTTTTCCTTCAATGGATGTGATATTTAAGTTTTGTTCCATTAGAGTGGTCAAAGGATTGCACTCAGCCATGCCAAACCTATTCCACGGATCTCCAATGTACTTCTTGTGAGAGAGGAATATAAACTTTGGATGTTGAGTTATTTCAATACCAAGATAGTAGTGAACATAACCCAAGTCAGTCATTTCAAAAAATTTCCTCAATTCCTTATTTATGGATGCAATGTAGCTCTCATTGTTCCCTGTCATCAAAATATCATCTACATACACCACAAGATACACAATTTTTTTTCCTACTTTCTTGACAAACAAAGTTGCATCATCAAGATCATAATGTTTGAAGTTGAGTTTCAGAATATGCTCAATTAACTTCTCATACCAGGCCCGCGATGCTTGCTTGAGGTCATGCAATTATTTTACAATTTTTCATACTTTGTGTTCTTAACCCTTCAAAACAAATCCTTCTGGTTGGGACATAAAAACATTCTCTTTCAAATATCCATTCAATAAATAATTTTTTACATCCATTTGATGGACTTTCCAACCGTTCTGAGCTGTCAAGGAAACGAGTGTCTGGATGGTAGCCCATTTTGCTGTGGGGGAAAAAGTATCCTCATATTCAACCCCTTCCTTCTGTGCAAAACCTTTTTCCACAAGTATGACTTTGTTCTTTTCAAGTGAGTCATATGATTTATACTTGTTCTTATAGACACACTTGTAGCCTATTTTTTTGGTTCCTAATGGAGGATCAACCAGCTTCCAAGTGCCCTTATTTATCAAGGCATCATATTCTTTATGCATCACTTATTTCCATTCATCATGAGAAGTGTCTTATTTGAAGGAATTTGGTTCAAAATATGTAGAAAAATTCAGTTCACAATCATAAGAAACATCCATATCAACTGGTGAATCAAGATTTTCTACATCACAACCATTCTATCTAGTTGTGCATCATTTTCATGTTTTTCCAACCTCATCAGGATGAACACTTTCAAGTGTCTTTGTCAGCCGTTTTGGAGGACCTTTCCGAGATGGCCTTGGCTTCTCAATTTACTGAGTTGGGGCTAAATCAAGCTTTAGTCTCCTAATTTTGTCACTCACATCACTCAAAGTGTCATCAGTGGTTGGAGCTTCATGTGTGGGAGAGAGTGCATCAGAAGAAGATTCCACATATTGATCCAGTATAGGAATGCCCCCTTCAAGATGTGGAATCTCATTAACAAATTCTTGAAAATACTTTGCATGTTTGAATCTATCCAAGCAATCAAGTTTTAGTCTTGGAATATTCAAGAAATATCACATCTCTAGATACTACAAAATTATTTTTAACTTCATCATAAATAAGGTATGATTTAGAGGTATTTGAATACCCCAAGAAGATAAACTTATGACTCCTTGCACTAAGTTTGTTTATTTTTTACTTAGGTATCAAAGCATAATAGGTGGAACCAAATACCCTGAGATGCTTTACCGAAGGAATGTGTCCATACCACATTTCATAAGGAAACTTATTTCTAATCGAATTAGATGGACACCTATTATTTATATACACAGTACATAGAAATTCATCAGCCTAAAACATCAGTTTAACATTCTTGAAAAACATCATGGAACGTACCATATTGAAGATTGTCTTGTCCATTATTTCAGTGACTCCATTTTGTTGGGGATTATAAGGCACAATTTTTTGATATTTAATCCCATACTAGTGAAAATAGTTTTCAAATTCATTTGAAGTGTACTATATTCCATTATCAGTGCGAATAGATCCAATATGAGAGTGTGCATCATTTTCATTCCATGCATGAAAGTTCCTAAATGTTTGAAAAAAATCATATTTGTTCTTCAATAAATAAACCCAACACATTCTAGTGTAGTCATCAATAAATTTCATCATATATTTATTATCATTTGCATAAGGAATGAGAATTGGGCCGCCTAAGTCTAGATGAACAAGTTCAAGTTTTCTATGTTCTCCGGAATGAGAATCATGAAAATATTTTTTTCTATGCTTTCCTAGAATGCAAGCGTCACATTGCTTAAGTTTCCTAGGAATTGTAGGCAAACCAGTAACATGATTTTTCTTCAAAAAGAAAAGATTTTCATAGTTCAAGTTGCCAAATCTAGCATTCCATCAAATACTTGATGGAAATATACCTTCATTATAGTGAGAACTATATTAAAAGTTTTGTGCACGAGGAGAGGTACATTGCAACTTCAAAATTATTTCTTCTTCTATCCCCATCATGGCAAGTGAGTGATCTGATGCTTTTCTGATCTCAACCTTGCCATCAAATATATGAATGAAGTGTCCTTTCTCGCGGATGTGGACCAAAGACAACAAGTTTCTACTCAGTTCCAAGAGGTATAGAACATCATGTAGAAGAATGTCTGGAGGACCAGACAGTTTGAACCTAATAGTGCCAAGCCCTGATGGCTTGAGTTTTGACTTATCTGCAAAATATATTGCTCCATCAACATTGTCAGTGAATTCTTCAAAAAAACCTCTCCTAAAAGTCATCTAGAAATTTTCTCCTGAATCAAGCAACCAATCATCATTCCATGAAGAAAGTGAATCATTGAATAAGTCTTCAGTTACTCCAATGTTGCAATGTGCCACAACATAGTGAGTGTATTTGAGTGCTTTACCTTTCCATTTGTCATTGGTTTTAAATTTGCCTTCATTTCTTTCCTTCTTAATTATGTTCCAAGGAAACTTATATGTGGATGCATCATTTCCATATCTATTGCAATGTATGCAATTAATATCATAATTCTGTCCTTGGAACTTCCTATCCTCATGCCTCTAAAATTCCTTCTTCCTCTTCCTCTTTTGCCACCTCTTCCTTTAGAAAAATATTGTGCATGATTGTTCTCTCTATGTGAAATACACATAGCTTCTTAAGAAGACTGAGCAGTTTTCTTCTTCCCAAAATCCTTCTCTCTCTCAGCAAAATTCTTCTCAAGGGAGTCATGTAATCTGCTTGAGGTTTCCACTTTCTTGCAATGACTCAAGATAATGTGAATATGTGGGATATAATGCCTTGACATAAGATATGAGAGGAATGTCTATTTAAACACCAATGGTTTTTATATCATGCATAATAGATCTTACTTCTGATGTTAAAGCAAGAGGGTCATCATTTTTTAATTCAAAACTGGACAATTTAATCATCAACTGGATAACTTCAAGCTCAAAGTGTGATTCATACAAAACCTTCAATTTATTTAAGACTTCAAAAGCATTTGAAAATTAAAAAAATATGGTGACTCGCCTCTTCATTTATTGATGTTACAATCAAGGCATAGGCCTTGTTGTTCTTGTTTTCCCAAATGGAAATCTCCTTATCTGAAGGGACCTTTGTAGGTGCATTATCTCCTTCTCCTTCACAAAATCCTATCCACAACTCATTGAAAATGAGAGTGTTTTTTATCTTCCTTTACCATTTAGGATAGTTCTCTTTTCATGAGAGAACTACTCCAATAATTGATATCAATGAATGCATTTAAAATCTGTTTATTGTGTAAAAAATGTATTCTGTTGGAAATATAATGTGAAAAAAATGCACTTTTGGTGGTAATTTCTGTAAAAAATACAATTATGGTGTATATATATATATATATGACAGAGATATTATTTGGGGAAGGGTTATATGGGGGAGGTGGTATATGGGGTAGGTGTTAACGTGTGGGGTTATAATTGTCTGGGTCATGAACCGAGAATTAGGGGAAATTTGAGGTCTAAATTGGGCCTCCTAAGGAAATTATAAAATAATAGTGGAAATAATAAAATAATATTTGATTACATCATCAAATTTTAGAGGGAAAAAAGAAAAAACTACTTTTTCAACTCGTATTTTCAACTTATCTCCCAAAGTGTTTACTCAAATTATGAGTGGGAGTACTCGTTGGATGCAAAATTTAATTCCTCATCCAAGGAGTACCCATGTTGCATACTTTCGATGGGTCCTGCTACACAAAAAATGAAAAATACATGAAAAGTGTGATTGTAATCACGTTTTTTATGTATTTCTCATTTTTCTTGTAGCAGGGTCCATCAAAAGTACGCAATATGGGTACTCTTTGGATGAAGAATTAAATTTTGCATCCAACGAGTAGTCCCACTTGAAATTTGAGTAAAAAATTTGGGAGATAAGTTGAAAATATGAGTTGAAAAAGTAGTTTTATTATTTTATTATTTTTTTAATATTTTTACCCTTTTACTTTAAAATTGGTGAATCATCCCCCATGGTTGACATCATCATCTTGAATCCTATTGGTTCTTATAAAGTTTAATTTTGTTTTACATTTTTTTTAGGAGGCCCATTTTAGACATCAAAATTCCCCTAATGGGAGGTATTAACTGTGTTGGGTCAATGTATTGACCAGGACAATGTATTAACTGTGTGGAGTTATATATGACATATATTATAATTGGGAGCGGAGTGTTACTAATGTAGGAATAAAAAACACATGATTCCTACCAATCAATTCATTGTAGTAAAATGTATAATTTTACTAAGGCCAAGTTTATGCTCGAATTTGGTTGACTTCTTCTTTATTCACCCTTTAATGACAATGTCAAATTAATTCCCCAAAATCCCAAAATGGACTTTAGACACACATTTTCTGATTTCTAATGGCATGAAGCTCCATACTTCTTGTGCTTTACTACTACAACGACTGACTTCCCACCACCATGAAATACAATTAGCTAACATATATGCCTCAATCAAGTTGTATTAGCAACTTAAATATTTAAAAACTCAAATTTGTCCAAGAATAGTCGCCCCACCAAACACCTTGAATTCATACTCATATAATTCAACACAGCCATGACCCCACAACGTAGCCAAACAGCGTGTGGATTCGACATCAATTTGAATTTGGTTTAGATTTTGTGCAGCGCACAAGGAAAAACACAGTCATTATTAAAGCTGGTTACCAATTCAATGAAGATAGTGATTTACGTGCAGTCCAAGGTTTCAAAACCTGCCATAAACAAAGTAGCACTTCTGTCTACGTATATATAACCATCACGGTTTTATAAAATCATTTCACAACACTTTCGCGCTAATGTAAAATAAATTAGTTTGAATATACAATAAGGAAAACCGAATTCGTTGATTTGTTGAATGCCCAGCAATCAAAATGAGCGCTATTTGAAAATTTGTATCAGTTTTCTTTGGCATGGACTCTTACAATCAAACTAACAAGCAATCGATCTCAGACTTTGAAATTTGCATTACCTTCAAGCATGCTGCCTTGACAAGCTGTGTCACTGCTTAACGTTGGTTATTCTACTTGCTTAACACTGTTCAACGCTCAACATGATCTACTGACTCGACTTACCAATCATAGGCCTTTACAATAAATGCAGCTTCAACTTTTCATTGACCAACGTAAGGACCAAACTCAACGCAGAGTCCTTATTCTGCGTGTGCTCCAAACTCAACGCTGAATCTTCTCCTGCGTGTGCTCCAATTCAACGCAGAGTTTTCTCCTGCGTATGCTCCAACTCAACGCAAAGTTCTAATCTTGCGTGCGCTCCTCCAAAATGACCAAAGAGCCGTGCATTTACGCCCATGAATCCACCACAATGCTGTAATGTATAATCCCTACAGGAACGCTCATCATAATTTGGAACTTGCGCCTTCCACCTGCATCATGTTAAACATGTATACAATACACAGAAAATCGAATCTTATTCAGAAATGGATGCTTTAGCATTCCAATCAACAGAGTATTGCATGGGAGAATAAGCATTAGCTGCCCCTCTGCAATTTCAATAGCTAATTCAGATTCTCTGTTATTTCTCACATACCCTCACACCTCCAGCTTCTCTAATTTATACAAAATATGAGAAACTATTCTTCTCGGAATAGTATTCTTCTAGAATTTATCAACAAACCAATGCCTCCCTATTATTTAGCATTTATCCCTATTTTGGTTCTATTCCACGCAGGGAAAGAAACCAATTTATATTATTATGCCAAATCTAATTAAATAAAAAACAAACTAAAAATTCTCTAAAAATAAATAACAAATTTAATAAAATATATTATTTAAACTATTTCTAAGTTTATTTTATTTCTAACTAGCCACAACATGTGACCAAGATGTCACATTGCTGGCTAGGTGCTTGATGCTCCTGCATCAGACTCCCGGGGGAGAAAGTGATCTTGTAGCTATTTAGGATCGATTCCCAACTTCTGCAGCTCTACTTTAGTCATCCAACTGGCGTCTTTTGTTGGTTGTCCTTTCCACTTGATCAAATACTGATAATAAGTTTGACTCCTGGTTTTCTTTAGCACTCTCTTTTTCCTTTTTCCTACTTTGGGCTTTTGTCTGTTATGGCTTCTCCTTGTGGTTCTTCTTTTGGCTTTTAGTATAGGCACCAATCTGCAAGACATGACTAAGTCACCTGTTTGGAATTCCTTTTTCCGCCTCTTCATATCTGCTCATTGTTTGTCTTTTCTACTGTATTCCTGCCATCTGCTTTTGACATCTCCCTCAAATATGCTTCTAGGAGTTAGCCATTTCACAACTACTTGGATTTTCTTTGGATCCAATTTAAACTCTTCTTTAGAGACTTCATATTCTTCCAAACCTTCATTCATCAACCTGATGGTGATTTTATATAAGGCTCGAGAATCTGTAATCATGTGCCATTCAACTTCTTTCTTCGGACTGAGTACTGTTGGCACAGCACATGGATTAAGGCTTCCACTGATTAGCCATTTAACCATCAACTCTTGTACTTGTCTTCCAGCTTCGGCATTTTCCTGCATTAACCTGTAGGCTACTTTATTCGGTAAACTGGCTCCAGGTATTAGATCAACATGGTGACTAATACTCCTGATGGGCAGCAACTCATCCATAACAATATCAGCACAATCATTCAATAAATTCTGAATTTCTTCAGGTAAATATTCTAAATTTGTAGAAGTTAAAACTACCTTGGGTTTTCCAACACTAGAAAAATGCATCTTCTTACCCTTCTCATCTTCTTGCAACAAGATCTTCTCATTCATTAACATAATGTTGTTTCCAGATGCTTCTACATCAACTTCAACTTTCAACGGTAGTAGTGTATGCTTATTCCCATATTTCTGCAAAGTATAAGTGTTTCTTTGGCCATCATGTATGGCATTTCGGTCAAACTACCACGGTCTCCCTAGTAATATGTGACATACATCCATCGGCATTATATCACATAAAATGACATCCTTATAAGTACCAATCTGAAATTCAACTTTACATTGTTCAGTTACAAAAATTTGATGGCCTTTCTGAAGCCACGATACTTTATAAGGAGTCGGGTGTATTGTTCTCTCCAACTTCAACTTGTCCACCATCTCTGTATAAAAAAGGTTGTCAGTACCACTGCTATCAATTACCAATTTTCAACACTTACCCTTGGACTTACATACAGTTCTGAATAAAGTCTTTCTTTGAACTGGTTCTTTGGCTTCCTTAGCTTCCTCAAGTAATACCCTTTTCAACAACAAGGATTCTCCGGCTTCTGGTGGTTCCTCTTTAGCTTCAGGTTGAGGAATCTCCTCCTTGTCTTCAACAACATTCACGTTGCGTTGGTTTGCTGATCTCTGATGAGGACAGTCCCATTGTACATGTCCCCATTCACCACATGCAAAGCACTGGACATCTCTTCCTCGGCCTCTACCTCTGGGCACGAACCTTCCGTGGCCAGAATCTCCTCTTTGTGGTGCTCTATTGCTCGCACTCCCTACCTCATTCTAAGAGTGTTGAAATTTGGATTCAAATGCCCCCCCTTCTTTTGTCATATTCTTACCTCTATTCCTCTAGTTTTGTTTGCGTAACAATTTTTCCTCCGCCCTCAAGGCTGCTTGATAGGCATCTTAAATCGACTTCAAATTTAATAAGCTTATTTCATCCTGTATTTCATATCTTAAACCATTTATATATCTAGCTACCTTTTCTAGATCATCTTCAACATGGCCAGATCTAATACTCAGCTTATAAAATTCTTCAATATATTCCTTGATTTTCATCCCTTTCTGTTTTAAGTTCTGCAATTGTCTAAAAATAATTAATTGGCAATCCTTTGGCAAAAACTTACCCTTCAACTTACTTACCATCCTGTCCCATTGCTTGATTTTTGGCTTCCCTTTTCGCTCCCTTGATAGCTGCAATTCGTCCTACCATAAGGCTGCATGGCCTTTCAATCTTGTGGCTGCAAACTTTACTTTCTTCTTGTCATCGACTTCTTCATAGTCGAAGTATTTATCTAATGAACTGATCCAGTCCATTAGTACCTCCACACTAAGACTTCCATCATATAAAGGTACTTCTATTCTTGGTCGACTGCTGGCTTTGACTAGCATCTTCATGACCTTAGCTGCTTCATTTTCTTCCTCCACTTCTTCGTCAGTGGTCTCTTATTCATCGGTACTATCGACTGCACCATCTGTTGCTCTCCGTTGAGTAGTTTCCATGGTATCCATTCTCGTGCGCAAATTATAGATCTCATCTAGAAAAATTGCATTTGCTATAGGTCTCCCCTGACCTATCCCAGCTCCTCTTCTGGGCGGCATTCTGTGCAATACTTCAAAACAACTTAACAATCTCTGATACCAAAATTATGTAGGAATACACAACACACGATTCCTACCAATCAATTCATTGTAGTAAAATGTATAATTTTACTAAGGCCAATTTTATGCTCGAATTTGGTTGACTTCTTCTTTATTCACCCTTTAATGACAATGTCAAATTAATTCCCCAAAATCCCAAAATGGACTTTAGACACACATTTTCTGATTTCTAATGGCATGAAGCTCCATACTTCTTGTGCTTTTACTACTACAGCGAATAAATTCCCACCACCATGAAATACAATTAGCTAACATATATGCCTCAATCAAGTTGTATTAGCAGCTTAAATATTTAAGAACTCAAATCTGTCCAAGAATAGTCGCCCCACTAGACACCTTGAATTCATACTCATATAATTCAACACAGCCATGACCCCACAATGTAGCCAAACAGCGTGTGGATTCGACATCAATTCAAATTTGGTTTAGATTTTGTGCAGCGCACAAGGAAAAACACAACCATTATTGAAGCCGGTTACCAATTCAATGAAGATAGTGATTTACGTGCAGTCCAAGGTTTCAAAACCTGCCATAAACAAAGTAGCACTTCTGTCTAGGTATATATAATCATCACTGTTTTATAAAATCATTTCACAACACTTCTGCGCTAATGTAAAATATGTAGAAATTTGCTGAATAATGATTAATTATCCACCGAGACTATCCTGGTCACATACTATTTGAACTTCATACACAACACATAATCTCTTCCACTCAGATCAACTCATATCATCACACATGCGGAAATAAAATCAAGCGATAACACATCAAATCATCATACACATTAACACAGTATGTATGGGGAAAGCTTATAGCTGAAAACCCCGCAGCTATTGTGTATATTATAATGGAGAAATCAAGTAACTAAATCAATACAATACTCCTCACAAGTACTCAGTACTTTCTCATAAAGTTACTCACAATCTAGCTCAGTTTTGAACATGTTACTGGTTCAAAACTCACCGCCAATTGCCTTGCCTCTATTGCGTGTTTCAATGCTATGGGATGGCCTCTTTATATAGATAAACCACCAGCCTGAACTTTGCAATCCTCATGGGCTTACTCCACCTATCTGTGTGTTGCAAATAGCAACAGTATAGTCACAACTGATAGCTAACTCCACCCTTTCATCTACCTCTTTCACTGGTCTCCACTGAACTGATCATGCACTGTAGTGAACTGATGTGTTCTTGAGTTTAATAATGAGTTACTAATTAATGAATTAAATAATATTTAATTCACTCCACCCATAACTAATTGATTAGCTAGTTAAACTAATCTCAATCAGTTCAACTAAAATAAACAGAACACAACTCCACTATCTGTCTCATTAACTCCTCCAAACTTCTGTCACTGAAGTCTAACTGAAGTCAACCATGCATGATGCCATCAAACCCTTGGGAACCACGTGATTCCTCTGTCGGATGCATGAGCCACTTCTGTAGCTCGAACTGAAGTGCTCCAAGAGAGTAAACTGTTGTTTATAGTCTAAATATTATTAAGGGTAAATAATATTTGACTTCCCTGTTTTAAGGAGAGGCGGTCTAAAAATAGACTTCGACCTCTTTGACCTCAAAAATAGAGTCTCATCTATTTTTACCAACATGACACATACTTCAAGAATCTCAAACTGGAATCCCCGAACCATGCTCCATATGTCTAAAAATAGACATAGTCTAAAAATAGATTTTGCGCCAGAATTTGCCTGCGGGCCCACTTAGTGAAAGCGACTTCATTTCACTAAGCTCCATCATCTTGCTGCATTCTCAACACTCCCTCTCAGCAAGATATGGATTATCTGCAACCCCTATCCTGCCTCTGTGGAATTCGAACTTGCTCCTGGTGAGCACCTTCGTCAGGATGTCGGCATCCTGATCCTCCGTGGGAACATATGAGAGCATCATGATTCTCCGCTGAACACAATCTCTGATATGATGGTACCTGATGTCGATATGTTTGGACCTATCATGAAATACTAGATTAGCCGAGAGCTTGATTCAGCTCTGGTTATCACAGTAGATCACTGTAGGCTCCAAATGCAACCTGAACAAACCTGCGAGGATCTTCCTCATCCAAATAGCCTCGCATGCAGCCAAACTTGCTGCCATGTACTCGGCCTCTGCTGAACTGAGTGCCACGGATCTCTGCTTCTTGCTGTACCAGGAAACTGTTGTCGACCCAATGCTGAAAACTCCTCCAGAAGTGCTCTTCCGGTCCGTTGGGCTCCCTGCCCAATCTGCATCAGTGAAGCCAGAAAGCTTCGCTCCATCCTCCTGTCTGTACCATAGACCATATCCCGATGTGCCTCTGATATAGCGCAATACATTCTTGCCTGCCTTCCAAAAGAGCTTGGTAGGCTTAACCATAGCTTGCGAAAGCTGGTTAACTGCATAGCATATATCGGGTCGTGTATTGACCAGATACATAAGCGACCCCACCAACTGTCGATAGACAGTGGCATCCACTACCTCCGCTGAAGTAGCATCCTCCTTCCTCCAACCACCGGGAAGAGGAGTGTCAACAGGCTTGCAGCCTTGCATGTTGAACCTCTCCAGAATCTCCCGGGCATACTTGCCCTGAGAAACAAACAGTCCTCCGCTGCGCTGCCAAATCTCCAATCCCAGGAAATAATGAAAGATGCCCAAGTCCTTCATCTCAAACTCTCGTGCAAGATCCTCCTTGCATGAAAGTATCAACTGCTCATCGCCAGTCAAAATCAGATCATCTACATACAGTACGATGATCAACAGCTTCCCCTCCACCACAATCTGGTACAGGTTTGGATCCGTCTCACTCTTGGAGAATCCAAGCGGTGATAATTTGTCTGTCAAGTGTACCGAAAGCACGGTGCTCGGCGTGTCGGTGCTCTCTTGGTCGGCTTTATGCGACTCTTTGTTGAAGATCTCCAAAACGTACTTGCTCTGTATTTTCCTCCTCAATGACTGCGGTGAGGAACACAGTCTCCGGTGAGGAACACGGTCTTCACATCCATCGATGAATGTGCCACCCCATCTGCGCTGAGAGAGCAAGGATCGTCCGTGTGGAAGAGTACCTTGCGACAGGTGCAAAGGTCTCCTCATAGTCAATCCCCTCGATCTGTGAAAAGCCACGGGTGACAAATCTCGCCTTGTACTTCTCCACACTCCCGTCAGCTGCCTGCTTCACCTTGTAGATCCATCGCGAACCCACCACTGATTTCCCCACCGGTCTTGGGACAATCTCCCATGCACTGTTCCTGACGATTGAATCATATTCTTCGATCATGGCATCAACCCATGCGGGTTCCTCCACATCTTCCTCAAAAGAGGATGGCTCTGTCACAACACATTGACTCACAAGAGACATGTATCCAGTGTACCGATCCGGTGACTGTCTCTGTCTGCGCTGTGCTGTAGGTGGTCCTACAACCTTCTCTGCATCCCGAGCCAGTCGCTCAGCTTCTGTGGTGCGCATGCGCCCTCTGATGGTTGGCGCTGCCTGGGTGGTTTCTTCCACCTCCTGAACCTCCTCTTGTGGCTGATCCACATCCGGAAGCTCCTCCTTAGGAACTAACAGCTCCTCATCTGCATGCAAGTGTAGCTCCCTCTCAAGCGAACACTGCATGGCTTTCTCCTCCTGAAATTTTATATCCCGTCGCACAACAATCTTGCGACTGTCTGACAAATACACCCGGTAGTTGTGAGGTGTATCAGTGTACCCCACAAATATTCCAACCTCAGCAGTTGGATCCAGCTTCCTTCTCGCATCCTTCATCACATGCATGTAGACAGGAGAACCAAAAATCCGCAAATGGGAAATATCGGGCCTCTTGCCAGAATAAGCCTCCTCCAGTGTACTCATGCCAAGAACCTTGTGAGGAAAACGGTTCTGCACATACACTGCTGTATTGCATGCCTCAGCCCACAAGTGAAGGGGTAGGCCCTGATCATGCAACATCGCCCGTGCAGCACACACGATCGTTCTGTTCTTCCGCTCAGCCACCCCGTTCTGCTGTGGGTTATGGGGTGCGATGAGCTCTCTCCGAATCCCTTCTGCGCTGCAGAACTCCTTGAATTCAGCCGAGATGAATTCACCACCGTTATCACTCCCTAGAGCAATCACCTTCTTCCCCGACTCCTTCTCGACCAGTGCTTTAAACTCACAGAACTTCGCGAATGTATCGCTCTTCTTCTGCATGAAGAAGATCCAGCACTTTCGAGAGAAATCATCAACAAAGATCACATAATACATGTTCTTTGTTGTCGAAGCAACTGAGAAAGGACCACACACGTCTGTGTGAACTCTCTCAAGGATCGTCGTGGCGCGACTATCCTTCTCGTGAAAGGTGGCTTTCACATACTTCCTAAAGTACACCCCTTGCACTGATCTGACTGCGCAAGAGTGCCCTTAGGAAGCCCAGTAGAAATCTGCTGCAGAATCTTCAAAGCTCCATGGTGAAGGTGGCCCAATCTCCTGTGCCACAGTTCGCCCTCATCATCCCGGCTCACCACTTCTCCCGCCTTGCATGCCATAGTTGCGCAGCCATCTACCTGCAACTGATAAAGGTTCTTGGTTTGAACCCCTATCTTCCGAGTCTCTCCAGTAGTCTTACTGCGCAGGAAGGCTTTTCCTTCGCTGAAGACCACATCATACCCCTTATCCTCCAACATCGCCACAGAGATCAAGTTCTTCTTCAATCCAGGTACATGCATGACATCCTTCAATACAAAGGGTTTACCAGACTCCCTCTGAAAGGATATGGTACCAATACCAGTCGCACTGTTCTACCATCATCGCCCATCTCAATGTGCACACCCAAATCTTTGTCCTCCAGATCTGAGAACAAATCCCGATCTCCCGTCATATGAAATGACGTACCGTTGTCCAAGAACCACACCGATCCCAACACACTTGAAACCAAGCATGCAATCAGTGAAACTTTGACAGCCACCCCCACACTTCCCAGCTCATCTCTGCATTGAGTGAACTTCGTGAGGTATTTGGCGATACTGTCGCCCTTCTCCATCTTGATGTTCCTTAGCTTATCTTTGAGCGCCAGCTTCCTTTGGTCACTCTTACTCTGGAATAGATCCGTCAAAGCTTTCCACATTAAATATGGAGTAGCCTTTCCATGTAGGCTAGATACAATATGATCCTTGACGCCCTCCAACAGGATCCTTCGACACTTCGCCATCTTCTTTTGCCATGCTTCGACTTCAGCAGGATCAGTGGGCTTTTGGACATCCGTATCTACGAACTCCTTTAGACCATTATCTTCTAATACTGCTTCCATGCGATCCTTCCATGCAACATAATTCGAACTGCCTTCAAGAGCATATTCGAGTCGCAAACAGTTGAAAGACATTTTCAACACCGGCACCAAGAAAACAAAACTGCTGCAAAATTTCGAATTCCACCTCAAAGCTCAACCGCTCTAGATCTGTGAGAACAAATTATTTCTAGCACGGAGATCGACTGCAAGGGGCATTTACCAGACCTTTCACTTTCCGAAGAAAGATGAATCCGGAGGCTACCTGGCCCGCATGCAGACTCTGTCTACCGAAATAAGTTTGTAATCACTGTGATGATCAATATCTGCTTCAATAGCTACGATACCATGTAGAAATTTGCTGAATAATGATTAATTATCCACCGAGACTATCCTGGTCACATACTATTTGAACTTCATACACAACACATAATCTCTTCCACTCAACTCAACTCATATCATCACACATGCGGAAATAAAATCAAGCGATAACACATCAAATCATCATACACATTAACACAGTATGTATGGGGAAAGCTTATAGCTGAAAAACCCGCAGCTATTGTGTATATTATAATGGAGAAATTAAGTAACTAAATCAGTACAATACTCCTCACAAGTACTCAGTACTTTCTCATAAAGTTACTCACAATCTAGCTCAGTTTTGAACAGGTTACTGGTTCAAAACTCACCGCCAATTACCTTGCCTCTATTGCATGTTTCAATGCTATGGGATGGCCTCTTTATATAGATAAACCACCAGCCTGAACTGCGCAATCCTCATGGGCTTACTCCACCTATCTGTGTGTTGCAAATAGCAACAGTATAGTCACAACTGATAGCTAGCTCCACCCTTTCATCTACCTCTTTCATTGGTCTCCACTGAACTGATCATGCACTGTAGTGAACTGATGTGTTCTTGAGTTGAATAATGAGTTACTAATTAATGAATTAAATAATATTTAATTCACTCAACTCATAACTAATTGATTAGCTAGTTAAACTAATCTCAACTAGTTCAACTAAAATAAACAGAACACAACTCCACTAGCTGTCTCATTAACTCCTCCAAACTTCTGCCACTGAAGTCCAACTGAAGTCAACCATGCATGATGCCATCGAACCCTTGGGAACCACGTGATTCCTCTGTCAGTTGCATGAGCCACTTCTGTAGCTCGAACTGAAGTGCTCCAAGAGAGTAAACTGTTGTTTATAGTCTAAATATTATTAAGGGTAAATAATATTTGACTTCCTTGTTTTAAGGAGAGGCAGTCTAAAAATAGACTTCGACCTCTTTGACCTCAAAAAATAGAGTCTCATCTATTTTTACCAACATGACACATACTTCAAGAATCTCAAACTGGAATCCCCGAACCATGCTCCATATGTCTAAAAATAGACATAGTCTAAAAATAGATTTTGCGCCAGAATTTACCTGCGGGCCCACTTAGTGAAGGCGACTTCATTTCACTAAGCTCCATCATCTTGCTGCATTTTCAACAAAATAGATTAGTTTGAATATACAATAAGGCAAACCAAAGTCGTTGATTTGTTGAATACCCAGCAATCAAAACAAGCGCTATTTGAAAATTTGTATCGATTTTCTTTGGCATCGACTCTTACAATCAAACTAACAAGAAATCGATCTTAGACTTTGAAATTTGCGTTACCTTCAAGCATGCTACCTTGACAAGCTGTGTCACTGCTTAACGCTAGTTATTCTACTTTCTTAACATTGTTCAACGCTCAACACGATCTACTGACTCGACTTACCAATCATAAGCCTTTATAATAAACGCAGCTTCAACTTTTCATTGACCAACGTAAGGACCAAACTCAACGCAGAGTCCTTCTTCTACGTGTGCTCCAAACTCAGCGCTGAATCTGCTCCAATTCAACGCAGAGTTTTCTCCTGTGTATGCTCCAACTCAACGTAGAGTTCTAATCCTGCGTGCGCTCCTCCACAATGACCAAAGAGTCGTGCATTTACGCCCATGAATCCACCACAATGTTGTAATGTATAATCCCTACAGGAATGCTCATCATAATTTGGAACTTGCGCCTTCCACCTGCATCACGTTAAACATGTATACAATACACAGAAAATCGAATCTTATTCAGAAATGGACGCTTTAACATTCCAATCAACAAAGTATTGCATGGGAAAATAAGCATTAGTTTCCCCTCTGCAATTTCAATAGCTAATTCAGATTCTCTGTTATTTCTCACATACCCTCACACCTCTATCTTCTCTAATTTATACAAAATATGAGAAACTATTCTTCTCATAATAGTATTCTTCTAGAATTTCTCAACAAACCAGTGCCTCCCTATTATTTAGCATTTATCCCTATTTTGGTTCTATTCCACGTAGGGAAAGAAACCAATTTCTATTTTTATGCCAAATCTAATTAAATAAAAAACAAACTAACAATTCTCTAAAAATAAATAAAAAATTTAATAAAATATATTATTTAAACTATTTCTAAGTTTATTTTATTTCTAACTAGCCACAACATGTGACCAAGATGTCACATTGCTGGCTAGGTGCTTGATGCTCCTGCATCAGTTACTATATAATGGGGGAGTGGAGGATTATATATGGAGGAGTATGTAACGGAGATACAGAGTATGATATATGAGCGAAGTGTGGTATGGTGGGTTGGTAACCGGGAGTAAGGCCCATGAAGGGTAGTTTGGGGAGAAAGCAGAGTTATGTCACGACACTAAGGAGAGGAGGATGGTGATATGGTCGAAACCAGGGTGTGGGGGTACCCCTTCCTTGTTAAACGTCAATATAACGGACCCCCCACAAGAGATAATAGCCATTGATCATGTCGTGGGTGTTCTGGATGGGGGAAAATTTTCCCGATCTTTAACCACTCTTCACTATGTTTCAAAAAAACTCGGATTTTTATTTTTTTAATTAACACAGTTCTTCTGTCATACACAGTTACAATCACGCCATAATTTTCAAACAATTTTTAGCATATAAAACCATCAACCATTGAACATACTTTAGGCTAACAAGAATTACCACACACCATGCTCAAACTTCATTTGGCTGTAATCATACATTCAGCAGCGCCATTGAATCTTAAACAGGAATCACACAACACATCCAAGCAGCGCAACAACTCGCTCCAATATTTACAGGAGGAAATCAATGCCTCAATGCATAAATTCGATTCTTCAACAGTATGAATAGGATTAAGAAATGCAATGTTGAACATTGTAATGCATGGGATTTTGCAAGGATGTTTCAGTCTACAGAAATGTAGAGCAGAGGCTGGTAGGAGTTACAAGGGCAGGTAGGGAGCCAAAAATAGTGGTTGGGACCTATGCTCTGATACCATGTCAGGCCAGGAGGTAACTCCTCAATGCGAATTGTAATTTTTCATTAAGATTGATCATAGATATATACATGGAGGAAGAGACTCTTGGTCTTCATCTCTCAGTGTCTCTTCATATCTTATTCTCCTTATTTTCTATTTACACTATTTTACATGGATTTACCTAATCCCAAAGATTATGTGTCAACATAATTTAACTATCATTCATCATTTCCTTTATTTATTGTTATGATTGGAACTATAAAGTGTTTGCAAGTACTAAGATGTAAATGAACACATGCAAGGTTGTAAAATTAAATCTCTTAAGGAGTCTTCTTATTCATTAAAAAAAAACACCTATTTTCGGTAACTTAAGTAATAAAACTAGTTTGAAGCTTAAAGATATGACATATGGTATTAGAGCTAGTTAAAATTTTAGGACCTAGGGCTTGCACACAAGCATTATGAGGTAATTAATTTTTATTTATTTTTGCTAAGAGTTGGAATTTTAAAATATGTATATATACTCAAAGGAAAAATATGTCCTAAGCCGTACGCACTACACAGATCATACTTTGGTTTGGTGTTATTGTTGATGGTTGTCTATTTTTTTCAATATTAATGAGACTTAAAGATAGACATATCCATTTGAAATTCATGCTATGTGGGTGGGGCAGATTGCATCAAAGATTGCAACTCTGGTATATGGCATAATACTCTTGTCTGCACCAACAAACTAATTACCAATGAAATAAATGTTTAATAATTTTAAATATCCACTTGATTACTACGTATATTGTTGTTATGTGTTTATTTTCCTTAGTGACTTTTTTTAGTGGTTCAACTATGACCTTTCCACTCATTGTTTTAATTTTCCAATGGATATATTCTACAACAACTAGCGAATGAGATATATGCAAAAAAAATCATATTTACTTTCTAGCTATATTTGTCATATTGTTAAGCAGGAAGCATAACAATGATCTTGAAATCATGGTGGATATATGCTCTAAAGAGGAAATGGGTTATGGTAATTACTCCTCTTTAGAGTAGAATGCATAGACGACAGTCTCTGAACATATCAGGCCTTAAGGTTTTATGCTAGAAATATGCAATAAATACTTATAGTTTTGTTGAAATTTATTAACAATATTAATTCCTAATGGTTTATTTATTAGGATTTTTTATATTTTCTTTTATAAATAACTAATTTTCCAAAGTGTTAAAGAGAGGGCCTTCATGTTGTGAGGATAAGTGGATTCCCCAATTTGATGAGAGAGTTTCTTGTATAGTAGTTTTCTTTCAGTGGATCAGCTTCCTCTCTGTATGAGAATTGAAGCGGCCACTTTGGAGTCTCACATTATAAATGTAGTCCTTTTTATGGTTTTTCACACATTGGGAAGATAATGCATTTTTCCATACTGGGGTTTTTCTCTTCTCTAACCTTGACGTCCACATTTTTGTGATGTTGTTTCATTGTTAGTGTGTTATGCATCAGAGTGTAGGATTCATATTGGAATTTATTTATGAAATGTGCTTGGTTGTTTACTTTTTTTTTTTTAATTCAATAACATTCTCCTCTTCTCATTCATTTTGTCATAAATTATTCTCTTATGGTACCAACAGTAATAATGTATCAAATGTGCAGTAAGATGATATCATATAATACATGGTAAGGCATGATAAAACCCTCCAGTTGTGCCTTTTCCTTTCTCATCCAACAAGAGAACATAAATCTAATGATGAAATAGATGAAACATCAAAATCATATGATATGCTCCCCCCTGGAAATGTGCCATCCTTTCATCACCATGCCTTGACATCATTCATAAATAACCTCAGTGGATGCAACATTAGTAACCTACATCTTGTAGCATGTATTCAACATCAAATGATAGGTATCATAGACTTGGGTAATGCATTATGTTGCCACCAAAATATAATAAACATAGGTGCATACATCTAGCAACACATCGAGAGACATTTAACTCATATCAAATCATAATTGTAAACATGCATAAGGGATCATACGCATGGACGCTATATTATCAAACTGTCATTACAGTTTCAACAAAAAAAACTTATTCACAAAGCCACAAGACTAAAATAATCATACAAAATTGAACCAATGAAATAGCACACATGTAAACCTTCTTTTCCATGCATCACTCCCCCTAAGTTCATGCACTTTTTTCCAAAAAGGAAGTTGACCTTGCAGACTTGATTTTCATCGAGTTATTATGTTGTTTCCATGTGCTTCTCTTAACGTATGGATCTCTCATTTTCTTCTACAATACTTTTATAAATATATTGCACTGGATACTATTTTCCCCTACTCTGAATCCGAGGAGGAGGATATTGACTTTAATCTATTATTTATGTTCGAGTTTTTATTTTAGTTTGTGAATTTATTTTTCACTATTTGTTATTTTCAATTTTATGTGCAAATTTCACTGGTTTCAATTTAAATTTTGATTGATTTTGCAGGCATTTTGTTGGAAAATATGAGGAAAAGAAATCTTGGAGCAAATAAAATTGCACCACGATGAAGAGAATGAAAAATTTTCAATTGAAAATTAAATGAGAAAATATGATCTCGACAACTCTCCTTTTGGCATTTCGTATTTGTAAATTATAAATAGGAATTTTGGAGAAAAAGAAGGGGTTCCTCTTTACTGCAATTGGAGACTCTTAGCACTTTTGTAAAAGATATTGTTTTCTATAAGAGAAGAGGAATCCTCAGATCTGAGTTTTGGGAGATTTCCTCTCAAGATCTAATATATGTTGGAGAAGAAGCTCTAGCACTTTTGTAGTTCCTTTCTTTGCTAACAGAGTTGAAATTATTGGAAGGATTGTAGTGGAGATTCATTGTAAAACATAGAAAGTGTTTCAGGTTTTATTTGTATTCAAATAAATTTATGTGTTAATGCACATTTTTATTCTATTAATCGCATATTTGTATCAATTATTCCATGTTTTTCACTCATGTTAGATATGAGAATGGTTTTTTACACGATAAACTATATAATCTTGTAGTTACAATGATTTGTTATTGATTTCATAATTTTCTCTTGCATTTAATCAAATTTATGAGTAACTATTTAATCATAAAATTTCCATTTAAAATATATTTTATTATCATTGAATTGTGTGAACTATTTCCAACATTCAATGATTTACCTTATGTTATTTTGATCTCTAAAACAGGGCATGTATTGCACTTAAATTATCAGTTGTTATAACTACTTCAGCAACCTAATATTCATCATTAAAAGAATGTTAAATCCCCATATTATTTAAATCCTTGCACTTGGTATTTGGGAGCTACCTCCTAAATATCAAGTTAGATTAGTTTCTTTTACTTTTCCACACTCAATGTGTATTTAGATTTAGAGTTAGATTAATTAATTTCATTCATAGAAGTCTCCTCACATAAGAGAAATCTCATTGGTGTTTTGGTTGAGCTCTTGTTTCAGCTTAAGGGTTGTTTTCTTGCAAGAGTTCTGCAAGAGGGTAAATCCAATATCTAGGCTTCTTTTTGAAAAGTAACAAGAGATATCACAAGTCAGCAGGAAGGTTGAGAGGGTAATTGGACCCATTAGAACCAGTCAGAACCACCAATCCAAATGGAAAAGAGTCTAATTTGGGGCTCTGACTAGGTGGTCTCCCTAAATGTTGATGATGTCATTTTTAGCCATCAACAATTTTGGCGCTAGGAGGGACAATGACAAGTTGTCTTTTGGAGTTTTGAATTTTTAAATTTTTTTATCTATTTACAATGGATCCTTATAAACTTCTTATTTGGAATTACTTCACTAGACTTCCACCTACGACCACTCCAATATAGGCAGTAAAGCTCTTGTCGAAAACGAAATTTAATGGCAAGGGAAAAACTTATGTTTTTTATCATGTTGTTCAATTTATTTTAATGTTTAATGATTATGATATCGAGGAAAGTATTATTTGCAATACATTCACTCTTACTTTGGTAAGAGAAGCCAAGGACTGGTGTCGACCATTACTAGTTTTCTCTGTAAATAGTTGAGATGAGTTTACAAAAATGTTCCTTCATGATTTTCAGGATTACGATTATGAAAATGTTTGTGATCAATTTGAATCACTTCGTAGATTTGAAGGTGAGTCTCTGGATGATTTTCTTATTCAATTTAAATTAATTTGTTTATAGTTTTAATCTAAATATTTTCATCCTCAATTCCAGTTAATAGGATGGTTTGAACATTTAGTCTCTCTTCCTTGTATTTCTAACAATTGTGAATAACCAAAAGATATGACTTTTTTAAGCATATTCACTATTTTTGAAGAATCAATTGCTCAAAATGGAAATGTTGATCCAAAGTCAAACAAAAAATGCAATGGCTGCTAATGAATTATTTCAGGAGGAAATAATGTTGCTGAAATAAGTAATGTTGATCCTGAAAGCATCGTTATTAATAAATCAACTTCTCTTAATAAAAATAATTATTTTATTCCAAATCATGTTATTTTTGTTGAAGATGAAAATCAACAAGAAATGAATTCAGCAAGTTGTAAGTAGCAAGCAAAAATGAAAACTAAAAATTTAATTGATGATTTTTCTGTAGAATAATTCTGATTTTTTTTCTTTTTGAAATAAATAATTAGTCACAAAGTATAGGGAAGCCAAGCATTTGTCTTCAAGGAAGTCTTTTAAACCAAATCAAAAATCAAAAATTTGAAATTGACATTATGGAAAATGAGCAAGAATCTCCAAGCATATAAATTTTCAGGTTTTTATATTCAATTAATCATTTCTCCCTTTATCCTGATCTTTTTAATAACAATAATTCAATTGTTAATCATTTAACAATTCCTCTTTGCACCAATGTTATTTTATAAAACTAATGGGTTTCTATAAATTCAACAAATAATGAATTATCAATTAGTTATGATCAGAATGAGGAGTCATTTAATGACAATTCTTCTAACAATGTTGAATATTTATTTAATCATTCTTCTTGTACTAATGTATCTTGTGAAAAGGAAGAGAATGTTAATAATAAGCATAAAGTCATTTATGATGACTATTTAAGCATAGAGGATATTGATTTTATTTTCCCATCATTAAATCCTCTATTCAAAGCCAATCCATATTGCAAGTTGAGAAATATTTTTTTGCAAACATCACTACAAAATATTCTCATCTTGAATCTTCAAAAAGTTATAATGTCTATAATTTTTCAAAAGGAGAAATAATGTCTATAATTTTCAAAAAGAGAAAATCATTCATATTCATGATTTTGCGACCATTTAAGTTTCCATTTTTAATCATAATCCTCAATCCATCTTTTTTTTTTCAGAAATAAAAAAAACGTTGTTTTATATTATGATAAACAAAAACAGTACATAATACAGCATAAAAAAGTGAAGGGAGTAATCACTTCCAAAATATGCAACATTGCTCCTAAAACCAAAAATAATGTGATCTGGCAAAACATACCCATCACATGAGACTCATAATCAAGCAGAGAATCGTTGATAATGTCTAAAAAGATCCCCCAATTGCCAATTGGAAAAGTAGCATGGAGAGAAATGAGAAACATATACATATCATGGGGATAGTCCCGCACCGTAGAAATGAACCCCTATCCATCAAATCGAAGAAACAGAAATGGAGGATCAACCAAATCCGAAGATGTGAACCCACAACGTGCACGACAACAGAAACCATTTCATCGATAAGCCAGACGTCCCACGGCATATACCGTAGCAGCATATGAATTGGGGCATATAGATGAACCATAAAAAACATGATAGAATCATATAAAGCCATCTGCAAAAAACTATACGCCCATGCACAAGAGCTGAACGAGAGGGCGAAAATCATTTGGAGACCCAAGGAGGGTCACAAACTCCATCCACCCTGGGATCATCAGCAGAAAAAATAGGGACCTCCCGGAGGTCAAGAAGTTCATCCCGGAAGAGGGATTTTGTTTTCGGCCTCCCTCTGAAGTGTCTGGATGCAGACTTCATTTTTTCCCTCACCATAATATTGCAACCCGAAGCCGGCGAGATGACAATATCAAGATTCCTAGGGATATTCTCAAATATAGTGAGGGCAGCCAAGTCAAGGTTCAGGTTGTTTAAAAGGGATTCGACATCACATCCAATAGTATTTATAGGTGATTCCGATAAGTCCCCATTCGCAATATTATGTGGAGAGGGAGGAGGGTGGCGAGGGGATGGGGATGTATATAAAGAAGCAATTGTGGGGCAGTTTTGATGGTGGTCAGCTAGAGCAATAGAGACATTAGGTGAGTCCGGTAAGTTCACCTTTTCAGTATTATACTGAGGGGTAGGAGAAGGGGGAGGTGATGCGTTTTCTAGGGGCGGCATGGAGGGGGAGGTGTATAATGGTGTAGAGATGGGACATGTTTGATGGTGGTCAGCAAGAGCATTAGAGGCATGCGGCATTTTATCCTTCCTCGTCATTGTCGATCCAAGGTTTACTTCAGATTCTAATTGCATGGGCAAACCGGAATTCACCAGGGGAGAAAATACATTGTTTTTTTTAGAAATAGTAGGAGCCATCAGCTCCTTGTCTGGTGGAGTTAACTCCGCAAATTGTGCATTAACATTAGCAGACAAATCAATAGCAGAATCCTCCAGAGTAGAATTACCTGATGGGAGGACATTTCGATGATCATTTGGATTCAGCACGCCATTATCACCATCAGATCTTCGATTGCCCCAACGGGGCCTCCAATGCAGCCGAGGGCAATTTCCCTTCAAATGTCCAGTGCTATGACAAACCAAGCAGCGGAAAGGTATGCCCAAATAATCGACCCTTTGCCTATGTCTTCTCGAGCCCCAAACGAGGTCAACATCCACGGGCAAACCGCCAGAGAAGACCAATTCAACTAATATCCAGGCAATGCATTTGTCAGTGGCACCAAGAATACTAGGGTCGATGTATTTCGTGCATCCAATGGAATTTCCAATGGCCCTTAATGCTTTGTCCGTCCAGAACTCCAATGGAAGGCCCGGGAGCTTTACCCACACTGACCTATTCTTTGGAGCCTCCAATATTGGATTAAAACCAAGGTACCAGGGCAGAAGTTGCAAAAAACTCTTTCCATGTACCCGTGTCTTGTTAACAATAAAGGCAACATCTTTTTCATTCATAAAATGAATAATATACCAATTATTTAGGAGCAGACTGACCTTCGGAGCATATCCCACAATTGGAGTCCACTCATTCTTAGCCCATTCCAGCATATCAATCGCATGACCATCGGCATACATCCAACATCCGATAAGTGCACGCTTTTGCAGACTAATGACTCGCCCCCAAATATCCTCATGTTCTAGCACCACTTCTTTGATGTCCACAGCAGGCTTGAAGCAGGCCAATCGATCCTTTTTCAGCTTGTGTCTGCCTCTGCGAGTCGGCCCACCATTGGGCCCATTCAGATTTCTTCCAGCAGGTTTTTCTTGTTGATGCACATGAAAACCTGGAGGCGCGATGATGGGTTGAGCAATAATAGAAGCATCCAGCTCAAAATCCAATTGCGCAGATTGAGCATCAACCCCCGTGGCACTCGTCATGGCATCTTGGCCGACGTGTCGTAGGATAACAGATCAGGGAAGTCAACTTAAGAGAATCCCACGAAAAATTCGGAAATCTAATCCGCCGCCCAGTGGGCTGACACATCCTGTCAGACAGCAGCCAATGAGCTATATAACCTCAGAAAACCAAATAGCTTTGAAACAGAGAATGTATTCATCCGGAGATCACATCAACCAAGAATTTAGTTGAAATCATTAATGCAGAATATGGAGAATCGGTGGGCAGGTATCGCCAGCGCCAACTTATCGCATTCACATTAATAGGTGGATCTGAAAGATCACTATTTAAAGGACGACAAATGGATACTTACAGCAGTTCTTTAATGGGAGCATCCAAATCAAATCGCACCGAGTCCAAATAGCGTAATTCCAGGTACCCAACACACGTACCCAAAATCGAGAGGATATCACCCTGAAATGAAATTCTACCATATATTAAAGAGTATAATCATGTTAGCTGTATATGGACGATCGCCGGACCAAGGACAACAATGACTACTTCCTTTACTCATCAATAGGATCACTTTGATCGAAGTCCTTTCGGGGAAGGGTCAATAAATATCGTCGCGACCGTGGGAGCCAATTCAAATTTAGTCGGAAAAAGAAACGGCTAATCGGAAAAACCAGATAGCTCACAGATTTGGCAGCAACAGTAGCAATGACATCCAGGGAGAGCCCACCATCTTCTGCATAGACGGAACCCAAAGCTCATACAAGGTTGTGTTATAATGAATGAATTAGCCCATCAATTCCAGATATTATAGCACCAATTCTGAAGATTTCCGGACTCCTTCAGAAATTCCTTCGACTGGGCTTGTTCCGATATATCCTCCCTTTGAAAAACACTTAAAAGATATTTAAAAATGTTCTTCATACGATGAACCCCTTATAGGTTACATCAGTTATAGCATCCCTTCACATAACCATTTCCAGGACATCAGCACCAGAGAGTTTGGATGATCCAATAGATTCACTGCGTTATCTCATCAAGTTGATACCCAATTAAAATCATAGAGGAGTATCAACCAGAAAATTCACTCAATGAGTTCATTCATGAAGAACAGATAGAGGAATGAATTAGTACATAATAAAAAATCACATCACTCAATGAGTTCATTCATGAAGAACAGATAGAGAAATGCATTAGTACATAATCAAAAATCTCATCACTCGAATACCCGAATAGAACTTTAAAAGATAATATTCAGGATTCGCATCCAGGAGAAATCGATGAGATCAATAACAATGAACGTGGTCAAAACCGAAGTGCCCATCACGCAGTAGAGAACTGAACCAATGGCCCCAACCTTTCCATCTATATACTGTGCTGCGTGCAGAAACCCCCAAGCCGTGCCAATGCCAAGTTTTGAAAGCCGGTCAGCTAAGCCCAAAAGGATCGTTCAGGCCCATTTTAGAAAGACCGCCGTTCAAAGAAGCTACCGACCAAATCCTGCCTCATTCTTCCCCATCTGTCTGCATCATCTGATGAGGTGATTTCTCCCCATGGAAGCTCGATTACCATCTCCATGTTCACGTGAGCCATCCAAATTGCGAAGAATAAAAATAGAATAGAAGAGGGACCATCTCCATGTTCTTACTTGCAGAAGTCATGTCTATTACTCCTCAATCCATCTTACTTACACAAGTAGATGTTGGTTCTGATCCTAATAGTATAATTTCAGCCACAAATTGTGAAATTAAATTTTCCATTAAATCCCAGCTATCTTGTGCTATTATTTGTAACATTAGTGTAAATCATGATTCAATTTTTATATATTTATCATGTTTTTATTTTGACTTTTATTCAAATTTTATTTCCCAATTTTTAGAAATGTCATGCTGGAATTTTCAACACTCAGGCATTGAAAACACATTAAGTGCGCTAATGGGCAACCATGAATTACAAGGCTTTAATCATAAGCACCAAGAGTTTATAATCCTTCAATCGTATTTGATGATCATCTTATACCAACTCATGCCTTCTTTTTAAATGAATTTTTCACGAGCTCCAACAATTGAGAGTGAATTATTACAATATGGTTATATAAAAAAAACTTACGAAATATTAATTATATTTCCATCCGCATTTCTTTGATCCATTTGAAAGTTATGTGGAAAGTTTAATTTCAAAGAATATTTCTGCTAATGCTATTTATTTTGTACAAAGTACTAACATTTTTTCACAACCATCAATATTTAAAGACACATTATTTGAAGATGCCCTTTTATCTTTTTCTCCTTTGGATTTATTTTAATCATTAGCAGATATTCATCCTAAATTTTATGGTCCTGTGTTGAAGAATAAATGAAGATATATATCAGGGTTTGATTCTTCGATCTTAATAATTACTTTTGATTATGTTGCCTTCTTTTAGTTCTTTATTATCTTATATTTCATCAAGAAATTACCATATTATGTGTGTATGAAGATCAAAAACAAGAGACACAAGATATAGGCACTATGCCAAGGAAAAACCCCCCTCGAGGGAAAACCAAGTCAAGATAATTCGTCCTTTCAATACTATTATTTGAGACTCTTCACCCTAGATATGAGCCAAACTTTCCCTCCACACCAAGTCAGCCTTCTAGATCTTCGACCTAGCAGCAGAAACTTCCAGTCTTCCAGCAACTTCAAAGATTTATACCAGCAGCAACATCCAAACTTCAGAGACTTCGAACTCCCAACAGAGAACATGAAACAGATATATTCCTTCACCAAAATTTCAATTTTGTTATTATCTTTCTCCTAGACCCATCTCACGCTTATTTTTCTTCCTTCCTCAATTTCACATTTTTTTCCTTGTTGCGGTGAATTGTAGTGAATGAGTGAGAAAATGAATTTGACCTCCTTCCATTTATAGCCTTCGGATGGGTTTGAATTCCTCCCTTTGAGGCTGACTTGATCTCCTTAAGGCCGACTTAATGTGGAGGGATAATAGACCACTTTTGACTAAAAAAAAACTAATTACATGATTCAAAACCCCATGGAGGGTCAATAAAAATATGTAATGACTAATCTAGAAGTCCACAATTGGGACCTTATACTAATTTTTACCCAAGCATGAAACCCATGCTTTAATAAGTCATTTAATAATAAAAATAAATTTCAAAATGATAATATAAATTATTTTTATTTAATTCTTTTGATGAGTACAATAAATATAAATTATAAAGATCAAACATAGTTACAATATTCAACACTCCCTCTTAACTAGGGAGGTATTCACAATATACAATGGGAAGATCTCAAACTATATGAAACTATGAAGAACTTTAGGCACCGCAATGCCATGGACTAGATTCCTGACTAGGGAAATCTAACCATTTGGTCACTCATCTCTTTAGGCACCATAATGCCATGGATTAGATTCCTGACCAAGGCAATCTATCCATTTGGGACTAAGGTGGACTAAAGCTTTCAGCCTCTATAGGTACCATCAGGCTTACTTACTAACCATCAACCCAGGGAACTAGGGGTACATCCACCCGATGCCACCCTCCCTACCAGACATCAACATAAGGTGTTGGCCCTAATTTCTTTCCAGGAAATGATTCATTCACAAAGCCTTAACATATCTCTTCCAGATCATTAATATTAATACAATTAGCATTTTTTAGCAGACCAAACTTGTCTCTTAGTTATTCAAACTTCTTGTTAGGAAGATCCTTTGTCAATATGTCAGCCACTTGTTCATCAGTCAGGACATACGCCAAATTTACGATCCCATATTGTACCAAATTCCTAATGAAATGGTATTTATTGTTTATGTGATTCGTCCTATAATGAAACACGGAATATCCAAACATATTAATGTAGATTTTATTATCACAATTGATTATAGTATGACTTAGAGGACTTTCGAACAAGTATGTCAGAGCTTTCTTAACCATACAACCTCCTTTCCCACTTCACATGCGGCTACATATTCAGCTTCAAAACTACTTATAGCAAAGGGTCATTGCTTTATACTCATCCATGATACCATAGCAGACCCCAGGCTTAAGCATCCACAAGAAGTACTTCTTCCATCAGACTCACTTCCACACCAGTCAAAATCAGAGAATCCAATTAGATTGACTTCCTCACTATTGTATTTTAGGCAGTGATGTATAGTACCATGGAGATATATTAATATGTGTTTGGAAGTTATCCAATTTTCATGACGATGTTCCAATTGAAATTGACTAAGGATGTTCACAGCAAAGCATATATATATCCTAGTGTTTACCAGCTACATTAGGGAGCCCACCAACCGTCGATAGGAGGTTGGATCCATGAGACTTGAGTCAGAACCTTGTAACTTCTTAAATTTTGTGATCATAGGAGTAGTCATGGGCTTGGAGTCCATCATCTCAAATTTTTGCAATATCTTGATAATGTATTTTCCTTGCCCCAAGTATATTTCCCTAGGTTTCTGCCATACTTCGAGACCCAAGTAGTAATGCATAAGTCCCAGATCTTTCATTTCAAATTTGGCCGCCAACATCTTCTTACATTCTTCAATTTTGTGCTCCACACCTGTGATGAATAGATCATCCACATATAGTAGAATAATGATGGGTCAATTATTCATGACCTTGATGTAGAGATTTGGATTAGCAGTACCTTTCACAAACCCATTTATTAAGAGATATTCATCCATCCTTGCATACCATTCTCTAGGATCTTTCTTAAATCCATATAGGGCTTTGTTAAGTTTGCAGACATGAGAGTCCTTTCTATTTACTTCAAAACCTTTGGTTTGTTTGATGTATATTTCATCATCAATGGTCCCATTCATAAGTGCAGTCTTCACATACATTTGATGGATATTCCAACCCATTGTAGCAGCCAATGAAACCAAAGATATAATGGTAGTATACCTTGTTTTAGGTGAAAAGGTTTTTTCATAGTATATTCCTTCCTTTTTAGAGAATCCCCTTGCAACGAACCTTGCTTTGTACTTTTATATGCTTCCAATCATGCTTAATTTTTTAGATCCATTTGGATGTGGCAACTTATTTTTCACTAGGTCTAGGAATGATCTCCCAAACCCCATTCTTCATAATGGATTGGTATTCTTCTTGCATCGCCTTCTTCCATACATCCTATTGAGAAGCCTCTTTAAATGTAGATGGTTCAGCTTGAATGAGATTTTTCATATATGCATCATAGCTAGAGTATCTCCTCGGTCTTTTAATTTCCCTAGAGGTTCCTATGGGAGTTTCATGTCCTTCAACACCTTGTAGAGTATATTTTAACCAAATTGGCATTTTCCTTATGGCCGGTATGACCATAGGTTGAATTAGCTCACTTGGTCCTTCTTCTTCTTGATTTGTAGTGGGATCTTCATTACATAGATATTCTTCTTCTAATATGGGAGATTATTCGTTATCACAGTCTATGGGAATATCCTTGGACATCTTGTAGGCTTGGCTCTCATCAAATATGACAACTCTTCTTACTTTGATTTTCCTTATTTCCTTGATGTAGATTATGTTTTCCTTTGAGGAGACATTGTATCCAACGAATACTCCTTTGATACTTGTATAATCCAACTTCTTTCTCTTATCCTTTGGAACATGGATGTATGCAAGGCTTCCAAATATTCATAGGTGATCCACACTCGGTTTCTTTCTTGTAAACACTTATTTGGAAGTTATATTCTTGACACTTCTATGAGGACTTCTATTTTGTATATACACGGTTGTCATGGATTCTTCTCCCCATAAGAATTTTGGTAGGTCTTGATCAAGGAACCTTGTCTTAATGCCTTCATCAATAGACCTATTATTTCTTTCAAAAATTCCAGTTTGTTTGAGATAGTAGGGACAATGAGCTCCCTCTTAATTCCTAATTCCTTTCAATATTCAATCAGTTCCTTGGATGTGTATTCCCTGCCATTTTTAGATCTTAGAGTCTTTATCTTTCTTTCAATGAGGTTTTCCACTTCAGCTCAAAATTCCTTGAATTTATCGAATACTTCATATTTATTTTTGAGAATATAGATCCATGTATTTCTAGAATGGTCATCTATGAAAGTAACATAATAGAGATGACCTCCAAGATATTTATTATACATGGGCCCACACACATCAGAGTGAATGAGGTCCAAGGTTTCCTTGGCCCTAGATTCACTGTTCGAAAATGGTTTTCTTGTATGTTTTCCCAGAGAGAACCCCTAGCACACACCTTCATGATCTTCCTTTATATAGGGGATTCCATTGACCACTTGACTAAGAGATGGAATGAGCCTGTAGTGTATATGACCATATATTTTATGCCATAGTTCAACAGGACTAATTTCCATATGAACCAAGGCTTCAGGAGATGGTGTAGTAAACCTATACAAACTTCCTTCATGAGCTCCAATGACTCCATCTTTTTTAATGCTAGAATATTTTCCCCAAACCAATAATTTTCCATCAACAAAATCAATTATTTCACCTTTATCTTCTAAAAAATACATAGTAAGTAAATTCTTCTTCAAACCTGGAACATATAGTATGTTGTTGAGGTGTATCTTTGATCCACTTTCTCATTCCAGCGAGCTTGATCATATTCCTTTCACAGCATAGATTTTTTTTTCACCCAATTCCACTTCATGTAAGGATGGTTTTCTTGCTACTGTGTGTAGTTGTTTTCCTTCTCCATTCATGTGCCTTGATGCTCCACTATCAATGACCCATGAATTGTCATCATGGAGAGACCATGTAATGGCAGCCAAAAGTCCTTGACATTTGTCTTTAGTGAATAGATAATCAGAGCTTCTTAATCCATATCCTAGTAGAGTTGGTACCCATCCTCATGTAGTCCATCAATGAGGGAGATTCCATGCCAACAATGTGATCTTCAATCCTTCCTGACCTTAGCTGTGATACCATGTTGAAAAATCAATTCAGATATATATTAGGGTTTGATTCTCCGATCTTGATAATTGCTTATGATTATGTTGACTTATTTTACTTCTTTATTATCTTATCTTTCATCAAGAAATTACCATATTATGTGTGTATGAAGATAAGAAAAACAAGAGACACAAGATATAGGCACTATGCCAGGGAAAAATCCCCCTCGAGGGAAAAACCAGTAAAGATAATTATTGCTTTCAATAGTGTTATTTGAGACTCTTTACCCTAGACATGATCCAAACTTTCCCTCCACACCAAGTTAGTCTTCAAGATCTTCGACCTAGCAGCAGCAGCTTCGCAGATTTGGAGTAGCAGCATCATCCAAACTTCAGATACTTAGATCTCCCAAGAGAGACCGCGAAACAGAGAGATTACTTCACCGAAATTTCAATTTTATCTTTCTCTTTCTCCTATACCCATCTCATACTTCTTTTTCTTCCTTCTTCAATTTCGTATTTTTTTCCTTGTTGTATTCAATTGCAATGAATGATTGAGCAAATGAATTTGACCTCCTTGCATTTATAGCCTTCTGATGGATTTGAATTACTCCATTTGAGGTTGACTTGATATCCACAAGGTCTACTTCATGTGGAGGGCTACTAGACCACTTTTGACGAAAAAAAAAACCTAATTACATGATTCAAAAGCCCAAGGAGGGTCAATATAAATCTGTAATGACTAAACTAGAAGTCCACAATTGGGGCCTTATACTAAATATGACCCAAGCATGAAACTAATGCTTTAATAAGTCATTTAATAGTAAAAATAAATGTCAAAATGATAATATAAATTATTTTTCTTTAATTCCTTTGATGAGTACAATAAATATAAATTATGAAGTTTGAACCTAGTTACAATCTTTAACATCCCATAGGTACATGGTTGGATAACTTTCAAAGGAGGAGTTTTGTAAATAAATTGGTTTTGCTGAATTTGTTAGAGACAAATGTACATACTAGGATTAACATCACTTTTGATAATTTAACAATTATTTTGTTTATGTTATTCATTTTTTATATATACATATGTGCGGGAAAAAAAATAAGGGAATGGCTTCACTGAAAGTATGATTTTACTTAGTTTTTAATTTTCTCTTTTAGAATAAAGTACGAGTGGGAAAATTTTAGTTAGTTTTTATTTCTTTTGTTTTCTTTTATAATGCAGGTATGGAATAAGTGAGCAACAAACCTCTTAATTCTTCTTGGAAAAGAATGGTTCAAAGTTATATCAATAGAATATAACTTGTATGCATTTATGATCCCTTTTGGTATAACCTTTCCAGTGTCTAATTCTATAATTTTCCATCCTTTTGAGGTAAATATAACTACATGTCCTCTATCATTAATTTGAACCACACTCAAGATTTTCTTTTGGAGCCCTTCAACCAATAATACGTTAGTTGCTTCTCCTTTTTTAACATCAAGATCGGCTCTAACTTTTCCTATCACCTTCGTTCGTGCATTTTTTCCAAGAATAATGTCACCACTATTGTTTTTCTTGAGAGAGATAAACCTACTTTTATCTCTAAACATGTCATGAGAGCATCTATTGTTTATGTACCATTGATTTTCTTCTTCTAATGCACACAGAGAAAGGCCGCACTTCTCTTGTTGCTCTTTCATTTTGTTCCAAGTTTTCATGAGGACTACTGATAGAAGTGTCTTCTTCTAGGATTTTATTAAATGTATTTTTGCTCATTTTCATGTCATGTTGTATGAAATGTCTAAACAAATTCATTGGATTGCTCCTACATTCTTTTTCCGTATGTCTGAATCTATTGCATGTATATTACCTTGTTTGACTAGAGAAGGGGACAAAAGAGTTATAGTACTTCTGCTTCATGTTCCTTTCATTTTTATATGATCTACAACATATATCCTTATGACCAAATAATTTTCAAGTGAAAAAAATATACTTGAAAGAAACTTGAGTACCTAGGAACTAATGATCTTCTTGTGGAGAGACTATTTTCTTGAGGTCTGAACAATCTGCTTCTGTAATCAGCTGCATTGTGTCAAAAGTTGTGATAGATAAAACATTTGATATCATCAATCAAGGGAGAGAATGAATTTTTTTTCTTTTTTGGATGTTATCATTTCTTTTGTGCTCTTTCTTAGGAGCAAATATTGGTTGTTGGTTTTGTTGCCTTCTTGATTCTTTACCAAGATTTTCGAAATTTGCTTTGTTCGCTTCAAAACTACCTACACATGCTTGTGAGATGGATTCTCCCTTCACAATTTTATGAAAACCAAGGAAAAATTTAATGGATAGAGACCTTTGACTATTAAGAATGTTTTCGAATATCTTGGTACTATCTTGAAATCTCAATTGTTTTTTTCTTTTTTCGCTAATTTACTTCTTAATGAGATTACCTTGTTTATGATTTCTCACAGTCATCCTATTTTTCTCTTAGCTTATTTCTTATTTCTTCAATTTTTCTTGCCTCTTCCAACTAGGTTCTTAACTCGATAATTTCTTCTTTAATCCCATTTTATTTTTCTTCGAATATTTGAAGGAACTCCTTATTTCATTCATTTGGATTTTATAGATGAAACTTTAGAGATATGATCTCAGCTTCAAGTCCCTCACATTTTATTTTCCTTTTGTTAAGTTGTTTAGTTACGGCTGCAATGTTTTTTGATTCATCATGATACCTATTTTAATATAACTGAAACTTAACCTTGATAATATCAATCATTTTCAATGCAAAAACAATTTTTCTTCTAAGTTTGAATTCATTATGTAATATTTCTTCTTCTGAATATGCAACTCCATCTGATATGATGGAATTTGTTTCATGAACCCACTCATATTGAAATAGATCTACAAGTTCTTCTTTAGATCCATTGAATGTTTTGAAGTAAATATTACATGTTGGTTTACTTGATGAATAAATTCCATCATTAAATACATTTATTTCACTTTCATGGATGGCCTACATATTATCCCATACCTCCTTTGTGGATTCATACTGCATAACTTTCTCAAGTTTTTAATCTAGTATGCCATAATAGACTGCATTTATTTCCTGGTGATTCATATGAAATTATTGACTTGATGGAGGAGTTTTCATATAGCCATTACATACTAATTTCCAAATGCCAAATCAAAGTGATATTAATGTAGACTTCATCATATCTTTACATGCCTGATAGTTTTCATCACTGAGTAGAAGCATGCCTTGATTATTCATAGTTTCGTACATGACTTGTTCCTCTACTAATTATCCTTGATTGATAAGTGTTGATATTGTCACTGCATGTCATACCTTTCTTATACTATCACAGTTCTCCTGAGTAGAATTCTTCCTTTTAGTCTTCTTCATCTTGTGCTTCATTGCAATAATTCCTTAGATATCCTTCTAGTTGTTAAATATATTCCTGAAGACCATAGATCTAATACCAATTGTTATAAATATTGAGAGGGGGTAGGTGAATCAATATTTCATGTTGATAAGCTTTACTTTTCTTTGCAATGTTAATTGAATCATCATTTCACTATGACAGTAGAACTATGCATAAGCATGTAACACATGCTAACCATAATAAAAAATTAAAGTGAAACATTAGAGCACAACTCATCAAAAAATAAACATCACCACCATCACATAATGATACTAGATATTGTTGAAATTGGCAACAAGAAGAGGCTTCTAATTTAATTTTCTCTTAATTAAATTAGAAGGAAATTGTAATTCCACATCACATCACATTTTGTACAAGTTAACTAAGTTAGGAAGACTTAGTTAGCTCAGTCAATTCGATTTGGGGATCAAAATGGAGGCATGTAGAGTTCTCTATAAGTTTTAGGGGGTACAGTTATAGTTAATTTTAGGTTGTAATTGTTTAACTTAATTATTTGAGTTAAAATCAGTTTAACTAGTTCTAACTAATGGAGGAGCTAGTGCGAGGTCCAATGAATTAAATATGATATAATTCACATGCAATGATCAATTAGATTACTGAATATTCACTATAAATAGTTGTTGCATTTAATTTTTGAGGAAGACCCAGTTGAGATTGGAGTTAAAAGGAATTATACTATCAGTTGTATAATTAGAAAATTGTACAGGCCATGCATGAGGTCAACGGTATGGATTGGATGTATTGCAAAATCAATTATAGGGAATTTCCTAATTAATAGGGTCTCAATTTCCCTACAGATTGCGCAAGCAAGGATATGAATCCAGAGGCAAGAAATGGTTAAGTATTGGACCAAACTTTCTTGGATCAGAGTGAGACAGTCAGAGAGTGCAGAGAGATATCAAGCCTGAGAGAAGCATTGTATTGTTTCATATTCTTAACTTAAGGCAATATACAAATAGCAAGGTTTTCAGTTAAGGCTTTCCCCATATAAATATTTGTTTTGTGCGATTAAAATTCTTTTTATTTCTTGTTCATCTGATTGTGTGATTGTAATTGATTTCCGCAATTTGAAGAATAGATTCAAGTATTTTTTTTAGCATATTACAATATTGGTTGAATCTATATGGATTGTCTACATGGTATGAGAGAAGCCTAATCACTATAGAAAATAATAATACGATTTTGTTTTGAATAGGTGAGTCGAATTTGCAGATTTATTCTTCAGGACCAGTCGTAGAATCAATATGTATTTCTGTGGATTGAGACTTGAATATGCCCTTGAGGGTAGTTCGAATTACATATCTTGGAAGGACATAATGGAAGTAGTGTTGGAGTACAGCACATTGAAATAATTCATATATAGTGATATTCCTAGGCCCATAGCAACAGATGCTCAAAATATTGATGCATGGAAGAAGAATATAGTAAAGGCAAGAAGGATTTTTTTAGGAGTTTGAGATCATATTGTCACGAAACTCCATTGAAAGGAAAATCCATATGTTATGCAAAAGGCCTTAACAAATTTTTTTCACAACAACAATGACCACAACAAGTTGGCGCTGAAGGAAAAGCTCAAAAAATCAGGATGTAGAAGGACGAAACGATACCAAAATACTTGACGAAGTTCACTCAATGTCGAGATGAGCTTGGAAGTGTTGGTGTGACAATTTTTGAGGATGACCTGGTGAGCCTAGCACTTCTAGGCCTTCCCAAAAGTTGGAACAACTATCAGGATTTGGTGAATGGGAGGGAAAAGCTACCAGAGTGGGAGTGATTGTGGTGCAACTTGGTACAAGAAGATATTTGATGGAATACCAGAGATGGATCCTCATCAAAGACTAATGATGAGGATGATTTTTCCTTGGCTCGAAAGGCAAAGAAAGGGAAAGGGAAGGCATCTCGTTCCAAATCAGATTATGGTTAGGCAGGAAAGAAGAAGGACTTGTCGAAGATAAAAAGATCACTGTCATGAGCTTGGACACTATGCTACAAAGTGTCCACACAAGAAGACCAATAAGAATCCCTCGGGAGGAGAGGTAGGTGAAGCACTTGCTTCACAATTCAAGTTGGATTTCACTCTCATCGGGTGTACTTTCCAACACACAAAATGACAGTGGTCAAAATAGATGTGAAATTCGATGAAGAGAAGGCCATGCGAATTTATCTTGATGGGGAGCTTTAGTTGCATGCATTTGAGGAGATCTTATCTCCAAAAGAAGAACCTCAAGATGTGGAGCAGACACAAGCAGAGGAACAAGGAGTGGAAGCACCCACTCATGCAGAGAAATCTCGAGAAGGAAGGAAGCACATCAGAGAGGCTGACAGGTCGGTGCTTGATGCTAGACAGAATGTGGGAGCACCCACACCACAGCAAAGTAGTACATTGGCTACATGGCTCTTATGAGAGAGAGTATAGAGATAGATCCATCCTCTTTTGAGGAATCGGTGCAACAACCAGTTTGGTTTGATGCCATGGTTGAGGAGTATGACTCCATTATTAGAAATAGTGTGTGGGAAGTTGTCCCAAGACTGGAGGGGAAGTCAGTTGTAGGATCTAGGTGGATCTACAAGGTGAAGCAGGAATTTGATGGGAGTCTCAGGTGGAGGGTATTGATTACAAGGAGACATTTGCACTAGTCGTAAGGTACTCATAAATTAGATCCATCCTTTCACTTTCAGCGCATATGGGATGGAGGATACATCAGATGGATGTAAAGACAACCTTCCTCAATGGATTGATTGAGGAAGAAGTGTACATTGAGCATCCGGAAGGTTTTCATACCTTCGACAAAGAGTCGCATGTGTGAAAATGTAAGAGAGCGGTGTATGGACTGAAACAAGCACCCTGTGCTTTGTACACCAGGATCAAAATCTACTTCATCGAATTTGGCTTCACCTAGAGTGAAGTCGATGTGAAACTTTACCATATTGTGGTAGAAGGTAAATTTTGATAATTGGATTATTTCAATGATTTGATACGGACAGGTGATGAGCAGCTCATCAAGTCTTGCAAAGAGGATATTGCAAGAGTTTTTGAGATGAAGGATATGGGGCTCTTGTGCTATTTCCTAGGATTAGAAATTTGGCAAAGAGATGGGGAGCTATTTGTATCTCGGAAAAGCTATGCCAACGATATTATGAAGAAGTTCCACATGGAGGGCAGCAAACCCATGGAGACTCCTTTAGCAGGGAAGTGGAGGAAGGAGGATGCTACTTCAAGTGAAGTAGTAGATGCTACCATCTATAGGTAACTTGTGGGTTCACTCATGTATTTGGTGAACACATGACCAGAAATATACTATGCGGTTAACCAACTTAGTCAAGCTATGGTTAAGCCTACCAAGCTCTTTTGGAAGGAAGTCAAGCATGTATTGAGATGCCTCATAGACGTTTATTTTTTGTAGCATCAGATGTAATATAAGCCTCAAAATTTGCAGGAAGGCTAGGCCACATGTATTCCATAATACCTAGAAATTGCTTTGGGAAATTCCACCCGGAGGAGGTTTAATTAAATTTATTAATTATTTTTAATGGGTACCTAAGTTTAAACTTAAGAAATTAAAATAATTAAAGTGAATTAACTAAACTCGGTGTGAAACTTCTAGAAAAATACGAAGATCAAGTCAATATGATCTAAGCCATTGATTAGAATCTAATATGGGTCGTTGATTTTTCAATGAGAATATTATAAGAAGGACTTCGATGAGCATTTGGAAAGGACATCAAGTGAGATCAAGAGATCAATTTCGCAAGTGAGCAGCGCAGCAGTTTCCAGAGAGATTATTGAGGATATTTCTTGTAGTGGGGGTATTTCTTGCAGTGAGGGGCAGAGTTAGTTTTCCGGTTAAATATTTCCTAAGTCAGGGATACAATGTAGAGGAGGTAGAGAGAGGTGTAGAAGAGGCACCATAGAGCCACACTGGACAACACAGAGGCAGCGCAATGCTTCAGAGGGAGATCAAAGTTTTACTAAGGAGAAACTAATATCCAATACCGGAAGCCGGCGTGTGAGACCAGGAGGTCATTTGATCGAGTTTCCAGCCAGCAGAAGGTCGTATTGGAGGTGTGACATAGTCCCATCAGCAATGACGTAGTGACTGTGTAAGTGTGACATAGAGACAACGCAAAGGAATCATCTTCAGTTTGGTCGGTACCATATCTTCTCGTACCAGTGTGAGGTTATCTCACTAACTTTCTCGCTATTGATTTTCTCTTTATCGAATAGCCAATAAGGCATCCAATATTGTATTTAAAACTATTGCATAATATTACAAACCCTGATTTGTTGCACCGATTTTCCCGCAATGGGTTTTTCTGAGGACTTGGTCCAAAAATAACGGTGTGAATAGTGTGTGTGTTGATTTCTTCTTGCACAGTACTTGCTTCCATGCATAATTTAATTAATGAAGGCTATAGTTGTATTTACTTCGATATTTACAGTTTTACAAAGTAAATAACTTGCATGGAATTAACAAATGGGAGAAGTAATATCAGATTGTTGCAGTAGGGATTAGGGATTACAAATTTACACATGGTATTAGAGTGTAGGTGAAACAGGAGAGTATATTCAGAGAGCCCAATGCTAAGCAGAAGAGGGAGATCGAAGAGTTGCATAGGCAACATATTGAATCCCCAGAGAGGTTGTGCAATCCAATGCTAAGAGGGAAAGATTTTCGTGGAAAAAGTATCTCTGAGTGAGTCGAAAGAGTGAAAGATTTCTAGACTGAAATTTTCCAGTGATGGAGGGAGCAGTGCAACAGCTTCAGCGAAGAGCAGTCTTTAGGTGGGATGCAGTTTTTTCTACAACATTTTCTAGTACATAAAAGTTTCAAAAGAAGGAAGAGCATACTTAGGGAATTCTAACCTCAGAGAATTTATTTCCCAATAAATTCTAATTTCCATGCAGAAGCACTATTAACCGAGATTTATTTTGCTCACTCCATCAGGGAGTGCATAGAGCCAGCTGCGTAGAGGGTTAGAGGCAACATTCGATGGTTGTTTGGGTGAGATGGCAGCACACGGGCTGAGAGATCGAGATCATTTGGAGGGTGCCTTCAACTATGTGATTTGGAAGGCAAGGGTCTCCTTCCTTCTGGATGAGCATGATCTCAAGGAATTTATCGATAATGTGGTAGTTGTCCCCAAAAATCCAGATCCATTGAAGACCTACAAGAATGACATGGAAAAATCCAAAAGGTTGATCCTTGATGAAGTAAGCGATCACATTGTTTCACACATATCTGGAAAAGCGAATGCCAAGAATATGTGGGATGCTTTGGCTACATTGTATGAAGGATCTTCCAAGTAGTGAAAGATGTTCTTGGAGGAAAATATGAGATCTACAAGGATGCAGAATGGGGAGCACATGGATCCATTCCTTTCCAAGCTTCAGGAAGTCCGAGATCAGCTCGTAGTTGGAGGGTCGGTGCCTCAAGCCAAAGATATGGTAATATTTGCCCTAAATTTATTCTCAGAAGAATGGAAATTATTTTTTGAGAGTATCCTGGGTAGAGAAAAGTTGTCGGATTGGGAAGAGATGTGGATTGATCTTAAGAAAGAAGAGATGAGGTGATACTTAGTCAAGTGAAATCTTGATGGAAGTAACATTAGTGGGACGAAGCCCAAGGAGGAGGAGGAGAATGCAGCCCTTGCATCAAAGGAGAAAAAAGAGTAGCAGAGGTGGAAGAAGGAAATATCAAGGATCAGATGCTTCTGTTGTGGTGAGTTTGGTCACTACGCTAAGCAATGTCCTCTCAAGAAGAAGGAAAAGGATGAGAAACACAATCCGTAGGCTGCAACTGCAAGGATCGAGGAGGAGGAGTTTGTGATGATTTCCCACATACCTTTAGGGGAGAGTTGGAGTGATCTGGTATTATAGTTCGAAAGAGTTGCAGATGGGCGGAATCCTTGAGGATTCCACCTCATTGATCAATACCTTTCTACGGGAGCCCATATCAGAAGTAGCAGGATGGACTAGTGTTAGTTGGTGCAAAGGAGTGTTGGAGTGATAGTTACAGTGGCTAGGAGTTTCAGACACTGAGAAGTGTAGAGCAGACGTGGAAGCAGTGCAGTTGGAACAGTGCAGAGTTAGCAACAGCGTAGAGGTTTCAGAGGTTCAGCGCAGAGACTAGCGTCAGTCAGATCTCCAGCAACAGATGCATCATTTTGAACACTCTTGGTTCAATATTTTGGATGTTTTTATGTTGCAACAACAACAAATTTGCAGTGCAGATGCAGTTGGAAGCAACATGCAGTGACAGCAGCAACACAAATGCAACATTTTCACAGTAGTTGGTGGGCAGTGATTTCAATACATTAGAAGTGTAGAGGGATATGTTACAAATTCAAGGTGATGCTTCAACAGGTTGCATTACTAGAGCATATTCCTCACTAAGAGGGAGTGTTGATTTCTAGTAGCATCGGATGTGCTCTAAGCGTCAAAATTTGCAAGGCTAGGACACATGTATTCCATAATACCTAGAAATCATTTTGGGAAATTCCACTTGGAGGAGGTTTAATTAAATTTATTAATTACTTTTAATGGGTGGCTAAGTTTAAACTTAGGAAATTAAAATAATTAAAGTGAATTAATTAAACTGGGTATGAAACTTCTAGAAAAAGACAGAGATCAAGTCAATATGATCTGAGCCATGATTATAATCTAATCTGGGTTTTTCATTTGTCAACAAGAATATTATAAGAAGGACCTTGATGGGCATTTGTAAAGGACATCAAGTGAGATGAAGAGATTGATTTCTCAAGTTTCCAAAGATATCATCAAGGAGATTTATTGTAGTGAGGGGCGGAGATATTTTTCTAGTTGGAGAATTCCTGAGCCAGGGATACAATGCAAAGGAGGCATAGAGAGGTGAAAAAGAGGCAGCGTAGTGCTTCATGGGGAGATCGAATTTTTTCTGGGGAGGAGCTAAGATCCAGTACCGCAAGCTAGGGTGTGAGACTGGGAGGTCAGTTGATCGAGTTTCCAGCTAGCAGAAGGTCAGATTGGAGGTGTGACGTAGTCCCAACAGCAGTGACGTAGTGACTGCGTAAGTGTGATGCAGAGTTTCGCAGAGACAATGCAGAGGACTCATATTTAGTTTGGTCAATATTGGATCTCCCCGTACCGTTGTGAGGTTATCTCACTAACTTTCTCACCAATGATTTTCTTTGTATCAGATAGCCAGTAAGGCATCCAAGATTGTATTCAGAACTACTGCATAATAATACAAACCCTCAGCTTCTGCACCAGATTTCATGCATTAGGTTTTTCTGGGGACTTAGTCCAAAAATAACGGTGTCAATTGTATGTGTGTTGATTTCTTCTTGCTCAGATATTGTTTCCACGCATAATTTAATTAGTGAAGTTGTAGCTATATTTACTTTGATATTTATAGTTTTACACAGTAAATAACTTGCATGGAATTAAAAAGTAGAAGAAATAATATCATATTGCTCTAGTACGGATTTAGGATTAGAAATTTACACAATAGTCACTACAGAGTTTGGCCTATGGTAGAGGCGGAAAAAGGGAGTGAAGATTCAAGGCTTCATAGATGCATATTGTACAGGGAATCCATCATACAGGAAGAGCACAACATACGGTATCTTCAGCATTGGGTCAGCAGTAGCTTCTTGGTGCATCAGGAAGCAGAGATCAGTTTCACTCAGCTCAGTAGAGGCAGATTACATGACTGCTAGTAAAGCAACATGTGAGGAAATATGGATGAGGAAGCTACGTGTTTGTTTTTTTGGTCGATAGATGGATCCAATGGTGATTTATTGTGATAACTGAAGTTACATCAAAATCTCGGTTAATCCATTTTTTCATGACAGGTCTAAGCATATTGATATCTGGTATACCCATCTTAAAGATTATGTATAGAGGAGGTATTGGGTGATCTAATTGTGATTTAAATCCCTATCATTTAATTTTCAACCCAGGGTTTCGTAAAGTGACGAGGTATACCTATTTTATATGTACTAGGTGGTTATCTTTCAGATTAGATTAATCTAATTAAATTAAAAATCATTACAAAAACAAATTAAATCAATATAATTCAAACAAATCAAACCCAATATAAAGAAATTGAAATCACATTTTCATGAAATTGAAAAGACTCTTGCAGAATTGAAATCACACCACATTTTCATAAATAAAATCACACCATGCTTGCATAATTGAAATCACACCATACTTAAAGGAAAAGCACACTTGAATAATTGAAATCACACCACGCTTAAAGGAAAAGCACACTTGCATAGAATAAGAACATGCTTTCTTAAAAGAAATGAAATAAAAAAACTATACTATGTTACCAATATGTACAAAAATGTTCAAAATGTGGTTGATGGGGGCCCTCCATACCTCAGCAAGCACACTGAACAACTATCACATCTTGGAGATCAAAGTGGCAATATATATTTCATAAAATGAAGTTACAATATATTATAAGAATTCTCTCTCCTAACTTTACAAATCACATCTTGAATAGAACTTGGAACCTCCAACTATCAACTAACCACTAACTACTTCTAACCTCTAACAACTAACAATTAACAACTTACCATTGACAACCCTTTGTATGAAGGGTGCACTCCTATTTATACCAAAATTAATGATAACTATACAATAAATACAATTCCTAAAATCTATCCTAAACCACATTTATCTCTTGTGGTTACAACCAATCATCTAAAAATGTAAGATACATATCCTCTCAAATTTTTCTTATCCATGATTCTTCTCCTTTGGATGTGCTTAGCTTAATGATCCATATCTTCTTCAAATATTCTACAAATATTCATGAGTTGGAACTTTAAATTTGAATTTTTAGTTAGGAGGCCAAGGAGGACCCTTCTATAATCTCCAAGTAGGCCTACAATATCACAAAACTCATAACATTTCTAGATATATACGAGAACATATTAATTTCATAATATTTAATCACAAATTCACATAAAATAAATGACTTTGGAAAATATAATTTTAAACCCATATGATCATGAAAATGGTTACCTAATGTAGGGTTATGTAGCTACAAAATTATGGAATGAGAGTAAATTGATGGAAATGTGGGTAAAAGTGGATGACGTTTTGGAGGCCCAACATAACCCCCAATTGAAGGTGGTGTGTGCCCTCATGTAACTATTGCATTGATTTCCTTAGTCATAAGTTAATATTCTTGAAATGTTTTGCCTTATATGAGCTTTGGCTTTGTATTAATTCTCTTTTAACTTTTCATTATCATATCATTTGATAAATTTATTATTTTTGTAAAGTGTACTTTGAAATATATTTGATTGCAACATATTTTTTTAATGGTTGGTTCTTATTTGACAACCAAATAATTTTTATTTTTTTAGTATTGGTTTTTGTGTAACAATACTTCTCTTATTTTTGTCGCATCAAAATACTTGAAAACATTGAGAATTCATTTTTAAGGCCCCATAGTCAGCCTTTCAATGTGTTCATCAATCGATCATTGCAAAACACATAAAATTTTGGAATTAAAATAGAATAATAGCTTATTTGGGAAAAATATGTTAGTTAGGATGAAATTAAATGTGACATGTGGCATGAAATATGAATATCTCTTACCCCAACTTAAGGTGTTCTCAGTTTTCTTGCAAATGAGAAATGGAATATGAATGTGGTGAGGGATTTTCCAAAATCACAATTTTAGCATTTAAGAAATTACATGATTAAAAATTAGAAAACAACATACCTTCACTTACCTGAAAAGTGGACAAGCTATGTATCGAGAAGAGTGTGGATGCTACTGTTGGATCATAGAATATGAAGTAAAAGGATATGATCTGCTTCTTCTTTCTCTTGGTTCTATGAATTGAGGATGGTATTGGAGTCTTTATTGCTATGGCTGCTAACTTTTGAATTCATTCTTGCAGCAAGTTGTTGAAATCATGTATTCTTCATTCATTCTCGCTCAGTGGCATAATTCTTATCTATGTGAATAAATGTGTCGATGTCTAACATAGAAAATAAATTGTTGGATTACTGGCCATTAATGAATTCCATTAACCAACATAAGACTACTCACCATTGATGTCAATGAGAGTCAAGATGCATAAGTACACCTTAGTAGGTACGAATAGATGTGTTTAAGTTGAGTCACCTAGAAGATCCTACAAACATGGGACATTGATAGATTCTCAATGTGTTTTGGCGAGAGAGCTTGCCATTAAGGCATGCAAACCTCAAGGCACTTGAAATATTTGTAGTCTTGATCACAGATGATGGATAAGAGTCCATAGGTCAATAATTGTTAGAAGGGAGGCCTTAATGAATCCTCTATCATCTAACGCGAGTATACAATAATAATTTGAAGGACTATAGATGGAAAATTTGCATTGGAGCAAGGTTTATTGGACATGGATGAAAAGGAAAATGTGGTGACTCAGCTTTGTAAGGGAGTTAAATGACTTTATTTTTAGGAAGGGTAAGTGAAAATGATGCAAGAAAGTATGAAAATTGTGAAGGGAAATGAGTTTTTGGTAGTAGGGATATGGAAATTTATGGATCGACTGTAGGCTTAGAATGAGTAAAAATGGTAAAATTGGTATCTATGTAATAGCAATGGTGTAATGGATCTGATTTGGCAAAAAATGATCATGCTCTTCTGAAATAAACTTGCTCTTTCAAAAGGCACTTGTGCACATAGTGATATTCTTTCATCATGTCTTGGACCTGCAAAAACTTAGCACTTTTATACAATATAATGTAATACTATCGAGAGAGAGAGGTGATCAGCCTCTCTACAACTGATATATACACAAAAAACTCATAAATAGTACTAATAAAACAAATTCAAGAAACAGATTCAAAAAAATTAAATGCACTTTTACATGTTTCTTACCAATTTTGAGCTTGAGACCTCTTCTCCACACACTGAATGCTTCAACAATAGATCATAAACCAAATTTTCATAAGCTACTGAATTGTGTCGATTTTTCAAATATGTCAAGTTTGCAACTACCAAAAATCTAGATCATTGCATTACCTTTCCTCTTTACAACATGCAATTAGACTCGAATGGTTCTTTTTTATTTATTTATAACAGTTGGGTTTTTAATATTTTTAGGTTTTTATGAAACTTGAAGCTTGTAACTGCATTTGTCCTTTTCCTCTAGTGCTCCATCCTTGTCCATGATCCCATGGATCAATAAAATGCTTAAAATTCAATATTGTTGAATCAGCTTGAAACCCATGCCAAAGTGTAGTTCTCGTCGCTCTGAATCCAACGCAATTTGTTTCACTGAAATTTAACTTCGGATTCTCCCGGAATCGTGTTCTGATAATTTTGGGAAACAACTAAAAAAATGAATTTTTGAGTTGCAGGAATGCCCAGTAAGCAATCCGTACATTGAATGGGTCATGAAACTTGGCAAGTTTCTACTAGTCCTTCACTGGCCAATATATGATTGACACTTGGAACTATTTGGTCTGTTGACACGTGGTTGTTTTTTATTGGTTCACGAGTTTTTGTTGTGAGGGCCAATGAGGAGGTGCTACGTGGGCCAACAATTGGTTGCCATGTGGCATCCTCGTGGTGGAATAAAATTTTATGTGAGAGCAAACAACCTCCCCATGGCTCGAACCCGTGACCTCGCTTGTTAGAATGAATTCTTAACTCAAGTGTACGAAAAGATATCACTTTCACTGCACATGAAAAATATCCTTAAAAACAAATATGGTTGTCTAATTTCCTTAGATCTGCAATAGATAGTCAAAAAAAATGCAACGGAAACCCATATCTATGCAGTAAAATTAGTTAAACAATAAAATGAAATAATAATTTCTCCAAATATCCAATGGAAAACACAAGATATATAAATAATTTTATATTATGTTAACACTTGGGAAGGGAACAAAGAATGATGTTACTAGTCCCACTCAATGGGATGGGTTCTGGGTTGTCCAAAAATGCTTCAGATCTAAAGTTTCTCTCTCTCAATGGTGTAGAAAACCTAAGATGTGTTGAACTCAATGGGAGCTCAAGAAGCAAAACAATAATAAAAAGTGATCAAAGTATGACAATGATAAAAGGATCAAAGTTTGACCATGATTAAAGGATCGAAGGTAAATAATGAATGGAAAACCCTCCTATTTATACCAAAATATTCAGTTATCCTTGATAATGGTGCATAGTAAAATATTATTAACCAAGATCTAGATCTAATTGGTTGGAATATTTTATTATATTTTATTGGAGGAAAAAGGAATTTAAATTAGTTAAATCCCTTTATTTAGAAATAATAAACAAATAAATGATTTATTTATCATTTTAAGGATGGGGTTAAGGAATAATTTAACAAATAATGATTTATTTTATTATCCTAAATTATTTAGTCAATTTAACAAGGAATATTAATTAAATAATAATTGACTTAATTATTCCTAGAGAATAATAAGATAAATAATTATTTATCTAATTTTTTCTCATTAATTAGGTTAAATATGACTAGGAATATTATTTAAACAATGGTTTAATTAATTATTCCTAGAGGAAAATCAAATAAATAAGGATTTACTTAATTATTCCTCATGGGGTTTCCTGTTTGGACCAGAAATAACTTAATAAACTAAGGTTTATTAAATTATTTCTTATAGTGAAAGCAATTTTACTATGGTAAAATTGGTATTACATGGTGTATTTCAATCTATCTAATTGTAAATGGTTAGATGACCAAAAATTGGTGTAACAGATTTCCCCCCAACATGCGAGTGTTAAGAGCTAATCATATAATCGAAGTACGTTGTGAGAACACAATCACTAGACACCGAAGGGGAGTCATAGATAGAAGGATACATAAATAGAGTGAAGCGAGAGAGGACAATCACCTGAGGGGGCGAGACCTACAAGTGAGATAAGTCTCCTTTAATGTTTGGGCACATGTTCTTAGTGAGACAGGGGAGGCATACATATGCCCACCGAGATGAAAAAGTGCAAAGAATAATGGTGCGCCCAGTAAAATGAGACTGAGATATAAAGTACGTGATATGCTGGCATAAAATGGGCCAGACAAAAATATAATGGATCCCATATACATACTATGCCTGGGACAGCAGCCAAGAGTGAATACAATAATATCTGAGTACATGAGATATAATAACAACCAAAGAAGTCATGATAAACAGGAAAGGGCTCTGAAAATATGAATGGATCACCTAAGTAATACATGCATGCTAGAGGCGCTGCAAGCGGATGGGGTCGAACCCATCAAATCTGCAGAGCTTCATCTGAGGTTGTAGCATAAAATGAGGTCATCTGTGTATGTGGGGGGCTACCTAAAGGGCCACCCCCTCATGAGGTTTGAAACATCTCACACATATCTGGGAATCATTGGATCAATCTGTTGGATCACCGAACTATCGAATATACGAATCTCGATCATGCTGAAGTGGAGCGGATGATAAAAAATAAAGTCAAAGGGAAATAAGGATTCCCTTTGCCTAATCCAAGGCACCGAACAATAATGGAAGTTGGAACCAAGATACATCACCCTCTAGACCTCTCTTCTGGAATGAATGTGTTGATGTCGATAGAAGGAGGTCCACCATAGGTGAGGTAATGAGGAATCATCAACTAAGGCACGAGAGATCATAGTAGAGCGACCGATGGATTGATATAAGAGATGATGGTGGAATGGGGGATACTGAGTAACAAAAGACAACTTCCCTTGTAAGAGCATAAAAAGCATGGATGACTTGGAAATTACTGACTCGACTCCTAAAGGGATGGGGGACAGTGGTACTAGAGGCCAAAATGGGCTACACAAGAGAGGGACAAGGCACTAATGGATGGAATATTGAAACAGGAGGCAAAGGGACTCAGGACAGACTCCATGAATGCGATGATGACTCAACTTGGATGCTCTAATCAAGGGTGGCTCAATGATGCTGCCACACAGAATAGGCCCGGTGGGGACCATAAAAACGTGAGCAAAAGATGGTTACTCATGACGAAAATCGACACACGCGTCAACAAGTATGAAGACCAAGTGGTGCCCCAAGTACAAGTGGCACAAGTGCATAAATTTGATTTTGAGAGGCGGCGAAGTGACCCCTTTTGGAAAAAAGGCTTCGGTATGAAGTATCAAATCATCAAAAACAAAAGGATACCCATTTTAGAGCTCAATGAGAGCTTTCCAACGGTGTTGATGGTTCATTAAACATAGCTATGGTTTGGTCGTAATTAACTGAATAAAATTAGGGTTTCTATTTTAGTAGGGTGATTTCCTTCCAATTTGGTTCATTTGCTAATGGAGTTGTGGTGAACGTAGAGAGGAGGAGAAGGCCCTAAATCTTGCGGCATTCGTAGTAGACAAACCAACCGTTGGAATCGAGATCTGTGAGTTGCAAGTAGGTGTCCTAACCATACTCATTAGTTTTAGTGGTTTATAATTTCAGATTAGTGCCCAGAGCCCGGGAACAACACTTTGCCCCTATTCATGGCTAGCTTGCACTTTCTATGACATGTTCTGCGAGTTGGGTAGCAGGTTTCAGAGGGAAACCTGTGACCTTGCAGGGACAAGGATGGAAAAGTGCGAGCTACCAAAAAGTTTGGTTTTGTCCTGTTTTTAGCTGGGAACTGGGGTTTGATGTTTTTTATGCAATTTTTCTTCCTCTTACTGACAAATTAATGGGTTTTTGCAGGTATGGTAGAATTAAAGATCAAGTAGAGAGAAATATATTGGGATGTGCTTCATTCCAAGATACAGGGGGATCAGGTGGTCAGAGGCACACTGGGGATATATGGGGTTCTCAAGTTGGTTAAGAACCCATTGATGAGGGCAGGGGATTCCCTACTATTTAGGATAGTGAGATATTGGGACCCAAACCTGGAGGTATTTATCGTGCAAGGGCACCAGATCGAGCTGACTATCCAGGATATCTATTTCCTGGTCATTCTCCTGCCACTAGGGTGGTGGGAAATATCTAGCCAGTATTACCACGAGGGCGGAATATATCTAAGCTTTTCGAACGCCATTGTCGACCAAATGTCTGTGTCAAGGGCACAACTATACCGATCAAAGGTCTAGAGAGGCTAGAGACTCGGGATGTCGCCACAACGGTGCTGAGGATCTTGGGCAACTAGGCCTTCCACCACATCAATGGAGGACATATGATGCTATTTGAGAGTGTGTTGAGCAGGACCTACTATGGGTGGGCCTAGATGATGTTGTTGTCATTGAAACGACAATTGTTACTATGCAAGTGATAAGTGGACCATGACTATGATTTTGGCACAGTGTTATGCCCGTTATTCTTCGAGAAGATCCCTACACTTCAACCTCGTGTACAGGTCCAGGATGTGGACCTGCGAGAGCCCAAGATACGCCGCTAGGGGTAGCTACTGCGGAGAAGAAGAAGTGGGGGAATCGGACGAGTGTTCTGACCCCGAGCTCTTTGCGCATTGGGACCATATGTCATTGTATATAGATGACTATCCATACATTGGGATGAACTATCAGGGGGACCTGAACTTTCCACTTCCGCCCAGTCGAGAATGGGGACCAGATGGTAAGTGACAAGTTTTATATTTTATGGTGCATTTGAAGTTTTAGAATTATGTATGTGGTACTAATTCGTTACTTTTGGTATGCAGATATAGCACCGATGAGACTAGACGGGTATATGGGACGACCCATAGCACCAGGGGCTGCAGATTCTAGCACAGCTAGAGGAGCTAATAAAGCGGATTTAGAGGCACTACTGGAGGATTTCTACAACAGATGCAAGTAGTTTATGTCTGGGGTATCAGAGCGCAGCTGGCATGATCTAGATGACCGCTACATTGAGGCATGTGTTGAACTACCCTCTAAGTGGCAAGGGGTCATGCGGCACATGGCGATGGCTGGGAAGGGTATGCAGGAATTGCGGGCTGCAGGAGCAGAGCCATTGTTTTGGGACCCTCCAAATAGTGATTAGATGTAGGGGCGTGTGGTGCCCCCAGTTTTGATTTTTGTAACATGATATGGGCATGTCGGATGTATCAGAGTAGAGGACTCCAAAAAATTTATGATTTTTTGGACACATATTATGGATATGCATATTTTTATATATGACGAGTATATGGTTTGCCATTTGTTTATAGTTATTGTCTTTTGTTAAATGCATGTGATAAGTGTCAATCTAGAATATTGGTTGCAATATTATCTACATAGTGATTTTGGGCTCTGGGTACATGACTGAATGTAATGGTTTCAAATTCATGCACTAAGAACTTCCTTCATAAATATATTTTAAAAAGGACACGGTTATTCACACAATACATGCCATTCAATTGTCTGACAAGAAGCAGGGAATCTAAACGAACATCAAGATGAAGGATGTGATGTTTAAGGGCATCGAATAAGCAACCTATCACTGCATCATATTTGGCCTGATTATTGGTGGCAGATCCAATGCATACACCGTTGGAGAGGACTAATGAATGCATGGGGGTAAGAATGGCCTAGGTTGCCGAGGCTAGATTCCACAAGTAGCAACTTGCACCGTCAGCATAGCTGATATACGGTGTGGATGATGGATCCATTTGAAAGGCGCCACAAGAATGAATGAGATAATGATGAACAATGCAAGCAAGCTGAATTCATGGCACAAATAAAACATGCATCTCGATGGGGGATGATATGGGTAAAATTTCTATGCCTCATACACTTATTAAGGAGATGGTCAATAAATGGTGTGGGGAAGTTGTCTTTGGGACAAGCTTTGTTCAGGTCACAAAATTCCATGCGGACACCGACTGTGCCTTTTTTCTTGAGAATGGGATAGGTAAAACCAACCTGCTTGAGCTTGTCGATTTCGACTTTGATAGCTTCTCGTCTGAAAGGATTAATGGGTCTCAACTTTTGATAGACAGGATTGGCATCAGACCATGTATCGATATGGTGTTCGACAATGGCGGGATCAAGTCCAGGCATCTCTAAATAGGATCAGGCGAAAACATCACGGAATTCCTTAAATAACTTAGTGTAAGCCTCAATTTCTTCCAGGGTTCAATGTGCCCCCAAGGCAATGTTTTCTTCTATCCCTGGTTTATCGAAAATGTCGATTTTAATGGTAGGAGAAATATTGGCCATATTTCCTTCTTCAAAAGCATCAGGTGCAGGAATGGGATTTCTAAACATTAGGAGAACTTTGAGGTCTAAAATGGGCCTCCTAAGGAAATTATAAAATAATAGTGGAAATAATAAAATAACATTAGATTACATCATTAAATTTTAGAGGAAAAATAGAAAAACTACTTTTTTAACTCGTATTTTCAACTTATCTCTTAAATTGTTTACTCAAATTTCGAGTTGGAATACTCGTTGGATGCAAAATTTAATTTTTCATCTAATGAGTACTCATGTTGCAGACTTTCGAAGAACCCTACTACATGAAAAAATAGAAATACGTGAAAAACGTGATTGCAATCACGTGTTTTCATGTATTTCTAATTTTTCGTGTAGCAGGGTCCATCGAAAGTATGCAACATAGGTACTCCTTAGACGAGGAATTAAATTTTGCATCCAAAGAGTACTCTCGCTCGAAATTTGAGTAAAAAATTTGAGAGATAAGTTGAAAATATGAGTTGAAAAAATAGTTTTATTATCTTATTATTTTTTAATATTTTTACCTTTTTACTTAAAAAATGGTGAATCATCCCCCATGGTTTACATCATCATCTTGAATGAATCCTATTGGTTCTTATAAATTTTATTTTGGTTGTACATTTTTCTTAGGAGGCCCATTTTAGACCTAAAAATTCCCCTAATGCTAATCGACCTCATCAGAGATGAAGTCTTTAGACTCCAAAGCATACTGGTCATGGGACTGTTGTGGAAGGAAGTACACATGGTGGTGCATATCATCCCAACGAAATTCAAGGGTGGTCATTGCTTCCATAATGTATTCATCAGAATGAAATATGGAGGGACTAGTAGAAGAAAAACCACATCACGCGGCGAGGCTACCTCACTCATCATCATGAGAGATATGGTTCACATATGCATCGCTATGGAGGGTAGACGAAGAACTAGTAGATGAAACATCTACTAATCATTAGGAGAATTTTGAGGTCTAAAATGGGTCTCTTAAGGAAAATGTACAATCAAAATTCACTTTACGAGAAACAATCACATTTTAGGGGATGACATCATCCCTAATGGTTGAGGTGGAATTGCTTGAGTTAAAGGTACTTACTTGTCACATTCTCAATGGTGGATAAAAACTCATGGTTAACCATGGTAGTTCTCTAAGTACTTTTAAAATCATAAGGTAAAATACTCATAATAAATGTAATTTCACGCTTTTTGAATAAAATATTATTATTTTCATTTCATATTTTTTGAAAGAAAAAATGCATATCCCTACACAATCTTCATGTCTTTACACATTTTTCAAAAAATATTATATTTGTATATTTTCATATATTTATTTTTAAATTATATATTCATTTCATTTTATCTAATATTACAATTTCAACTTAATTACAAGTTTATATATATATATATATATATATATATATATATATATAATCAAAATAAATAAAAATGTAACATTGTAATTTTAGGATAAATCAAATCTATAAATAATATTATTATAATATTAATAGCAATACAAAAATATTAAAATTAAAGAAAAAAACATATTAATTTTGTATGATGAAAAAATGTATGTTAGTTTTGTATGTTGAAAAAAGTTATATTAGGTTCAACATAGTTTGGGAGAAAAAAATATAAATTCCAATGTACATAAATTTTATATTATACTTATAAATATAAATTAAATCTATTTCAATATTTTTTTTCTTTAATTTTAAATACAACTCAAGTCATTTCATTCTGATTATATTAATATTATATATTATTATATATAATATTATGAAAAATAATCTAAATGTTATAGAATATATATTATATTCCTTTCTATATTATATATTATTTCTTCTTATGTTATAAATCAAATCAATTTAATATGTAATATAAAATTTATACATAAAATAATATTTTACATTTATTATATTATATTATATTATTTTTATATAGTATATTAATTACATGTTATTATATAATTTAAATAATATAAATTTTAATTAATAGAATATTATATAATTAAGAATTTATGAATTTATATTTATATTTTATTTTAAGTTATATAAGTACAAAGGACAAATGCATTAGATGTTAAATGATGATGACTTTTTCTTGAAAAGACCATTCTTATTTATTGTCACATAAATACAATTTTTTATTAATTTTATTTTGGTACAACTTTTGAATTGAATTTAACTATGATTACATGGATTGTGGTGCAAAAAGTGAATTGCAAATTCATAAATATTATTTTATTGGTTTAACTATTATTTTAATATTTCCTTAGGAGGCTCATTTTAGACCTCAAAATTCCCCTAATGGTTGAGCCCAAGGTGATCACCAAAGGAGGTTCAGTCGAAACAACAGGGAATGCCCCAGCAGGGATTTCCACCAAGGATCTCATGGATGATGATAGATAGAGGATAATGGTTGAATGTTCTATCACCTCGACATCGGGGGGAGGTATCACAATAGGTGAAGAAATTTCCTCCAGTTCGGCCTGAGCCAAACGCATGAGTAGAGGAGTAGAGGATCCACTGGGTTCGGCCGTGATTTGGCAGACGGCCTCAAGGGTGTCGCACAAATTTTCGAGATGGGGACAGAGATGAGAATAGTAGCCATAAAGATCACACAAAACACAAGGGTGATTCGTGCAAAACAATTTGAGTTTCTTAGTTGAATCGAGGAAGGTAACATGGACCTCTGGAATATCGGATTCAGGAAATGCCTCGTTGACCACAGGTTTGAGACGAGGAAGCTCAAGACAATTTTGGGTAGCATGCCCAATAACATCACACAAAGCGCACGAAGGTGACCGCTGCGGAGGCTTAAGAGGAGCAGGAGTTGTTTGGGCAACCTTATCCTTAGGTTCCTTCTTTCTGGCTTTCCCCCCTCGCCGGATGCTTTCGCAATAGGTGTAGCTTCCTGTTGAGGTGGCTGAGGTATTGAAGCAAAGGGAGTGGTCACAGTGACTGGTTGGACCGAGGTCAAAGCGGTATAAGATTTGAGCTAACCACGCGGGGTTTCGACTAGGGGATCAATGTACCAGACTGGGATCCCCAGGGTCAAATTGGGAAGGCTCAACGTAGCCATAATAGGCACTGAAAAGACTCCAAAGGGGGGAGTGAGAAATGGTATCTGACCAGAAGGATAATGGCCTAGCAGAATGGCTCCCAACTGATTAAGGCTGGGGGAACCGTTCCTTATTGAAACAGAGTGAAAGGGACACCAGCAGAGGGAGAAGGTCCTTGAAAGGAAGGTCCTGAAGGCTCCGTTGAGGGACCACTAGCAGGTTGCAGAGGTAGGCTATTGGTTGGTTGAACTGGACTGCTTGTGGCTAGTCCGAGATGATGGCATCATGCAAACATTCAACGAGTTGGGGTCAGTGATAAGAGGGGGGAGCCATGGAATGCACCAAGTAGGGTGGAATCTTTAAAGACTCTTGGTGAAACACTAGTAAGAGGTGCGACTGATTGTTTGTCGGCCACAGAAGATATGATAGAATCGAGGGAGGTTTGAGACTTCATTTCGTATTATGTCAACTAATCGATGGTAACGATCTTTCCATTGTGAAGAAATCACATCTTACGGTGAACCACAGATGAGACAGTAGACATCACATAAGTATAGCTATGACCCAAGAGGATATTGTAATCCAAGGGGGTGGCGTCAATGACTTTAATGTCAATACAAATAGTCTTTCCCACAAAAGTGATACGAAAATTGTGGTACATACCAAGGGGCTGAGAAGAGTGACCGTCCCAAGCATGCAAGGTGATGGTGGATGCGGCTAAGTCTAGTAATCCGAGTTTATTCCAAACAAAAGCAGACATCACACAGGTGGATGTGCCCTTGTCAATGATACAATGTGAGACAAGAGCATTTTGAATCTTGACTGGTATTTGGAAGGTGACGGATGAAGGTAAGGGGGGATGTTCTGACTTGTCAACATCAAAGACGATCAAACGATCATCTGAAGGATCCACAATTCCCAAAGTAGATAATAGAGCTTTACGTTGTGAAGGGCATGACTGGAGGACTTCCAGTGTTGACATGGCATCAAGAGATTGTGCCAAGTCATATACTATACTGTAAGTGTGGACGGCTTTGGTAGAAGCAACAGTTCGGCGTAATGGCCCTTAGGGATCTTGGGAATGGCCTATGCCCATGGCTGAGGGATCTGTAAAGGATCATTCGGTGTCAAACTAGACTCTATGGAAACTTTGGCTTGGGACTCGGTTACAGAGGAAGCAGGTGGCTTGCCATATTGGCACGACCGAGTTTGAAGGTTGACATCATCAATACTAAATCCATCATGAGAATCTGGTATTCAGGGGTACCAGATTGGGAAGGTTGAGGGGAGGCCCGACCTGGAGGGGGTTGGGCAGCCACATATCCTTGTTGAGGGAAAGAATTACTTAAAACATTCGGTTTAACTGGCGCAATATTTGGAGTCGAAGCAGTGGATTTTTTTCCTCTAGATGTTGCTTATGCTTCCCACAACTGGCACATCTGAGGTAAAAGTGAAAATTCATGAGTATAATGGCCATGGAAGAGGCATGTCCTGCTTGGGATGATTTCCATGTTGTTGGTTGTTAGTGTTAGGTTGGTTCCCTTGGGGTGCATTCGGTTGGTTACCTTGGCGCCCTTGATTACCTTGCACTGGTTGATTTTGGTTGCCTTTCCTCTTTTTCTTGGAATTAGGAGGATTAGTCGCACTTTGTTGCGCATACACCTGACTCGGAGGGGGAGATGGTTGTTGCAGCGAAGGTTGAGAAGGCATGGGAGGCTGGGGTGCGGATGTTGTAGGGGCTGGAGAATCGGGATGCAGATAAGGATAGAAAGGAGGTTAAGAAACAGTGGGGTAAACAGTTTGAGCGACAGCAGGCCCTGGCATCGGTTGATGCAATGGGGAAAATGTGCTTTGTCTTGGATACATGCTGCCGGGAGGGGGATAAGTGTTAGAGGAGCTGGCCCCTCCCTGAAGGAAACCATAACCCATGGATGAACGAATATACGGATGTGAAAGAGATCCAACAATACCATCAGCAACGTGAGATTCCCCCGGTGCATTAGCACCACCAAGTCTAGGAAGATCTAGTAAAACGGTAAAAACATAACTAGATTGGGGGTAGATCAAGTCATATTTCAATGTGATTTGGAGAGCTTATTCCTCTTTCTGAGGAAAGTGAGATGAAACATCTTTACCAATAAAAGGAAAAATCATTCTAAGAAACCAATCCATATAAACATGGTTTTCGAATATGGGAGCTCAACATAAGCTCCTCCTTCTATGCCATTCTTGGACGTGGTCAGAAAGGCAGGTGGCAGAAGTTTGACGGAATGCATTCAACAACTTGGTACTAGTATCATATCGGAGAGGTAGCTAGAAGTAGGACAGAAACGCTTTAGCAAGAGTCGCAAAAGTGGAATGTGAGGCAGAGGCCTGGTCTACATACAACTTTGCAGCGTCTCCAGTGAGTGTACGCTGGAAGAACCGAAGACTGATGGAGTCATCAGTGATAGAATTGGACGAACACCACATGTGAAAGGAGCAGGCATGATTAGTAGGGCCCTCTCCAGAGTTTCCTTGGAACTTAGGGATGTCAGACGAAATCGTAGTTGGCATAACAGGCCAACCTATATCATGGTGTATACGGTCATTAATTAACTAATTGAAATCGGGAGGCTTAAAACATACCATAAAAGGTAGAAAAAGGAGTAGTCGGAACAGTTCCGGTAGCAGTTCCACCAATAGCAGCTCCAGAGTTAGGGTCGGGGCTACCATCAACTTAAGGACCAGCACCTACATTGGCGCCTGACATGGTGATAGAATGAGGTGAAGGAGAACTGGGTTTGGAATCAGAGGGAGGGCTCGATCAACCAAAATCAGAGTCGGTATGGGGACTTGGCGGAGTACTAACTCGGACTTGACGTTTTGGAGTAAGTCTTCCTAACGAAAACTGAGGACGAAGGCCTAGGAGTCTCCAACATAAGCGCCTTGGGGATGAAATGATGGCAAGACACAAATACCCAAATAAGATGGAAGAGTAATAAACAAAGGCTCAGAGGGGCAGATAAATCAATTACGATGTTTACGTCTTGGCTTGGCGGTGTAAACCAAGCGCTCTTCACTTTAGGTGTGCGTGTGTGCAAGAAGTGTGTTAATTTTAATTAAGCCTAGACGGTTGAGTATAAATATAAAAAGAAAAAATGTTGTATAATTGTAAATAAACTGAAACGACATTAAAATAAACAACTAAAGATGCATAAATTCAACCCAAAAATAAGGGTTCCCAAATAATTGTTCTAAGAGGTGGGAAAAATTGACTCAAAACACACAAGATGGACAAAAGATCTAAGGTCTAAAGGACAGGGATCTAAAGACTCAGGTCTGTTGGAAAAGGTATAGAAAATAGCAAGAAATTAGAGGGAAAATGCTACAAAAGAGGAGGTGAAAGGCTAAAACCCTAAGGGAAACAAGGCAGACCCTAATGGAGATACAAAAAAAACTCAAGAGGGGGTTTTGGATGGAATAATAACCGATCTAAAAGGATATGAAAGAAAAGTAGATTAGACCCTAAAAAATGGTTGAAAGTGCTGCAAATATCAAACTACCTACTCATCTAAACCTCTCCTACAAAGGTGGAAGCGTACTGAAACCCTAAGGGGCTTGTTCCTACTTCAAGTAGAAAAACCGAGCATATACAGGCCTAAGATGGGTGGAGATAAAGTTTAGAAAACCATGAACAGTGCTTGCGGCAAACCTTGATTGTAACAAAAAAAATCCTGAAAAAAAGTTGCAACTCGCAGGTATTGACCTGTAGGCTGTTGAAATCACAATTTTTGGCCCAACAGGTGCAACTTGAGCCTAAACTTGTAGATTTTGGGCTGAAAAGTACGATCTACAGTTCTGGGAGTCTCAAGCGGCAAGTTGCGAAAAAATTTGTCGTCTTTGGTGCGGTTGATACTTGTTACCTACAAAAAACACCCAGAAACACTCGGAAGTTAGAATTTTTACTGTTTTAGGGCATAAAATGTAAAAAACAACATTAAGAGACTAAAACTAGTTGAAGAAAAACCCTAGTTACTGAAGCAATTGGTCATGCAATAATCTGAATAAAACCCAATGGAGTCGTCAATTGTTATAATGAATTCTTAACGCAAGTGTACAAAAAGAGATCACTTTAGCTGCACATGACAAACAACCCTAACAACAAAGATGGTTGTCTAACTTCCTTAGATCTGCAATAGATAGTCAAAAAAAATGCAATAGAAACCCAAAACTATGTAGCAAAAGTAGTTAAACAGTAAAATGAAATAAGAGTTTCTCCAAATATCCAATGGACAAGACAAGATATATAAAGAATTTTATATTATGTTAACACTTGGGAAGGGAACAAAAATGATGTTACTATCCCCCCTCAATGGAATGGGTTCTTGGTTTTCCTCAACGCTTTAAATCCAAAGTTTCTCTCTGTCAATGGTGTAGAAAACCCAAGATGTGTTGAACTCAATGAGAGCTCAAGAAGCAAAACAATAATAAAAAGTGATCCAAAGTTTCTCTCTCTCAATGGTGTAGAAAAGCCAAGATGTGTTGAACTCAATGAGAGCTCAAGAAGCAAAAAAATAATAAAAAATGATCAAAGTATGACAATGATAAGAAGATCAAATTTTGGCCATGATAAAAGGATCAAAGATAAATAATGAATGGAAAACCCTCCTATTTATAACAAAATATTGAGTTATCATTGATATTGTTGCATAATAAACTATTATTAACCAAGATCTAGATCTAACAGCTTGGAATATTTTATTATATTTTGTTGGAGGGAAAATGAATTTAAATTGGTTAAATCCCTTTCTTTAGAAATAAAAAACAAATAAATGATTTATTTATCATTTCAAGGATAAGTTTAAAGAATAATTTAACAAATAATGATTTATTTTATTATTCCTAAATTATTTAGTCAAATTTAATAAGGAATATTAATTAAATAATGATTTAATTAATTATTCCTAGAGAATAATAAGATAAATAGTGATTTATCTAATTATTTCTTATTAATTAGGTTAAATATGACGAGGAATATTATTTAAACAGTGGTTTAATTAATTATTCCTAAAGGAAAATCAAATAAATAAGTATTTACTTAATTATTCCTCATGAAGTTCCCTGTTTGGACCAAAAATAACTTAATAAATTAAGGTTTATTAAATTATTTCTTATAGTGAAAGCAATTTTACTATGGTAAAATTGGTCCAATTTAACTATGGTAAAATTGGTCTTACATGTATTTTAATCCATCTAATTGTAAATGGTTAGATGACCAAAAATTGGTGCAACATCTCTCATAACACCAAATCCTTTAGCCAATTCACCTAGCGTGTGTTTCTTGTTATGAATAGTTCCAAACTTATATTTAAATTGACCATATGCACCATTCGGGGGAGGGCTAAGGCTTAGCCCCTAATCTTCGGCACCTGACGTGGTCGTATCGTGCCACATGACCATAATATTTGGAACTGGGGGTTAATTTTAACCATCTTACAATTTTGACCGTTGATCAGGAAGTCTAGGTTTGCATGACATTCTCATTTTCTGGGCACATAGGTCGGGTTTGGGTCGAATTGTAGGATTATTAACAGCAGAATTGGGTATAAACTTGAAACAATGATATTTTACTCAATTTTTCGCCAAATGAGGTGCAAAAAGAGTCAAAATAAGGGTTTTCGACAATGTTGGATCCATTGGAGACATTAGTTTTGTTGTTTGAGCTTTCTAAAAGCTTGTAATTATACTTTTGATTATGATCTAGATCTCTTATACAGTTTTTATTGCAAAATTTTAAAACTAATTTTGTTCAATTGTCTTTTCTGATCTTCCAGATCGAAGAGAACGCAATAAGAGAGCATACTAAACAATGTTGAAACTAATTATTCAATTGGAATGTGAAATTTAAAAGACAAAACACAAGGATTTTATCTCTAAATTTAGATTGCGACTCTCAAAACTCTTATTTATTCTCTTTCTCAAATATTCATTCTCTTTCTACATCTTCTTGCAAATGATTAGTGAGTTGGGTGGCTCTTATTGCACCACCAATAAATAAAATTGCAATTAAAATGAAAACATCACAAAAATTTATTTTATCTGTTACCTACTCTACTCTATTGGAAATAGAATAATTGATCAAGTGTATCCATATTTCCATTGTAACCATGTGCGTAACAAGATTAAAAAGATATTCATGCTAAGGTTAGAAAAATATGCATTAAAAATCATCAAAGCATGGAAAACCAATTGTTTAGATAATGCAATCAATAAGTAAAGAATGAATAACATTCTTCAAACCCTTAATTTCATGTGAATAACTCCAACTAGTTGATCATTCCTATTGCACACACAGATTAGTACAATTTTTGAAAATTTTCCTTTTTTTTTCTAAATTTAATATGCAAAATGATTTCAATATGATTTTAACTATGCAACTATAATGAATTTTCTAAACTTAAAAAGAAACACCTATGTATACATCCTCGGAAATGACATCAAAATGTTGGGTGATTTAATCGTGAGTTAAATCCCTTTCATTTAATTGTCAACCCAGGGTTTCGTAAACTGACGAGGTATATATGTACTATATGTACTAGGTGGTTATATTTTAGATTAGATTAATCTAATGAAATTAAAATTAATTACAAAACAAATTAAATCAATCTAATTCGAACCAAATCAAACGAAATATAAAGAAATTGAAATCACACTTGCATAAAGGAAATCACACTTGCATGACTGAAATCACTCTTGCAAAATTGAAATCACTCCATGCTTGCATAATTGAAACACACCACATTTGCATAATTGAAATCACACTACGCTTAAAGGAAAAACACACTTGCATAATTGAAAACACACCATGCTTGCATAATTGAAATCACACTGCTAAAAGGAAAAGAACACTTTCATAGAATAAGAACACAGTTGCTAAAAAGAAATGAAATAACAAAACTATACTATGTTACCAATATGTACAAATATATGCAAATTTTGGTTGATGGGGGGCCTTCATACCTCAGGAAGCACACTGAACAAATACCACATCTTGGAGATCAACATGGCAGTATATATTTCATAAAATGAAGTTACAAGATATTACAAGAATTATCTCTCCTCACTTTACAAATCACATCTTGAATGGAACTTAGAACCTCCAACTATCAACTAGCCACTAGCTACCTCTAACCTTTGACAACTAACAACTAAAAACCTGTTAGGTCCCTGTAATTTGTCAGATTGGCAAGACCAAATTGAAAAAGGTTAACATCAAACCAATCTTTGGAGCCCTAGGACCTAGCCTTCCTAGACTCCGAGAGGGCTCTATCTATATTTGTGTAAAAGATGTAACTTGATTGATTTTTAGGGTTTTGATTCTAGGCTAGTTATAATGATTAGGGTTTGTTTGTTTTGTTTTCTTGGTTGAGTAGGTTGTCAATTAGAACAGATAGAGTGAGAGAGGTTCAGACCATTGGGCTATGGAGTCTACAAAAGGTCTTGAAAAGTACAACAATAGGTCAAGGGTGTTTCATAGGGAAAGTTAACAAAGCCAAATGGATCTAAATAGGTTTAGTGAGTGTTAAATGAACATGAAGTTGTGAATGTAGTAGGTTTAAAGGGCAATTAAGGATCCGTCAACATACTAGAACAAGAAAAGCTTTCAAGATGATAGCATAGTAAAACTGAAGAACAGTTAAGAATTCTTCAACTAGACTTCACTAGACAAACCTAAAAACAACAAACAAGTAATCCTAGAGAGCAGTTAAGAAATCTCTAAATATTACTTTCAGACAAAGATAACTTTTAAGATAACATTTCAGTTAAAATAAAGACCATTTAAGGATTCTTTAATCAAACTTCAAAGAAGAAAACATAGAGATAAAATGATGCAGATAGAAGTAGGGTGCCAAGATAACATATCCAACTCTAAAATTTATGTCCTATTATCAAAGAAACCATGAACATAATGTAAACAAAGGAAAACATTGACAAGAGTGGAATAACATCACCATCTAACAAAGCTCATGAATCCTAGGAATGTGCTAGTTCCACTAATATTCAGTCCAAGAGATTTACAAGGCTCCAAAGCCAAACTTCATTAAAACTCAGAGTCTATGCTCAGCTCAACAATCAACCAACATGAATAATGAGGCCCTCATGCAGTATTTAACTTGCAAAGGAGGGTCAAAACCCTAGCTAGGGTTCCAAAATGTCATTAACTACATCAGAAATGTGTTTGACCATTGTGACCATGCAAGGACCAAGGCACAAATATCCCAATTGTAAAAATAACTTATATCATAAACTCTAAGCTAACTCTAAAGATATTTGTCTATTAAGCCATCAAAATATTTTTTTCATTAACTCCTTATGTGTTTTGTTGACTTTTAGGCAAGGGCGCGGCACCAAAGTTCAAGGGCACAGCGCCAGGCCAAGGGTGCATCACCAACACTAGGAAAATCATTTGTTTGGTATCTGAGATTTGGAGGCTTTCCCGGTGTCCAAATGAGCTCCATGATAGCTAATTGGAAATACTGTCCTGTCTAGTTTCCAAATCTACCTTTAGTTTTCATAATAGAGTCCATTTACCTACTCAAAAATCCATTCTCCCAAGACTTCCAAGGGCGCAGTGCCAATGCTGAAAAGAGGGCAGAAAGGTGATTTTTTGCTTGTTTTTGGCACTTTTGGAGGACCAATTTTGCTCCAAATGACTTGAAACTTTGTGTGGGTGATGTCCTTGGCCTAATGGACACAAAAATGCAAATTTTTCCTCCATTGGGTGCCCCAAAAAAGAGCGCAGCGCCAGTGGCGTTGCGCGCTTGGCCCTTCAAAACAGTAAAAAACTCAAAATCTTAAAAAATGTGCCAAAATTTGGATTTGTCCTGCTGATCATGTTTGGGATTCTTGTAGGGATGCATCAACAATAATTTCAAGCTTTTATTTGTCTTTTGCCTCCTTTAGGAATTGAATCTTTGCAAGGGCTCTTTTGGGCTTAGCCCTTGCAATCTTGTTTCTTAAGGCATAATGCCTTACCATCTTATTTTTCATGTCAAGGTCTCTCTTGCTCTTCTCTAGCTGATCTTCCAAGTGCACATTTTCCCTCTCTAGCCAAGATTCCCTATAATAGTCTATTTCCATGGCAATCAGCTCACTTGGAGTGAGTTGCTCTGCCAATGTTGTCTCTTGCTCTCTTTCTTTGGCTAAAGCTTTCTTCAAGGCAATTGTCCTTGGCCTCCTCCTAGAAAGTTGTTCTTCCTCTTCTTTAATGTCCTCATGAGTGTCCAAGACCTCATCTAGCTTTTCCTTGGCTTTTCTAGCCTCTCTCTAAGCTCTAATAGCTTTGACCTCATATATGGCCTTCTCTACCTCTAACTGCTGGTTTTCAACCTCAAATAAGTTGATCACATTCTTAGCCCTACCTAGATTGGTTTGCAGATCTTTAATATGAGCATCTTTGCTTTTGAGCAGCATGTTAGTGATCCTCTGCTCATTTTCATCATCATTGTCAAGGTGAATAAGTTGAAACTCTTGTTCAGTTTCATGCTTGTCTTCTTCTTCTTCATCAATGACCTTTTCCTTACCTTTGTCAAGTTGCTTGGTTGATGTAGAAGGCATGGCCCCTTGCCTCTTAAGGGCAGCAAACACATGCCTATTTCCCCTATGGTAGGTCAAAGGAAAAGGCTCAATGTTACTCATCTCAGTGCCATCTGTCTTACTACCATCATCATTGCCTTCATCACTGCCATCATCATTGGTATCATCACTGCTCTCATGGCTCTTTGACCCATTGCCATCATCCTCACTGTTCTCTGCCTCATTGCCATCTTCACTATTTGATGCACTAGTACCATGAGATGATGGTGAGGGATTGTGAAAATGTGGTGAAGGAGGGTCATCATGGGGTGAAGGAATGTGAGTGGATGGAGGTGTATGATCAGCAGGAGGTGATGGAGGAGTAGGAATGGGAGGATGAGATGATGAAGGTGCATTTTGTTGATGATGGGCTTGTGGAGAAGTAAACACCTCATTGGCAATGAAGGTCTCCCATGGAATGCTTTTCTGCTGCAATTGATGCATAACAACCATTTTGATAAGAGAGTGATGAAAGAGGTTTTGCATCTACTGAGGATAGTCTCTCTTTTGTACAATATAGGACATTTTGTCAATGCTTCTGTAGAGGTAATAAGGTAGGTGTAGCATCCTCACTCTAGTAAAGTGCATAAGCAGCCTAATATGGTAGGAGTAAAGATGGGAGAACCTTCCCTCACATGTAAGATACTTCATAATGATCCTCATCATAGGTGCATATCTATCAAGCAAATGTGATAAAGGAAAGATGGATTTGTTGTGGTCTATGTATCTGGGCTTTAGGTAGGGTTCAAAGTAGCTCATGTCAATATTGGCCTGCTTGAACCATTTCTCACCCACACTTGGTATCCCAGTGGCATTGGAAATAGCATCAGTAGATAACTCAAAGGTGACCCCTGCAAGGTTAACTTGTTTTTCATGCAAGTTAATGATAAATAGCCTAGTTAGCTCAGGGTGGTTTTGCACCTACTGCAGCTTTTCACAAAAATCAAAGCATCCTACATGCTTGAAACATGAAATAGTAAGGAGAGATGCCATTAGCTCCCTTGTGTTTAGGGGTTAAAATCTATTGATCTTTCCACCTTTGTGCTCATGCCTCCTTGGCATTTGGGCCTCTCCTCCACTACCACTGTTTTCATACATTGTAAACTTTGCCTTGAGAAACCCCAAGACTGTAAATGGAAATGAGATGAAGGGATAATGGAATGGCAGCCTTTGCAATGTAGGGGATGAATGAATGAGTGTTATGACCTGCTTGGATAAATGACAACCCTTAAACTAATGTAAGAACGATTGTCAATCACTAATTTTCTTTACAAGAAGACGAAAATAATGGTAAACAGTGATTTCAAGTTTAAGCCTTAGGGTTGCCTCTTAGGGTTTCAATTTATTTCAATTAAATGATGACAAAAGGCTTGAAAATGGGTTGAGGACCTGTACTTACCCCTACCAGTGCTTGGAGAACACTTGGAAATAACTTGAAGTAATTTTGAGGTGATTTGAGTGCTTGTAAGGCTTCGAAATCCTTCCTTCCCAAGCGCACAGCGCCAGGCGGAGGGCGCAATGCTCAATCCCAAGCATGCAGTGCCAAAGGTTTTCTTCACCGGGCCTGTCAGGTAAGGGTGCAACACCTTCCCCAACGTGCAGTGCTCAGTTCCAAGCACACAACAACTTTGTAATTTGTATGGAAGATTTTTGTCAAGGGCACAGCGCCCGATCCCAGGCGCGCAGCACCAATCTGAGCGCACAGCGCCAAGACACTTAGCCAAATTTCAACTTGAAAACTCAAAAAACTTCTCTCCTTGATAATTCTAATACTTTGCAAGGGCACAATGATTGATAAAAGATGCAAACTAAGCTTTTATAGATTAGGGGATTTGATTTAATAATGAAAAGCCACTTTCTAATGTTTAAAAACCCTTTTTACTTTCTCACTGATATTCCTTTATACTTTTGTTTGCAAGTGACTGAAAACACTGGAGGTGGCTCTTCTTTTTTCTCCTTGAGGCATGATTAATTCACTTTTGACAACCTTAGGATGTTTACACAGTAGCAGCATCTTCAAAAACCTCTTTTGTTCCCACCTTGGAGCTCAATTCATTTTTTGCTCATTTAGACATGGCAAGCTCATTTTTTACAAGTTTGGGATTTGATCACACATTGACATCTTCAAAACCTTCCTTTGCTTCCATCATGGAGTTCAACTTATCTTTCACCTTCTCTGGCCACTTTCCCAAAATCCTAGGTGTCTGGACTACTTTACAACAATCATCAATGTTGTCTTCTAAGTTCTCTATAGCCCCTTCAAGTTCATTCATTTATGTCCAGTTCACCTCACCTTTTTCCCTATCTCATCAATATTTTCTGATAGACTTTCTTCATGTTTGGCTTTTTGTGTCTCCTCTAGGTCATTTCTGCAATTGATTATTGTTTGGCACTCTACTGGACCATTAAGCTAAAAAACCCTAGTTCTCCTCAAGACCAAATTGTTTCCCTTTCCTCTAATCTAAGTTGTATTCACTTAGGAACAGACCGTCTACCTTATTAATACCTTATACTGATGGAAACTTAAACACTCCTGCAGAAGTGCCAAAGTTTTTCCATTTCCTCATGTGCAGACTTTGAAACTGAAGGATAGTCTTCTTTGGAAACTCTTTAGGTTTTTCTTGAATAACCATGTCTTGACATTCTATTACATCTAAGCCAGATTCTAGCAAAGGAAAAGAAGTGTTTAAAACACCAATGATGACCTTAAAACATGTGAAACCCTAATTGACCTAGTGGGAGGGTTCTTTGACCTGATCTTGACTGAAAATTGGTTTGGAGGCTTTAAGTGAAAAACAGAGTATTGTCAAAATTGTTGTATTGAAGATCCAAAATCCAATGTACTTGATTTATCTAAGGAGCCTACAGAGATAGTTTTGAGACCATAAATTCTTGAGGACCCTAGGGAACATGGGAATGAGTAGGGTATAGGAAACCCAGAAAAAGTGGAGTTCATTTGACAGGGAAAAATGAGGCGATGAGGTCATAGGTAGGGGAAAAGGCTGAAAATGATAGGTAAAAGCCCATAAGGAGTTTGTAGGAGTGACAGGCTGACCATGAAAAGGAAAACTGACAGAATAGTGAAAAATTTTCCATTAGGATAACGAAGGCAGTGAGATTTTTGAAACTCACAATATTCTAAGAAGGTTGTTTTCAGAAATCTAGAACCAATCTATAGTCATCTACAAATAGTGAAAAATACTTATGACTAACACAACCTACCATTGACAACCATTTGTATGAAGGGTACATTCCTATTTATACAAAAATTATGGATAACTATATAATAAGTACAAATCCTCAAATCTCTCCTAAAGCCACATTTATCTCTTGTGGTTACAACCAAATATCTAAATATGTAAGATACATATCTTCTCAAAGTTCTCTTATCCATGATTCTTCTCCTTTGAATGTGCATAGCTTAATGATCCATATCTTCTTCAAATATTCTACAAATCTTCATGAGTTGGAATTTTAAATTCGAATTTGTAGTTAGGAGGCCAAGCAAGACCATTCCAAAATCTCCAAGTAGGCCTATAATATCACAAAACTCATAACACTTTTAGATATATATGAAAACATGTTAATTTCCTAATATTTAATTACAAATTCACTTAAAATACTTAAAATAAATTACTCTGTAAAATATAATGTTAAACCCATATGATCATGAAAATGGTTACTTAATGTAGGGTTATGTAGTTACAAAATTACGGAATGAGGGTAAAATGATGGAAATGTGGGTAAAATTGGATGACATTTTGGAGACCCAACATGAGGATTATGTCATTATAGTACTTTCCCATAGAGGAGCAGGCTAAGACATCTTGACGAAGGCACTATCAAGAGGCAAATTCGAATTTCACAGAAGCAAGATTGGGGTCGCAGACAATTCCTTTCTTGTTGAGAGGGAGTGTTGAAATTGGCAACAAGAAGAGGCTTATAATTTAATTTTCCATTAAATAAATCAGAAAGAAATTATAATTCCACATCACGTGATAACTTATATGAGTTAAATGAGTTAGGAAGACTTAGTTAGCTCAGTCAATTCAAGTTGGGGGTCAAACTGGAGGCATGTAGAGTTATCTCTAAGTTTTAGGAGGTTCAGTTACAGTTTATTTTGAGTTGTAATTGTTTAACTTTAATATTTGAGTTAAAATCAATTTAACTAATTCTAACTGACAGTGGAGCTAGTGAAAGGTCTAGTGAATTAAATCAGAATTATTTCACATGCAGTAATAAATCATATAACTTAATATTCGCTATAAATAGTTGTTGCATGTCAGTTCTACGGAAGACCCAATTGAGTTTGGAGTTAAAGAGAAGTATACTATCAGTTGTACAATTAGAAAATTGTACAGGTCATGCATGAGGTTTTTAGGATGCCTTGGATGTATTGCACAATCAATTATTATGAATTTCCTAATTAATAGGGGCTCAATTTCCCTAGGTATTGCGCAAGCAAAGCTGAGCATCCAGAGGCAAGAAATTGGTTAAGTATTGGACCAAATTTTCTTGGATCAGAGTGAGACAGTTAGAGATAGTGCAGAGAGCTTTCAAGCCTTAGAGAAGCTTTGTATTGTTTCATATTATTGACTTAATGAAATATACAAATAGTGGTGTTTTTAGTTGAGGCTTTCCCCAAATAAATTTGTGTTGTGCGGTTGAATTTTTTTCTCTTTCTTGTTCATTTGATTGTGCGATCGTAACTGGTTTCCGCAAATTGTAGAATAGATTCAAATATTTTGTTTTAGCATATTACAAGATCAGTTGAGTCTATGTGGATTTTCTACAGATGTTAGGTGGAAAATCCAACTGGAAAAAACCATTATTATTGTTGTCTTCATATTATTTTATTAATATTATGAAATTTTTCTTTTACATCTTGCAGTGCTACAGGCTTTTACCAGTGTGCAGGCTCTTACCTACTAGAGGCTACCACCTCCTATTGTTTCTTCAGCTACCACTGGAAGAAAGCTACCACTCCCTCATTGAAGGCTCCAACCCTCAAACTCTTTGTGGCCCCTCATTTTAAAATATTTCACACTGGATCTGCTGCAGTGTTGACGGTTTTTTCTCACTTTAAAATCTCAAATATGAAAATTTAACTCCGGAAATTGTCTCTAAATTTCGTCATCTGCGGGAAAATACCAATTTTTTATTTTACCTCTATTAAGGGCACACATTTCCTTCCAAATATGCACACCTTCTACCTTGTGCATATTTTCTCTTTTTGTCAATGTGCTTTACCTTTTTTAATGTGCATTCAATATTCTTCAAAATGAGCAGAATTCCATCTTGAGCGCAAGTTGAACCACTATAAAGGTGCTTCCTTCCTATATTGATCTCTCTTTTTGCAAACTTTCCCATCTCTTCTGTGAAGTCAGAGAGATTGTAAGTGTGTTATTCCCATGTTCCTTTCATGCACACTCTGATTTAACGCTTCTGCGTTTCATCTCTTGACCAGTTGATCCTGTATCAATTGGGTCGTATTCATACGATGTATTATTGCGCTAAAAGTGAAAACCCTCCCATTCTTGTCAATGTGTGCATTCAACAATGGAATGAGACTAAATATACACAATCAAATCTAACGCCTCCAAGAGCTCAATCGTCTTCTATGTATCCACTATTGATTTTTGTAGCATCGGAAAGTGCTCTAAGCCCCAAATTTGGTGGAGAGGCTTAGACACATGTATTCCAAAGAACCCAAAAATTGTTTGTGAAAATTCCACTCAGATCATGTTTTGTTAAAATAATTAATTATTTTAATGGATACCCTACAGAGTGAGAATGATCTAGAAAACAAAGATCAAGTCATGTTATAATCTTAGTCATTGATTAGAGAACTAATCTATGTCATTGATTTCTCAACAAGAAGACTATAAAGGAAGGCTTGATGGTCATTTGGAAAGACACACACGAAGTGAATATTGAGATTGAATTCTTCTGACAGATCAGTGCTCGGATAAAGATCAGATCTACATAATTCAGTGCAGCGAGGGGCATAGATAGCATCCAAAGAGATATTTTCTCAGTCGTAGAATCATCAGCAAAGAGAGGCAAAGAAATGTCCAGCAGAGCCATCGCAGAGCCATTCAGGGTGATGTAGAGGTTGCGAAAAGCCACGTACGGCTACGTAGAGATTGTGCAGGGGCTCAGAGGGTTTTCGAGATTTCACTGTCAAAACTGATCTAGAAGCCGGAAATCGGGGTGTGAAATGGGGAGGTTGAGATCTGTGACTCCAGGAGTCAGATCAATCCACAACTAGGGTGATGCAGTGCTTAGAGGAGGTGACACAAAGCCTACACAATGACTGCACAGAGGTTGCGCAATGACCTCAAGGGGCAGCTTCTCCAGTGTCTAGATAAGATGGATTTTCCAATGATTGAGTGAGGTATTCTCACATGTTCTTTCTGCCAGTATTTCTCTCTGTAACTGAATAACCCTTGAGTTATTCAAAGATGTATTTAGAAATTTCTAGTGCTTAATAATACAAACCCTCAGATCTATTGCATTGGTTTTCCCGCATTGGGTTTTTTCAGGGACTTAGTCCAAAATAAAGGTTTCCTATGTGTGATTGATTTCTTGCTCGGTTTCCTTGTTTCGGAATCATTTTAATTAAGTTTATGATGCTTAAGTAGTTACTTTAATAATACATATCTAAATTAGTTTTGTAAATGTAATTTACATAATAAGAGAAGTAACTCAGATAGTTGCAGTAGGATTCCTTAGATTGTGAGATCTAGGAATTTTCACATCCACTAGTATTCAACTAACCCTAATGCAGATTATGTTCTCACTCGTTCCAGGCACAACGCCTCAAAAGGAAAACCATCAACTACGATCCAGCTGGCGATCTCAACTCTCCATTTATCACAATGAGCACAATTCTCTATTGAACGTGTGTTCAATGCTCTTCTTTCCAACAATTTACCTTCACATGCAAAACATGTGGTCCTCATTTGTTTTGGAAATTATGGAATCTTAGGCATATTACCGACGCTCTATTACAACTATAAACAAATTGTAACATTTTACTCATTTTCCCAATGCTTTCTAAGAAAATACTCAACAAATTCATATGAATTCTACATACAACGATTTACTGCAAGTGTTATTCCTTATTTTCCACCCATGATTTGTAACTGAAATCCACTTACAATTGATCGATTCACAATAGTTAGAATAAATGCATAATTTCAAAATGCCTTACCTTAACAAAGAATATCAGTCGTTTTCAACATTCTCCATGACTGACAAACTTAAAAACCCAACATTGTCTTGTGTTAGATGTGAAATTTTTTGAAACTTTACACTTTATGCAGAAATTATTACTGTTAATCTGGTTATGCTCCTCCTACTTAGATAAGTTATAACTGAATAAATTCAAGTTAAAATCGAAGCGAAACACATAACAGTTCTTCACCAATTCAGATCTAGAATAAGTGCATGCAGACATAGACAAAGTGACAGATATTTTCTAGACAAATAGTCCGTGGAAAAATCCAATGCGAGAAAACCGGTCCTCTGGCTGTTGGAGCGTTTTATTATTAAGAATTTTTTAAATACAACAAATCTGGGTTCCAGATTTTGAAAACCTGACAGCGAGATAATAGATCTACAACTCATTGGTTGTTCTAAAGCCAAAATAATGACTGATCGACACCCTCAAACGAGATTTACAGAACTCAGCCAAGATTAGGGCCTAGAAACCTTGGCATTGTCCTAGAAAGCCTTTGTGTCAACCTCTGAAGTCTCTGTGTCCCTCAGTGTTGCTCTGGAAAGGAATGTGTTACCCCAGACTGCGTGATGTAATCCTTACGCTACCCCTTAGGGTCTCCGTGTAACACCTGAGGGTTTCTTGCTAAAAATCACGCTATCCTTGAGGGACTGTCTGTCCAGCACCTTCATAGCACAGTTGCTGCCCTTCCTATTGCTCCTCTCTTGCTTCTCTGTGCTGCCTCTCTGAGCTTATCTCTGTCTCTTGTTGATTCTATACCCTAGGATCAGATCATCACCTTGGCCTAAATTCCCCTCTCTGCAGCTAAAACACTTCTGAGAATTCTTAGCAACCCCGCCCTAGAATCTCAACTTAGCTTCAGTGCTCTGCCTCTCTGTGTCTTTACAAATGACCCCAAGCCTTTCCTTTTTACTTTTCTCGTTGGGAAACCAACGGCCATGATTAGATCTTGAATCAATGGCTAACATTAAAAGAAAACTTGATCCATGTGAATCAAGACAATTTCATCACATGTTTAATTAAATTCACTTTAATTATTTAAGTTCCCTAAGTTTTAACCTAGGAAATACATTAAAATAATTAATTAATTTAATATCTCCTAAACCAGATGAAATTTCCCAAATCAATTTCTGGGTCTTGCAGATCTAGTCCCTCCACAAAATTTGGGAGCTAGAGCACAACTGATGCTACCCCAAATACACAAAATCTCAACACTCTCTCTTAGCATCAAGGGTGCGCTCTAGCAATACATCACACTATGCATTACAATACTTTGGGTATTGGTTTTGTGTTTTTGATGCTTGGCCTGCTGCCACTCAACACTGCATTATTGTTGCCATTTTGTATTGCTGCCCATGACTCTGCCACTACCACTGCAACCTCTGTACTGCATCTCCCTCTCAAAATGATGCATCTGCACTGCTCATAGCACTGCCATTGTTGATCTGTTGCACTGCAACTTTAGTTGTTGAGAGAAATAACGGAATCTCCTGCCCAATATTTGACAGACAAGTCAGATGGGTTGCATCCTCATTACTGAAGCTACATAGGCTACAGATATGTGTTGGCATCTGAAGGATGATGCACAGCTACAACTCTGCATTGCGTAAGCAGACTCCCTCTGCACTACTGAAGTCACATCAGCCCCTTGTGCTGAAATCTCCAACGTTGATGCTACATTGTGTTGTCCCTCGGAATCCTTTTGCGCTGCTGCAACTCTACACTGCGTAAGAAGCTCTGCTCTGCGATACTGTTGCTTCTACGTTGTTGTTGCTCTGCTCTATGTTGCTCCTCCCAGTCTTTCAGACCTGTCTCTGCTTCCTCTGTGATCTATGCACCAACTGCTCCACTTGTCCCGCTATTGTCTTAAGGTTTTCGAAGCTCGCATGTGATCCAAGAGATGAGCTTCTCAAGGATCCTACCTTACTTCTATGTAGCTCCTCTACATATCCATGTCGCCCTACCTATGTGGTTCATGAGCACTCATGGCTGCATCATCTTCTAATCCATCATCTGCCACAATAGCCTTGGAAGAAGAAGCTTCCTTGCCCTTTTTCTTCTGAGGACAATTGCTGGAAAAACATCCCATTTCACCACACTAGAAGCACTTGATCTTTGACAGATCCTTCTTCTTCTTTCCCTATTGCCTCTTTGATGCTGAGGGTTTGTCTTCTTCATCTTATTTCTTCACTTTTCTCAATCCAGAGATGTGTTGCTTCTTGGGGAATCTGCGAAGTTCTTCTTGATGCAGAATTGACCACAAGTTGTCCCAATCTAGGAGGTCCGCTCTGCCCAAGATACTTTGGACAAAGGTTTCCCACTCATCCATGACTGCATTTAGGGGGCAGTCCTGACTATCACATCGTCTTCCATCTTAGCACACGTTTCAGTTAACTGATCTCTGATTGATTGCAATCTGAATAGGAAATGCTCCATGTCTTCTCCCTTGGTCATCATGAATGACCTCACCTGTGTCTCCAACAACATCTTTCTTTGGACAGATTTTCCCTCATATAGGGAGATTAAGGCCTTCCACATCTCATTAGTATTCTTCTTCTCAGCTAAGTGTGGTACAATATGGTCCTTAATTCCATCCATAATCATCTGCTTGGCATGCCTAGCAGCTTCCTTATGCTTTAGTGTGACTAGAGTTTGCTCTACATGGTCTCTAAGATTGTATGCCTCAAGGACTATCAAGATACTTGCCTTCCAAACTGAAAAGTTTGAGAGGCCATCTAGCCTATCTTGATCACGCAGTCCTTGAGGAGCCATCTGCTCAAAAATTTGTTGGAGCTTCCTTTTCTCTTTGCTAGAGAAATGGATATAATGCCCTTGGTGAAATAGGCACTCTCTGCTCCCTCTAACCACTGATTTCCCTCCTTGGAAATCTGCCAACTATGATTTAGCTCTCTTTGATCCTCTTATCAATCTGCAAGTTTCTTTGGCTAGAAACTCTCTAAGAAGTTGATATCCTCCCGCTCTTTGTCACTTGTGCTTAGGCTAAAAAATTTAAAAACTTCAGAGATTTAACCCCACTAGCACCTTCTGAATTTATGCAACTTCTCTTCACTGTTTTCTGGATCTAACAGATTCAGATCTGCATCACACGGGCAGGATTCAGACTAATCTAGCGTTGTTTTTGTGCTGCCTCTGTGCAGTAATTGCGTGGGCTTGCTAGGAGATAGTGTTAGACTGCGTCATCCTTCCCTCTGCGTGAATATGCCTCCGAAAATTGTGTTGTCCGTTTAGATCTGCATTTCTGCTGCTTTATGCAGCTAGAACCTTCAATCTCTTGTTGGTGACCCTCTTAGATCTACAATTGCTCCGATACCATGTGAAAATTTCTGAATCTTGACAGTTTATGCAGAAATTATTAATGTTAATCTTGTTATGCTCCTCCTACTTAGATAAGTTATTAACTGAATAAATTCAACTTAAAATCAAAGCAAAACACATAACAGTTCTTCACCAATTCAAATCTAGAATAAGTACATGCACACATAGACAAAGTGACACAAATATTTTCTATACAAATAGTCCCTAGAAAAACCCAATGCAGGAAAACCTTTGTTCTGGCTGTTGGAGGGTTTTATTATTAAGAATTTTCTGAATACAACAAATCTAGGTTCCAGATCTGGAAAGCCCGACAGAGAGATAATAGGTGTACATCTCACTGGCTGTTCTAAAGCCAAAATAATGATTGATCCACACCCTCAAACGGGATTTACAGAAGTCGTCTAAGATTAGGGCCTAGAAACCCCAGCGTTGTCCTAGAAAGCCTCTGTGTCAGCCTCAGAAGCCTCTACATCCCTCAGCGCTGCTCTGGAAAGGGTTGTGTTACCCCGGACTGGGTGACGCAGTCCTTATGCTGCCCCTTAGGGTCTCTGTGTAACCCCTGAGGGCTTCCTGCTGAAAATCACGTTGTCCTTGAGGGACTATGCAACACCTGTGTAGCACAGTTGTTGCCCTTCCTGCTGATACTCTTATGCTTCTCTGTGCTGCCTGTCTAAGCTGATCTCTGCCTCTTTGTTACACAGTAATTTGTCACCGTCCCTACCATTCCCCGTCCCGCACAATGGAGGACCCATTTTGTGACCTGTGAACATTGTCATGCCTTGAAAACATCATCAATGCATTCCTCTAAGCATGAGCTTTATTTTCCCTTGAGACATCTCCTTGCAAAAATCATGAAAAACATCCCTTTTTGCATTGGCACGGGCAGTCAGTTCAAGACTCGCGCCAATGAGGAAAATCCTACAAAGAGGTCGCGCCACTTGGCGCTCTGTCATAGAGCAGCAATCGCGCCACCCATTTTAGGGACTGTTTTTTAAATATGGATGGCGGAAGTTGAGTTCAAACAAACTCACAACCACTGCCTATCTTGGGTTGGGAGGTTTGGCTGCGGGAGTTCTATGGAAGGGAATTGGTTTTGCCACCTCCCATGGAACCTTCCTTGTTGATAGGGCCAATCCCACCACAATAGGGATCCCAACTCCCTCCTTCCCCATCTATAAAAGCCTGCTCAATTCCATAGCAAGCTAGTCTTGAAGTGCCTAAGCTTTGAATCTCCATATTCCCAAGAGCCTTTGTGCTATAAGAGCCCTCTTTCTTCCCTTAAGGCCGACTCAAGTAAGGAGACTATCGTCGAGAGACTCTGGAGAGGTTTTCCCTTTCCCTGGCGAGCTTTGCGAGACGTGAACGACTGGAGACCCATCCGAAGGGGAACACGACGTCAGAACATTGGTTGTAATCTTTCTTCGATTGTTATTTAATGAATGATTACGATTATGGTTCCACTCTGTTTTCAATGATGTTAATATGAGTAATATCCTTTCTGACTAATATTTAGTTACGTATGCCGGATTTTATGCTTGTATCTGTTTGTTTCTTACATGTGCAGGTGTCCATCCACGGAGATCGTGGAGGATCGTGATCTGCCGAGGCTGAGGAACGGGAACGCTCTCTTCTTCAGATCGTAGCATTGGATTCCAGGTAGGCTTCCATATTTAGTCTTTTCATTCGTAACTAGGAACTTGCGTCGTAACATTTTTGATTGTTGCTAGACCCCTGCTGGGCTAGTAGGGATCGCCTCTGTCCGCAGAGGGGATTTACCTCCTCAACACTCTTGTTGATTCTAGACCTTGGGATCAGATCATCCCCTTGGCCTAAATTCCCCTCTCTATAGCTGAAACACTTTTGAGAATTCTTAGCAACCCCACCCTAGAATCTCAACTTAACTTCAGTGCTCTGCCTCTGTGTGTCTTTACAAATGACCCCAAGCCCTTCATTTATACTTTTCTCATTGGGAAACCAACGACCATGATCAGATCTTGAATCAATGGCTAAGATTAAAAGAAAGCTTGATCTGTGTGACTTAAGACAATTTCATCACATGTTTAATTAAATTCACTTTAGTTATTTAAGTTCCCTAAGTTTTAACTTAGGAAATACATTAAAATAATTAATTAATTTAAGATCTCCTAAACCAGATGAAATTTCCCAAATCAATTTATGGGTCTTGTAGATCAAATGTGCTCTAGTCCCTCCACAAAATTTGGGAGCTAGAGCACAACTGATGCTACCCCAAATACACAAAATCTCAACATTATAAACAATATATGAATTCAATATTGAATTAATCTACAACCTAAAAAAATTCCACTCTGGATTTCCCCACAAAGAATTTTATTGTCAATTGTACATAAACTAATTACACACTAATGACATGAAATCCTTAATCCATTTAATCATAATTGTTACAAATTAATGGCCTCATCAACCAATATGGTCGATCTTTGTTGGCCATTTTCTTCCCTATCTAACTACACACACCTATTCCTCTCTATCCCACACACGTATATTCTAAATCCTTCTTCTTTTCATTCATATTCAATTACAAAGGAATCTGAAATTAATTCAGGTCCACAAATCTTGCAACAAAATCCTATTCTAGGATTCCTAGATCCACTTTTTTCTCAAGAGATCTAACTAACCCCTAATCTCTCTTACTTCCTCACATATTCTCGAGATCCATCCTTTAGATCAGAATTAGCTTCCATTTCATTCTGATTTACATTTTCCAACAAACAATTTTAGGATAGTAAAATATACGGAAAATTACACAAATACACACAAACCCCTAATCTAGTCAAAATGGATTTTTACTTCAAGGTAAGATGCTCTTGCATCATACTCCCAAGGTAGAAAATTATCATGGTCTCATGACCATGTGCCTTCATATGCTGACAATAAACTCCTCCTAGATCCCAAACTTTTGTTTGTAGTTAATCTTCAATCTCGCTTTGTTGTTGTTTTCTTACTACTTCCAGTTGTCCAGGTCTCCATACCTTATGTTGTTGTTGTCCTTTTCCTCTGCTGGCACGCCTTTTTTGAGTCAGTTTTTCATCTTTGTTGGTTGTTATCTTTCTTTTATTATACTTTTTCTTGGGTATCCTCCTCATCAGTATCCATACCTCTTCCATCACTTCTTCAATCTATGTTTTTGGCTAGACTCTGTTGCTATCACTATCTTCTTTTTCTGCCAAAGTTGCAATTCTTTTGCCTAATTATGGCTTGCATTTCCTTTCACCAGTTTATTGTCCACTCTCTGCAATCAACTTTTCATTATTTCTGAATACAATCTCTTCTTCATCTAACTCTGCTTTTACAATTTGAATGTGCACGATTTGGTTTCCTATCCTTCTCTCCAAGGAGTTCAATTATACAAACAATTCGACAAATCTACCTTGAATTTCTTTGGTATCTTCCATGTAATCTTCATTGTTTTCTTCCTTGATCAATCCTTTAAAAAAAATTTCCTTGTCTTCATTTGTGTTTTTTTCCTCCATCATCAGACTTCCTATAAGAATATTCTTAGGAGATGTTCTTTCCTTTCCTTCATTTGCACCGTCTTCAAGGGGTGATATTAATTCATTAACAACTCTTTGGCCAAACTCATCATTTTCAAAATCCCTAAACACATCTTTATTTATGAAGTCTTTCGTTTATGCCATTTCCTTTTGAAGGTTTAGCTCTTCATCCTCCACACTTGCATAATAACTTTGGTTCATCATCCAAGAAATAGACAATGTCAATTATCTTCTCCTAAATCGGAAATCAAAGACGACATTTCTTCCATTTCCTCTGTCATATTAGTTTTCCTGGACACTTTGGCCCCTTCAAAATCAGCCAACAAATGCTCATAAAATTGTTTTAATTCTAGTACCTCCTCAAGAAGCCTCATTTCTTTATTTTCTTGTATAAATATATAATTTAAGCACTGATCACCACCAATCACACCTGAAAACACACACAACTTGTCAAATTAAAAAACATAGGTCTCCTCTTCCTCCAAGGCTTAAATGCCTCTTACACCTATATAACTTTTACAAATTATTCTCCAACACCTTTGGCTTCTTATGTGCCAAAGAACACGTACCTTTCAACAACATTTCTTTCAAACTCAACTGATTTGAGTTCCTCCTTTAGCCTATTATACTCCCTTTTTTCCAATTCATTTGCAAAGAAGGCCATCTTACCTTCTTTTTATGCAATATCCATCCATAACACTATTTCTTCTCCAATTCTTCATATTGTTGTTTCAACTTATCAAATTATACTCTCAATTAAGACAACTCCATATTTATTTCTTCTTCAGTCATTCTTCCTTTCATTCCAACTGCTTTGGCATCCTTTCCTTTTTCTTTGTGACTTTCCCTTGAACCCTGCACATGACTATCAATAGTCATTTTCACCTTTCTCTCTTGTGAACTTTCCTTGTTCACCTGTGAGTTGTAAGAATCATATATCTCTCTGTAACAAGTCTGCAACTTGCTACCAATACCAAGCATCCCCTTGGTATCTTCTCTCTTTCTCTTGGCAATTCTACCCACACTCTCTTGTGGAATTGCCTCACAATTTCTACCAACTTTTGTTTATTGGAAGTTGTCCTCCTTTTGCTTCTCTGTAGTAGAACATTTCTCTTACTTTCAATGAGAATGTTTGCCCCTCAACTTTCAAGTTTTAAGGCTTCTAGACTTCATCTGGTCCCTTCTCTCTTTTTTGAAAACTCTATTGCCCTTTTTCAACAATTTCATTTGCTGATGGGTTTTGTCATAATTCTCATCTGAGCTATTCGGTTTCTCTGTTCCTTTCCTTCCATAGCTTCACTGTTATGGTGGTTTCTATATTTTCCTTTATCACAATTTTTCGTTGTATGACTACTACTAACTCTAACTATTCTTCAAGAACAAAGTAATAACAAAAAAAAATAAGGATTTGCACCAAGAAACAGTATTCCCAGTTCACTTATCCAACAATTCTCTACCAAAAGAAAACTTACTTTGTACTCTCTCAACCAATCAACCTTAAGAGCACACTAACTCCTTCACTTCCTAGCTCTGCTGTTCTGTAACCCTTTCAAGAGCTATCATCCTCTAAATTTCCCCTTGTCTGCAATCTCCAATTTAGGTTCACAAATCGTTGTTTTCCTTCCTTTCATTGTATTACTTCACAACTCCACATATATCCACAGGTCTATTCATGAGCATTGATAGTAACCTACACACTTTCCAAACAAGCATTGAACACAACACAAACAATATGAAATTCAGTAAGATTCTACATCACTTTTGCTTTAGTTTTAGATCCTTCAATTTCATAAAATCCATGTCACCAAAATTTTCCTCCTACTTCAAGACTTCTTTCAAAAATCTTGGCAGATAAAATAGTGGGCATAGTTGGTGCAATGAAACTATTGACTAAAATCTATTGGAAACGATTCTTACAACTCTTACACGCTTCGACATCCACAAATCCTTGTTAGTGGCTCAAATTGTTGAAATTTTTGAAAATGAATTAACCCAATGATCTAACATTGAAATAAAGTGTTACAATCATGGCTCACTCCCTTCTAGAAGCTCTTTACTCCACGCTTATAAATGCAATTTTACTCTTTGTTTGACAGTTCTCCACACATGTACTCTTCTCCACACGTTGCACGAGTTACACTCCTTGCATATTGTCACCTATACAAACAAAAATTTAAACACGACATCCACGTAGATGGGAACAAGATCATCTTACTTCACACTTCACTTTTCAGTTCTCATCCCATTGTTCATGGTAACCTCAAACACTATACCACTGTGCCTATGTGATAAAACTTGTGTTCACATTCTCTCTTATGTTGTGAAATTTGTAACAATGATCTATTGAGGGACATCACGGATCTTCTATTTTCCTTTTTCTATATCAATTTCTCATCTTATTTGATGGTCTCAAATTCCCAACGATGGATTCTTTCCATCTATAAACACTTACATCTCCTTCCCAGTGGCGAATCTTTGTGAGTGACTCGCTTGACTTGTTTTTCACTAAGTCAACTCATCATATGGCATATTAAATTTATCGTGTGTCTTCATTTATGCTAACAACACTTCCACGAGCCCACTTCTTGTTCCATGAAGCAATAGCTCCAACTTCAATTTATGTGGAATAATACAATAGTCCAATGCAACACTATATGCAACATGGAATTATAACTACACAAAATTTTCCACAATGATTTATGAAGAAAATCTCCACACACAACAACTCTCATCCAACCGTGCTCTGATACCACTTAATGCAAAGCGGGCTTTTCTTTCTCACTTTAAAATTTCAAATCTGAAAATTTAACTCTGGAAATTGTCTCTCGATTTTGTCATCTGCATGAAAATACCAATTCTGAATTTTACCTTTGTTAAGGGCGCACCTTTCCTTCCAAATATGTGCACCTTCTCCCTTATGCACATTTTCTCTATTCGTCAATGCACTTTACCTTTGTTAATGCGCATTCAAGATTATTCAAAATGTGCATAATTCCTTCTCGCATAGAAGTTGAACCATTAAAAATGTGCTTCCTTCCTATATTGATCTCTCTCTGCGCAAACTTTCCCATCCCTTATGCATGGTCAAAGAGATTGTAAGTGTGTTCTTGTAAATTTTTGTAGATGTTCTATGCTTGATGCAACTTTACTTTTTATCCCAATATCAGTCAACAATCACATAAACAACAAAGTAAAATTCTGATAGAACATACCAGTGGATCGACAAAAGACAAGCCAAAAATATATAAGTGTGATGGTGCGTTACGGTGATCAGCAGGATGCTTCAACCAGCAAAGTCTCAATACGGTTAGCCAACCAAGAATGTCACACAACCCTCTAGGATAGCCAAAATGGTCAACTCAAAAGTCAACCCAAAAGTCAACATTGTTAGTCAATGGTCAACGCAAATAGCAGCAGAAACTAGGTCAACGCAGAAAAGTCAAAGTCAACATCTAGCCTTGAGAATAGTGCCAAAAAATGCGGATTTGAAAGATCGAAATTTAAGGAGAGTTTCAAGTCCATTTGACCTTGTGTTAACCAAAGTCAACGCTGGTCAAAGTTGCTGCAGAAACCCTAGGCTGAAAACATAAAGAGTTGTTGCTGAATTTCCCATGTGTGGAGAGAAGAGCCTCCAAGGTCATCGAACCAATCAGATGAGGAGAGAGAAATGTGTGAGGATGAGATGAGTGAAAATGTCCTCCAATGTTGACCAATTTATATCCATCAGTAAGGGTGTGTGACACAACTATTGGGGCACAAAACCTTAAGGTCGACCTGCACATATTTTGAATAAATTCAAAATAAATGTTCTACTCATCGGATTAAGATGATCTTTAGATCGATCTTGCACCTCTCTGAAAGAGGAGTCCAACAAAAATATTGGCATCTTCATCTGAGCATCACAACATGGAGTTTGGACCTAGTTGTCCAAAATTAACACTCCCTCTCAACTAGCGAGAACACCATCCACCTGTGAAATCCAAACATCGTGCGTCATCCCGTTGTAACTTGCTTTGTTGGCTTCTTTATTTCAGAACAGAAGTGGGTCAGTCACAAAGATACCATTCCCAACTGACAAATTCAGCCCAGAGGTCCGAAAACTCTATAAGACTCATAAAGAGTCTCGTACCAACCCGAAGTTGGTTTACCTGACCCAAAGTCAGTTGGAACTCTGAAACCTCACTATACTTGATCCCAGATCAAGTGGTTGGACCGTGCCATCCTAGATAGAGATTACAACAATCTTTGATTGTTGTGTAACCAGCTCCAAAAAGAGAAGAAAAGAGATATAAACGCCTTAGAAATGAGCCACTTCGAGGGGGCAACCTCCAATACATTACATAAATGAACAATTCTTGGATGATACAAATGAACAAAACCTCCTTCTATATATAGGAGTCCATGGAGCCACAATATAATCCTAGTGGGGCCACAATGTAATCCTAGCCGACCTAACAATAATAATGTAAGGGCACAATAATAACAATATGAGGGTTACAGGGGTACAACAATAATAATAAGTGGGGCTACACTAACATAATAAGGGACTACACTATTAATATAGGGACTTAACATGCCCCTCTCCTTCAAACAAGTGTTGTCCTCAACGCTTGATTATTTCTTGATGCTTCTGTATAAAATTCTCATCCTACCATGTGGAATCTTCTACAGGAAAGTTCTTCCACTTGCTAAGATACTATGAAATTGATCTTACTTGTCGAGTTCTTGTTTTTGTGACTGCTTCAGAACTTCTTTCGATGTGATGTTGATATTCCTGTTGCTTCATTAGATTCTGCACCAAAGTTGGGTTATCCTTTGAGAGTTGGAGAACTTGTTGTTGATGCTCGCTGTGATCTTCCATTAATTTATCATCCATATTAGCTATTATTTGATCCTTCAAACCATCCAACTTAGCCTCCATTTCTGCTTTTCAACCATCTATTTCATCTTCGATTTCTCTTCATAAGATCGAAACTTGTTGCACTTGGTACCGTAATTGTGATATCTCATACTGCAACTCTTCCTCTTCATGCGTCATAGTATAGATTTTTGAGGGATTAATGGGTATGGAATTATTTTTTGGAGGCATTATAGAACCCAATACTGATAAAAATTCTAAAATATGCACTTAGAATCACTTCAATTGCTTTTTCAAACAAACGTTATGCAATTTTAAAAACCAGATACACACCTTTCTCTTGCTTTTGAGGAGCTAGATATTGAAATTGTATTATATCTGTAATTGAAAATATTCAATATCTGAAATTCAGCCCTGTAGTAGCCCTCTGAAGCTTATTTCAAATGCCACAGGTCTGATCTAATTTGGATTCTCCAAGACCAAGTTATGTCCAATCTCCCACAATGACCTAATTTTGGACTGGTTCAGTAGAGCAAACTTGTAGGACTTGCCACGTGTCACTGTTTTGTCCTTTGTCTCTGAAATTGATAGCCAAGAAACTAAATTCTGTGTACTTGCGACCAATTTTTACGGCACTCCAATCCAATGCCCAAAGAGAGAGTTATTGAACTTTTCCCACGATCACCTCTTTGAGATGAAATTCAGGAGCCTGAAAAAGCACTACCTTCCACATATCATATCTCCAAAAATATTGCGAACCAAGCTCTGAATTTTTTTGACGAATTTCCTTAGGATTTCAACTTCGCACCATACGAATTTCAGATTCTGAACCTTCGTAGAAAAAAATGTATAGCGAAAATGCCATAATGACCTGTTTAGGAGCTTGAAAAAATACCTAACTTCCACAGATGATATCTCCGAAAATATTGCGAACCAAGCTCTGAAATTTTTAGACAATCTTCCTTAGGATTTTGGCTTCATACCATAAAAAGTTCAGCTTCTGAAACTTCATAGAAAAAAATTTATAGCGAAAATTCCACGATGACCTGTTTGGAGCAGCGAAACCCTAGAATCCAAAGCTCTGATACCAAATGTTGTGTAACCAGCTCCAAATAGAGAAGAAAAGAGATATAAACGCCTTAGAAATGAGCCACTTCGAGGGGGCAACCTCCAATACATTACATAAATGAACAATTCTTGGATGATACAAATGAACAAACCCTCCTTCTATATATAGGAGTCCATGGGGCCACAATATAATCCTAGTGGGGCCACAATGTAATCCTAGCCGACCTAACAATAATAATGTAAGGGAAAAATAATAACAATATGGGGGTTACAGGGGTACAACAATAATAATAAGTGGGGCTACACTAACATAATAAGGGACTACACTATTAATATAGGGACTTAACACTGATGCGTCCATCAATCTTTCCTACTAGTCTCTAGCTTTTCCCACCTCGCTGGCCAAATGAGAGGTACTTCCCATGAGCCCTGAACTCCATGGGTAGGATGCATATGGGGCACAGATAATGAGAGGTGAACCAAATCAATCATCACAACGGTGGGGCAGAAGCACACAACTAAGGTTTGGCAAGCCTAGCCCTGTGGTTGCTTATAGCTCCGAGAAGCTATCCCCAAAGCCCCCAGAGCTCCCAGAGCTCATCGTCCAACAGGACGCTCAGCATAGGGTCGTTCCACGATACCAATATTCTCCCGGAAGGTTAGGAACTTGACCTTCCCCAGGGGCTTTGTGAGAATATCTGCAACCTGCTCATCAGTTCCTATATGATCGAGCCTTACGGCGCTTCGTTGTACCATATCCCAGATAAAGTGGTACTTGATATCAATATGCTTGGATTGATCATGGAACACATGATTCTCAAACAACAGAATCCCACTCTAGTTATCACAGAGTATCACGGTGGTATCTAGCACATGCCCGAACAGTTCACTGAAGAGCTTTTGCAACCAAACTGCTTCACAATAGGCCATACTCGCTGCAATGTATTCGGCCTCCGCGGTGCTTAAAGCCACTGACTTCTGCTTTCTGCTCATCCATGATATTGAAGCAATATCCTGATGTGCTCTTACGATCCACCACACTGCCAGCCCAATCAACATCAGTATATCCATGGAGTGTCACGCTCTCGGTAGTGTATCTCAGCCCATGATTTATCGTGCCATGAAGATATCTCAACAGATTCTTGGCACTAACCCAGTGAATGTGATGAGGCTCAACCATATGTTGACTCAAATTGTTCACTGCAAAACATAGGTTTGGACGGGTGTTCACTAAGAACATAGGGCCCCTACGAGTTGACGATACTCAGTAGGATTTGCCAGCACGGGCCCAACAGCGTTGCCACTCAACTTCTTAAATTTGAGCTCCATCGGTGTCGATACGAACTTACAGTCCACCATACCAAATCTTTCCAGAAGCTTCACAATATATTTTCCTTGAGAAAGGAAAATCTCGCAAGGTCTCTGCCAGAACTCCAGGCTTAGGAAGTAATGCATCAGTCCTAGGTCCTTCATCTCGAAGTCAGCAGCGAGCTCCCTTTTTCACTAATGAATGACAGGGTCAGCACTTGTCAGGAAGAGGTCGTCCACATACAGCACCAGAATAAGAGGATTTTCTCTATCAACCTTGAAGTAAAGGTTCAGATCAACATTACTATGAGTGAAGCCCAGCTTCATTAGGTAGCTATATATCCTCTCGTACCAAGCTCTGGGTGCTTGCTTCAACCCATAGAGGGCTTTCTTCAACCTGCAGACATGGGTGTCCCGATCCTAGACTTTGAACCCCAGAGGTTGCTCCACATACACCTCTTCCTTTATCGCACCATGCAGAAATGCATTCTTCACATCCATCTAATGAAAACTTCATCCTTGCGTAGCAGCAAGGGCTATGATAGATCAGATGGTGGTATATCGAGCCACTGGTGAAAATATGTCATCATAGTCTACACCTTTTTGAGAGAAGCCACAGGCAACGAATCTTGCCTTGAACTTTTCAACACTTCCATCATATCCATGCTTGATCTTATAGAGCCATTTCGAGGTGACAACTGCTTTGTCCTATGGTCTTGGAACTACATCCCAGACATCATTCTTCATTATGGACTCATAATCTTCGTGCATAGCATCCTTCCAAACTTGATGCTTTACGGCTTCCTCAAAAGATCTAAGCTCAGATTGTACAATAGTGCTCATGGCTGCTAGATACCCTTGGTATCTATTCGACTTCTTTCTTTCACGGAATGTCCCCCTTGGGGCCATATGTCCCTCGACATCCTCAAGAGTGTCCCTGAGCCATGATGGTCTTTTCCTTATCGAAGGAGGTGGATTAATCGGGTCCATCAGTCCTTTAACTGTTGATCAGCGGTTGTCATTGATGTCAACCCAAGCAGCACCAGGGGCTAACCCAATATTGCATGGGAATTTTTACTTACCAAATTAATATATTCTGGGTCAATAATGCTTTTGATGGTTTCTACTTGTCGATATGTTTCCATTGATATATGGCACGCCATGTAATTCATCACGGTTTGAGAGATATTCATGTTTGAAGTTTGTACCCCCAGTTAGTGGGCTAAAACCCAATGGAATTGGGGCATGGATCATTGAAAAGTCATAATTAATATTTTTTTATGCTCCTAAAATCCCTTCCACGTTCACTTGTTAAAGCCCCTCTCAACTTAAGCATTCATATAAATTGTGATCTTCATTTCCTCCTTATGCAAGGGATTCGGCCATCTGAAACAGGTCATCTTGGAATTTTCGCTCTAACTTTTTTTCTACGAAGGTTCAGAAGCTGAAATTTTTATGACGCGAAGCCGAAATCCTGAGGAAGCTGCAGTAAAAATTTCAGATCAAGGTGCGCAATTTTTTTGGAGATATGATCTGTGTAAGTCAGAGTTTTTGCAGGATCCTGAAATTCATCTCAAAGAAGTGACCTTGGTAAATTCGTCATAACTCTCTCTCTGAGTATCGGATTGGAATTATGTAAGAAGTGACGGATAGTGCACAGTCTGTAATTTTCGCTCTATCAATTTTAGAAACAAATGAAGAAACAATGACACGTGGCACTTCGTACAAGTGCGCTCTCCTAAAACAGTACATAATTAGGGCATTGTGAGAGATTGGGTATAACTCTCTCTTCAAGAATCCAAATTGGGTTAGACCTGTGGCATTGGAAAGATGACTCAGAGGAATACTACAGGACCGAAAATCAGATATTGAGGATCTGAAATGACAGAGATACACCAGATTCAATATCGAGCTCCTAGAAGGCAAGAAAAAGCTAGATCATGTGTTGTCAAGGGTTGCAAAGGACAAGACTTTCTACGGCAGAAAAGCAAAGCAAGGTGCAGCAGATGGTAGCATGACAAGAGCAGCAACCAAGATGTATAACAGCAGCAAGAAGTTCATCATATGAAGTCTTCAAGTGGGCAGCACTGCATACAATCATTGTAAAGGTATCATTGTACCTAGTCATTGTAAATACATTATTGTACAAATTGTACTAGTATCTATCTGCCAAGGGTTGAAGAGGCAACGTTGGGAGGTCTAGGATCATCATTAGGTGTTTGTGTTAAAGTTGGGGTTATGGTCTAGTATATCTTCTTCTTGTACATCATTCTATATCATTGTAAAGTGGACCATTTTCCCTGGTACAGGAGTCCATTCATTTTTTATTCTTCTATAGGGTGGTAGAGTGGTGCTAGGGTGAGTTGTAGCTCATTGGGTGTTGGGGCATCCGTTCAGTTGACTACTGAAGAATCTCGGGCATTGGAGCATCCATCTAGTGGGAACTGGAGAAGAATGCTTTTCTAGATTCTAGGAAGTTGGAGCTTTATTTTCAATTGGAGTTGAAAAGAATTATTAGAAAAGCATTAGGTGGTTTTTGTCCCGGAGTGGGTTTCCACCTTAAAAACAGTGTGCATTTGTGTTCCTCTTGTTTGTTGTTATCATTGTACAAACACTGATAATAATTGAAGATTAACTAATGTTCTAATTGAAAGAAATACTAATTCACCCCCCCTCTCATTATTTCCAACAATTGGAATCAGAGCTTGGTTCCTTCAATAGCAGTTTAACAGCTGGAAGGAGGTCATGGAGCATACCAAGAATGGTGTACCTCTATTCAATGAAAATAATTATGCACTTTGGAAAGGAAGAATGGAGGTCTATCTCTTGGCGCAAGGTTACAAAGTATGGGACACTGTTCAAAATGGATTTACATCAACCGTGGATGAACAAGGTAAGAAGAAATTGGTAAATGATGCAAAAGCAAAGAATATTATTATCAGTGGACTTATTGAATCTGCTTATCATAAGATGTTGGGTTGTAAAACTGCCAAAAATGTATGGGACAAGCTTGAGAATATATATGCAGGTGACTCAAATGTCAAAGAAGCAAAGCTTCAAATCTATAGAGCAAAATTTGAGCAACTCAGAATGAAAGAAGATTGCAACATTGTTGCATACTTTCAATACGTTGATGAAATAACCAATATTTTGGAAGGATTGGGAGAGCCGGTTGACGAGAAGACTATTATACGGAATATTCTTAGAACATTACCAGGGAGATTCAACCCAAAGGTATCGGTCTTAGAATACAGTGCAAATCTGGACAATCTCAGCAAAGAGGAATTACATGGAGTTCTTTGCATCTAGAAACTGTGTTCGTTGCATCTAAGAAAACAAATAAGGATAAACAACCTTCAATTGAAAAGACATGCACCTGCAAGTGTGAAGAAAAGGGAGATGATGAAGAAGGTCTTTCAGATGAAGAATATGCTTACTTCACAAGAAAACTACAAATTGGTAAGGGAAAATTCAAAGGTAAACTTCCATTGATATGTTTCAGCTGTAATGAGGTTGGGAATTTTGCAGCAAAATGTCCAAAAAAAAGTAATGGCAACTCAAAAAGAAAGAAAGGCTTTAAGAAATTCAACAAGCAAGGATCCAAAAGGAACTTTCTCTCTAAAAAAGATAGCTCATCATCCGATGAAGACAATGATAGTGAAGAAGAAGCCAATGAGAGAGTATTGTTTATGGCCAAGCACAATAAACCCAAGCACAATAAGCAAGAGGTATCAAACAACGAAGAAGAAGGATGGACCATAGACGAATTTTATGAGAAAGCAATCAAGCTTATAAAAGATCTCAAGGCGGAGAAGATCCGTTCCAAAACTCTTGAAGAACAAGTTCAAGGTCTCAAAATTGAAGTTGAAGAACAAAAATGCATTGAAGAGTCACTTCAAAAGAAGTTGGAAGAAAGAAACCAAGAAAGGGAAGAATTAGAAGCCGAAGTAGTCTCGCTGCGTGAGGAAGTGAAGAAAGGAAAAACTATCCAAAATTATGCCAACAGCTCAAGGGCACTCGAAGAACTCATCAACAATCAACGATCTTACAATGACAAAACTGGCATCGATTACAAAGAAGAAGAAGAAGGACCTTCTACAACAAAATACAATGAACCTATGAGATCTGACATGCATGTAGACTTCATTAGACAAGATTCGCAAGAACAGCCTTGGAAGACAATCCCTCGACGAAAATTTCCATCCAGGTACCAACATATTTTTTATGGCTACTGTTATTCATGTGGAAAATTTGGTCATAAAGCTATAGAATGTCGCACGTACCCTAGGAACGAATACAATTCTAGGAGATCTGTCAAATATGAACCTCCCAGGGCTCAGCGAAACATCAATAGATTTGAACATTTAAGAAATAATATTGAATGTTACAAATGTCGAAACTTTGGACACATAGCCAAAGATTGCAGACTTGAAAATCCTCCAGAAGAATCTTCGAAGCCACAAAATGAACAAACATGGAAGAAGAAGAAGAATGATAATTGTGTTCTCGCTCTCAAGACTCAAAAGAACAAAGATGTGTGGTATGTTGATAGTGGTTGCTCAATGCATATGACTAGAGATAGAAATAAATTTGTATCTCTGAAAGAGAAGAAGGATGGAACCATGTCCTTTGGAAATCATGGATCTTCAAATGTTATAGGATCAGGTATTGTCACTCTCGAAAGCAAAGATTCTCTAGCCAATAATGTTCTACTGGTTGAAAACATGAATCACAATCTGCTCAGTGTTGGACAAATGTGTGATCAAGGACACACAATACTATTCAACTCCATGAAATGTGAAATCAGGAAAGGCGTGTATGGTGAAATTGTGGCTACAACAAGTCGAGCTCCAAACGACATATATGTTATGGATGAAGCAACTAAAGCATGTCTACTAGCTAAAGAAGATGAAAGTTGGTTATGGCACAAACGAATGGGTCACATAAACTTTGACAATCTTGTCAGGATAAGAAAAAAGGAAGCAGTACGAGAAATGCCGAAAATCTAAAAACCTTCCAACACACTATGTGAGGCATGTCGGCATGGCAAGCAGAAAAAATTCCAATTTAAAAAAAAAGAACACTTTGCATCACATCCATTGGAATTGATACATACTGATCTATGTGGTCCTATGAGAACAAAAGGCTTAGACGGAGAATTATATTTCATGTTAATGATAGATGACTATACCAGGATGACAGCCGTCAGTTTCCTAAAGAAAAAATCTGAAGCATTTGAGTGCTTTAAGATCTACAAGGAGTTGGTTGAAAATGAAACTGATTTGGAAATAAAGTGTTTAAGATCAGATAATGGTGGAGAATTCACTTCCAAATTATTTCAACAATACTGTGATGAAAATGGAATAAAAAGGAAATTTTCAACAGCACGAACACCTCAGCAAAATGGAGTTGCTGAAAGAAAGAATAGAACTATACAGGAAATGGGTAGAACAATGTTGAAGGACTCAAAATTGGATGAAAATTTTTGGGTTCAAGCAATTGATACGGCAGTCTTCATTATCAACCGAAGTCTTCTCAGAAATAATTGCAACAAGACTCCATATGAATTATGGAAAGGAAAACCAGCTAATGTAAAATATTTCAGAATCTTTGAAAGCAAATGTTATATCAAAAGAGAAGATCAAAATTTGGGTAAGTTTGAATCACGTGTTGATGAAGGTATCTTTGTTGGTTACTCACGCAAAAGAAAGGCCTATAAATGCTATAATCTAAGATGAAAACAGATAATGGAGAGCATAAATGTTACATTTGACGAAGATGGTGTTCTAGTGAGTAATGATGAGGATCTAGAATCTTTGAAACTTGAGACAGAGGCTGAAAAAGACACAGATAAAATTGTAGAACAAGAAGCAACTATCAACGAGAACGAAGTAAACAATGATCATCAAGATATACCAGAGCAACAACAAGAAGCTCCTCCAAGGAGAACAAAAGAGTGGATTCAAAAGAGCCATCCATCAAATCAAATCATTGGTGACATAAATGAAGGTCAATAGCTTCGTTCATCACAACAAGCTCACATTGCTTTTCTAGCAACCTTTGAGCCTAGTAGTTTTGAGGAAGCCAGCCAAAATGAACATTGGGTAGCAGTTATGAATGAAGAATTGGATCAAATTGAGAAGAATAACACCTGGGAATTAGTTCCACGACCAAAAGATAAAAATGTCATTGGGACTAAATGGGTGTTCAGGAACAAATTGAATGAAGATGGGCAGGTTACCAAAAACAAAGCAAGATTGGTTTGCAAAGGCTATGCACAAGTGGAAGGAATTGATTTCGACGAAACATTTGCACCAGTTGCCAGAATGGAAGCCATCCGAATGTTTCTCGCCTATGCATGTTCAAGAAAAATCAAAGTCTACCAAATGGATGTTAAGTCAGCATTTCTGAATGGAGAATTAGAAGAAGAAGTTTACATCGAACAACCTGAAGGTTTTCTACTATCACAAAAATAAGACTATGTATGCACATTAAAGAAGGCTCTATATGGCCTCAAGCAAGCTCCTAGAGCATGGTATGCTCGTCTTGATGGATATCTACGTCAACAAGGGTTCAAGAAAGGTACTGTTGATATAAATCTTTATGTACAAATAGATAAAGATAATTTAACAATTGTTGAGGTATATGTGGATGATATAATATTTGGTAGCAATGATGATCAACTAAGTAAGAAATTTTCTACAAAGATGTAAAGTGAGTTTGATATGTCTTTACTTGGTGAGCTAACATACTTCTTAGGGCTTCAAATATCTCAGCAAGAGAAAGGAATATTTATATGTCAAGCCAAGTACATCAAGGAAATGCTCAAGAAATTCAAAATGGAAGATTGCAAACCCGTCCTTACTCCAATGGTAACAGGTTGCAAATTGAGCATAGACAACTCATCTAAGGATGTGGATCAGAAGTTGTACAGATCTATGATTGGTAGTCTTCTATATGTAACAGCCTCTCGGCCAGATGTTATGCAAGCAATTGGACAAGTAGCAAGATTCCAAGCAGCACCAAAAGAATCACATATTATTGTCGTCAAAATAATTCTTCGATATCTAAAGGGCACAGAAGAATATGGCTTGTGGTATCCCAAGGGTAACAATCTCATTATTCAAGCCTTTACAGATGCAGATTGGGCAGGAAGCATTGATGATCATAAGAGTACTAGTGGAGCAACATTCTATCTAGGTGGTTGTCTCGTATCATGGTTGAGCAAAAAGAAAACTTCAATCTCGTTATCTACAGCAGAAGCATAATACATTGCAGCAGCATCATGTTGTACTCAAGTCCTTTGGATGAAACAAACTTTGCAAGATCTTCAAGTACAATTCAGTGAGCTTATTCCCATATTCTGTGACAACACTAGTGCCATCAGCATCTCCAAGAATCCTGTCATGCATTCAAAAACAAAACACATTCCAATCAAATATCATTTTGTTAGAGAACAAGTTGTTGAAAAGAATATCAAACTTGAGTATGCTTGTTAAAAAGAATAAATTGCTGATATCTTCACTAAACCTTTACCTCGTGAAGCATTTGAATATCTTCGTCAAAAGCTTGGGATTCTCCCAAGTTCTCATTAGATTTTCCTCTTTCAAGACTATAAAGAGAGAGTGGAAGTGTGTATAGGTCCGCAGGATGGTTGTGTTTCAGGGGGAGTTACCCTTTGCCATTGATGTCAAAGGGGGAGAGAATGTTGTAGGAAGAGGTGCCATGATCACAAGGGGAGTACTTGTGTTGCCATCAATGCCAAAGGGGGAGATTGTTGATCAACGGTTGTCATTGATGTCAACCCAAGCAGCACCAGGGGCTAACCCAATATTGCATGGGAATTTTGACTTACCAAATTAATATATTCTGGGTCAATAATGCTTTTGATGGTTTCTACTTGTCGAGATGTTTCCATTGATATATGGCACGCCATTTAATTCTTCACGGTTTGAGAGATATTCATGTTTGAAGTTTGTACCCCCAGTTAGTGGGCTAAAACCCCATGGGGTTGGGGCATGGGTCATTGAAAAGTCATAATTAATATTTTTTATGCTCCTAAAATCCCTTCCACGTTCACTTGTTGAAGCCCCTCTCAACTTAAGCATTCATATAAATTGTGATCTTCATTTCCTCCTTATGCAAGGGATTTGGCCATCTGAAACAGGTCATCTTGGCATTTTCGCTCTAAATTTTTTTCTACAAAGGTTCAGAAGCTGAAATTTTTATGAGGCGAAGCCGAAATCCTGAGGAAGCTGCAGCAAAAATTTCAAATCAAGGTGCGCAATATTTTTGGAGATATGATCTGTGTAAGTCAGGGTTTTTGCAGGCTCCTGAAATTCATCTCAAAGAAGTGACCTTGGTAAATTCATCGTAACTCTCTCTCTGAGTATCGGATTGGAATTGCGTAAAAAGTGACGGATAGTGCACAGTCTGTAATTTTCACTCTATCAATTTTAGAAACAAATGAAGAAACAGTGACATGTGGCACGCCGTACAAGTGCGCTCTGCTGAAACAGTCCATAATTAGGGCATTGTGAGAGATTCGGTATAACTCTCTCTTCAAGAATCCAAATTGGGTTAGACCTGTGGCATTGGAAAGATGACTCAGAGGACTACTACAGGACCAAAAATAAGATATTGAGGATCTGAAATGACAGAGATACACCAGATTCAATATCGAGCTCCTAGAAGGCAAGAAAAAGCTAGATCATGTGTTGTCAAGGGTTGTAAAGAACCATACTTTCTACGGCAGAAAAGCAAAGCAAGGTGCAACAGATGGTAGCATGACAAGAGCAGCAACCAAGGTGCATAACAACAGCAAGAAGTTCATCATATGAAGTCTTCAAGTGGGCAGCACTGCATACAATCATTGTAAAGGTATCATTGTACCTAGTCATTGTAAATACATTATTGTACAAATTGTACTAGTATCTATCTGCCAAGGGTTGAAGAGGCAACGTTGGGAGGTCTAGGATCATCATTAAGTGTTTGTGTCAAAGTTGGGGTTATGGTCTAGTATATCTTCTTCTTCTACATCATTCTATATCATTGTAAAGTGGACCATTTTCCCTGGTACGAGAGTCCATTCATTTTTTATTCTTCTATAGGGTGGTAGGGTGGGGCTAGGGTGAGTTGTAGCTCATTGGGTGTTGGGGCATCCGTTCAGTTGACTACTGAAGAATCTCGGGCATTGGAGCGTCCATCCAGTGGGAGCTGGAGAAGAATGCTTTTCTAGATTCTAGGAAGTTGGAGCTTTATTTTCAATTGGAGTTGAAAATAATTATTAGAAAAGCATTAGGTGGTTTTTGTCCCAGAGTGGGTTTCCACCTTAAAAACTGTGTGCATTTGTGTTCCTCTTGTTTGCTGCTATCATTGTACAAACACTAATAATAATTGAAGATTAAATAATGCTCTAATTGAAAGAAATACTGATTCACCCCCCCTCTCAGTATTTCCAACATTAACATCTGGCATTGTCTCATCCTTCGGTTCTTCTTGATTTCCAGGCCTTGCTTCATGATCTTCCTCAGATCTCGAAAGATTGACTACTTTCCTCAGGGAAGCATCTTCGTCAAAGGTGACATCGTGGCATATCTCCACTTCCCCTTGACCAGGCACATAGACTCTATAGGCCTTCGAAGTTTCACTGTAGCCCACAAACATTCCCTTCTTCCCAAAAGCATCTAGCTTGCTCCTCTTCTCTTTCGGCACATGAAAATAAACAGGACATCCAAAAACTCTAAAATGTGAGACGTCAGGTTTCTTACCAGAGAAAACCTCTTCAGGAGTTTTGGAGTCCAGAGCAGAATGCGGGCATCAGTTTTGTATGTACACAAAAAAGTTCGCAGCTTTTCCGCATAGAAACTTCGGCAGACCCTGGTCACATAGCATGATAGGGGCAGCTTCCACAATGGTTCTATTCTTTCATTCAACAACGCCATTCTGCTCAGGAGTATAGACAGTTGTGGTCTCCCTCTTGATTCCAGCTTCTCTGCAAAAGTTCTTGAACTCTTTTGTCTCATATTCAGTGCCGTTATTGGTCCTCAATATCTTGATCTTCTTCCCTGTCAGATTTTCCACCAAGGCTTTGAAGGTACGGAACCACATGAAAGCCTCATCCTTCTTCTTTAAGAAGTATATCCAGGTTTTGTGAGAGAAGTCATCTATGAACATCATAGAATAAGAACATCCTCCCAAGGATGTCCCGGGCAGCATACCAAACAGATCAGAATGTATCAATTGCAAGACATCAAATGTCTTTGTGATGCTTGAGGGGAAATATCCCCTTGTATACTTTCCTTCGACACAACCCTGACATACACCTTCATGATTATTTGAAAACTCGGGCATCCCCGTCACCACCTTCCTTGCTTTGGGAAGGGCTTTGTAGTGAAGGTGTCCAAACCTCCGGTGCCATAGTTTCATCTATCGGATAGTATCACACGTCATCGCTCCCAGTGGACTTCCTCCAACCTGGTAGAGTGTATCAACTCTAAACCCAATCGTGATAGCTTCCTTGAAACTCTTCTTCCAGGTACGCACCTTCCCATCAATGAATGCCACATTGAAACCTTTGTCTTCCATGGCCGATATAGACACAAGGTTCTTCTTCAAATTAGGTACATAGAGTACATCTTGTAAATAGAGGACTTGACCTTGAGACAAGTGGAGGGTCATAGTCCCTGTCCCTTTCATAGGATATGTGGAATTATCTCCAAGGATAATTCCATATTAGAAAGTGCTTCCTTGAACCCAGTGATGTGCCTTGAGGCACCACTATCTATCAATCAAGCATCCATATTGTCGGGTGGAGATGCAGCAGAGAGGGCAGATACAATAATGAATTCATTTCTTTTATCAACAACATTTGATTCCTCATACCTGGAATTTCCCGAACTTTTGAAGGGTTGACCATTTCCGTCAGAGGTAGCCTTGCTCTTTCCCTTGAACTTGTTGTTCCCTTGATTTCCATTCCTCTGGTTGTTGTTGTTGTCATCATCATCGAGAGAATCCTTCTTGAAAGGGCATTCTCGAGCATAGTGACCTGGCTTGTGACAAGTGTAACACTTTCCCTTCTTTCCTTGGGCCCCTGTTCTTCCTTTGTTTCTTGGAACACCAAAGTTCTTCTCTCTGGAATGAGTAGCAAAGGCAACATTTCCTTCATTTCATATTCCTTCATCCTTGTCTCTTCTTGTACGCATCTCGATAGTACTTCGTCAAAGTCAGGTATGACATTGTTATTGAGAATGGTAGTGTTGAACACATGCCATTCGGATGAGAGACCTCCAAGTGCGGTGAGAACCATCTGTCGATCAGCTATTGTCTCCCCAATAACTAGCAGATTATTCCTGATTTCGGTCAGCTTCAGAAAGTATGGTTGAACAAACTCATCCCTGCCTTTCTTCAGATTCTTCAATTGATTCTTGAAGAATAGGATTTGATTCACATTGTTGGCCTTGAACATGTTGACCAACTTATCATACATCACCTTAGATGTATCCAGCTCAGAGATGTAGGCAACTAGACTCTTATGAATTGAGTCCCTGATCATCAGCTTTGCTTTGATTTCTCCCTTCTTGTACTTTGATGGAGGCTCTTGGATTTTACCCAGTACATAGTCCATGACATCTTGGTCTTCCAAATTAAGATCCAATGTCATCTTCCAAGCATGGACTTCATCCTTCCTAGTCAATTTGTCATCAGCCTTAAAGCCATTGTAGTTTGAGGAACCCATCCTCTTCTTCTGTGATTGCTACAAACTAAGGCTTTGTCTTCACCTCAGCTCTGATACCATGTAAATTTTTGTAGATGTTCTACGCTTGATGCAACTTTACTTTTTATCCCAATATCAGTCAGCTATCACATAAACAACAAAGTAAAATGCTGATAGAACATACCAGTGGATCGACAGAAGACAAGCCAAAAATATATCAGTGTGATGGTGCATAACAGTGATCAGCAAGATGCTTCAACCAGCAAAGTCTCAATATGGTCAGCCAACCAGCAATGTCACACAACCCTCTAGGACAGCCAAAACGGTCAACTCAAAAGTCAACGTTGTCAGTCAACGGTCAACGCAAATAGCAAAAGCAGCTAGGTCAACACAGCAAAGTCAAAGTCAACGTCTAGCCTTGGGAATAGTGCCAAAAAATGAAGATTTGAAATATCGAAATTTAGGGAGAGTTTCAGGTCCATTTGACCTTGCGTTGACCAAAGTCAACGTTGGTCAAAGCTACTGCAAAAACCCTAGGCCGAAAACAAAAAAGAGCTGCTGCTTAAATTTCCCACGTGTGGAGAGAAGAGCCTCCAAGGTCATTGAACCAATCAGATGAGGAGAGAGAAATATGTGAGGATGAGATGAGTGAAAATGTCCTCCAACATTCACCAATTTATATCTGTCAGTGAGGGTGTGTAACACAACTGCTGGAGCACAAAACCTTAAGGCCGACCTGCACATATTTAAATAAATTAAAAAGAAATGTTCTTCTCACCGGATTAAGATGATCTTTAGATCGATCTTGCACCTCTCCGAAATAGGATTCCAATAAAAATATTGGCATCTTTATATGAGCATCACAACATGAAGTTTTGACCTAGTTGTCCAAAATTAACAGTTCTTCCCTTGCTCCTTCCATGCACACTTTGATCTAATTATTTGGGCTTCATCTCTTGACCATTCGATCCTCTATCAACTTGGTCGCATTCATACGTTGTATTATTGCACCAAAAGTACAAGCCCTCCCAATCTTGTCAATATGCACCTTCAACAATGGATTGGGACTGAATCTACACAATCGAATCTAAAGCCTCCAAGAGCTCAATGCTCTTCTATATATCCACCAGTACTCAACTAACCCCAATGCAGATTATGTTCTAACTCGTTCCAAGCACAACGCCTCAAAAGGAAAACCATCAACTACAATCCAACTGGTGATCTCACCTCTCCATTTATCACGTTGGGCACAATTCACTATCGAACTCATGTTTAATTCTCTTCTTTCCTGAAATTTACCTTCATAAGCAGATCCTATGGCCCTCATTTGATTTGGAAATGATGGAATCTTAGGCGTATTACCAACATTCTATTACAACTATACACAAATTGTAACCCTTAACTCATTTTCCATATGCTTTCTAAGCAGAGACACAACGATTTCATGACTTATACATACAACGATTTACTGCAAGTGTTATTCCTTATTTTCCACCCATGATTTGTAATTGAAATCCCCTTACAGTGGATCAATTCACAATTGCTAGAATCAACGCAAAATTTCAAAATGTCATACCTTCACAAGAGAATATCAATCGCTTTCAACATTTGCCATGATTGACAAACTTAATGTTAGGTCCCTATATTACTAGTATAGTGCCTTATTGTTGTTAGTGTAACCCCCTTATTGATATTATTGTACCCCTGTAACCCCCATGTTGTTATTATTGTGCCCTTAAATTATTATTGTTAGGTCAGCTAGGATTACATTGTGGCCCCACTAGGATTACATTGTGGCCCCATGGACTCCTATATATAGAAAGTAGGTTTTGTAATTTGAATCATCCAAGAATTGTTCATTCATGTAATGTATTGGAGGTTTCCCCCTCGAAGTGGCTTATTTATAAGGCGTTGATATCTCTTTTCTTCTCTTTTTGGAGCTGGTTTCACAACATTTGGTAACAGAGCTTTGAGATTCTATGGTTTTGCTGCTCCAAACAGGTCATCGTGGCATTTTAGCTATAACTTTTTTTTTACGAAGGTTCAAAATCTGAAATTTTTAGAGTGCAAAGCCAAAATCATGTGGAACATCATCGCAAAATTTCAGAGCTTGATTCACAATATTTTCGGAGATATAATTTGTGCAAGTTAGGTCATTTTGCAGGCTCCTAAATTTAACCTAAACAAGTCATCATGGTATTTTCGTAATAACTTTGTTTTTACGAAGGTTCAGAAGCTGAAATTTTTAGAGTATGAAGCTGCAATCCTTAGGAACATCGTCACAAAATTTCAGATATTGGTTCGCAATATTTTCAGAGATATGATCTGTGGAAGTTAGGGCTTTTTGAGGCTTTTGAATTTCATCTCAAAGAGGTGATCGTGGGAAAATCTTCATAGCTCTCTCTCTGAGCATCGGATTGGAATGTTGTAAAAAGTGGCCGCAAGTACACAGACTGTAGTTTTCAGGCTATCAATTTCAGAGCCAAAGGAGGAAACAATGATACGTGGCAAGTCGTACAAGTTCGCTCTACTGAACCAGTCCAAAATTGGGTCATTGTGGGAGATTGGACATAAATTTGCCTTGAAGAATCCAAATCAGATCAAATCTGTGGCATTTGAAAGAATCTTCAAAGAGCTACTACAGGGCTGAATTTCAGATATTGAGGATCCGTAATTATAGAGATAATTCAATTTCAATATCAAGCTACTCAAAAGCAAGTAAAATGTGTGTATTTTTTTTTTTCTGAATTGCATAAGTCTTGTTTGAAGAATCAAGTTGAATTGATTCCAAGGGCATATTGTAGAATAGATATTAGTATTGGATTCTAAAATGGCCCCTAAAAAGAATTCAACACCCATTAAGCCTTTAGAAAGCTCTACTATGACTCATGAAGACGAAAAATGGCAACATGACGTATCAAAATTACAAGAGCAAGTGCAAAAAATTTCGCTCTCGCAAAGAGCAACAAAAAATGACATGGAAGTTTTGAAGAAAGACATGGAAACTAAGATGGATGGTTTGAAGAAAGACGTGAAATCTAAGATGGAGGGTTTGAAGAATGGCATGGAATCTAAGATAGATGGCATGGAAACTGGCATGGAATCTAAGATGGATGACATGGAAGAGAAAATTGAAAACATGAAGAATGATCTAAAAGCAGACATGGAAGATTTGACAAAGTTGATACAAGAAATGTTTCCTAATGGTGAAAAAATAGTAGAGGAAACTCATGATGAGAACAAAATAAATGTTAATTGTGATTTCAAAAAATCTAACATGGATACTACAGATGGAGCAATACTTTTATCTCCATAATGTGCAAAACACACAAAAGGTACGCATTGCAACTTTACATTTAGAACAAAATACATTTGTATGGTATTGATGGTTTTGCTCCCGTAAAAAAATAGTCACTTGGTCAATTTTTACGGAGGAAATGATATCACATTATGAGGATACAAAGAGCAACACCTTCTTTAGCCAATTGATAAATCTCAAACAAAAGAGTTTAATGGGGGAGCACATTGAGGACTTCCAAAAATTGAATATAAGGGTAACTGATATTCCAGAGGAACACATGATTGATTTCTTCGTAGGTACTTTAAATGATAACATCCAACATGAAGTTCGCGTTTTGGAACCTGATTCATTGGAGAAGGCATTCAGGTTGGCAAGAAAAATTGAATGTAAAATTATGGCAACAAGGAAGCCTACCACTCACTTCTATAAAGAGGGAAATATTGCTACTCCTATATTTCCACAACCTACAAGGTTGACACCACAACAATTGGAAGAAAAAAGAGAAAAAGGGCTTTGCTACAGTTGTGATAGAAAATACACTAAAGGTCATAAGTGTGCTGAGAAGAAATTATTTTACATAGATTGTGAAGAGGAAGAAGAAAATGAACAAGAAGAGGGTATACACCAAAAACCAACCCAATAAGAGGAAGAAATGAGTCCGTCCATATCGTGTAATGCATTGGCAGGAATTACTACTCCTCAAACTCTCAAGATAGAAAGACATATCAAGAAGAAAAAGGTAATAGTGTTGATTGATTCAGGTAGTACCCATAATTTTATTCATTGTAAGGTAGCCAAGGAATTGAATTGTTTCCTATACCCAGCACCAGAATGTCAAGTGATGGTTGCAAATGGAGGAACTATAAATTGCTCTGGAAAATGTCATAATATCAAGTTAACCATAGGGGAATATGTATTGAATAGTCCAATGCTTTCCATTCCTATGGGAGGTGTTGATGTTGTACTAGGAGTACAATGGTTACAATCTTTGGGGACGATAGCATTTAATTTTCAAGAACTTTTCTTGAAAAATTTTTCAGAAGGAAAGGAAATTGAATTACGAGGTATTGCAGGGAAGCCGGGAAAAATAATAAGCTCTAATGTCATAACAAAGCTTCTAAAGAAAGAACAATGAGGCATAATTGCACAATTATGCTCACTAGAAGTTCCAACATCAAAATCATCTATTTCTACAGATCTCCAAAAAGTCTTGGACAATCATTCCAAGGTTTTTGAAACTCCAATAGGACTCCTACCTATTCGTGATCCACGATCATGCTATTCATTTGATTTCAGGAAGTGTTCCTCCAAACATCAGGCCTTATAGATATTCTTATGTCCAAAGAGAGAAATTGAATGTATGATTACAGAAATGTTAGAGGCGGGTATAATTCAGCCTAGTCAAAGTTCTTTCTCTGCTCCTGTAGTATTGGTACACAAGAAGGATGGATCATGGCACGTGTCTGGATTATAGGGAGCTCAATAAGCTCACCATTAAAGATAAATTTCCCATTCCTGTGATTGATGAATTATTGGATGAATTACATGGAGCAATTTATTTTACCAAATTGGATCTTCATTCAGGGTATCATCAAATTAGAATGAAGACTGAAGATATTCCGAAAACATCATTTCGAACTCATGAGGGTCATTATGAATTTTTGGTCATGCCTTTTGGCCTTACCAATGCACCTTCTACATTTCAAGGGTTGATGAATTCCATTTTCAAACCCTTCCTTAGAAAATTTGTGCTAGTATTTTGATGATATACTAATCTACAACAAGTCTTGGAAGGATCATGTTGAACATGTTGACAGGGTGCTCAAACTATTGCAGGAGAAACAATTATATGCAAAAACATCCAAATGTTTCTTTGGAGTACAAGAGGTGGAATATCTCGGTCATATTGTATCTCACGAGGGTGTTAAGGTAGACCCTAACAAAATTAAAGCCATTAAGGAATGGAAAGTCCCCACAACCATAAAGTAGTTGCGAGGATTTCTCGGGTTAACAAGGTATTATCGAAAGTTTGTTAAGAATTATGCGAGAATAGCAACACCTCTAACAACATTATTGAAGAAAGATGCATTTTCATGGACTCCTGAAGCAACTAATGCCTTTGAACATCTTAAAGAGGCAATGTGTCTAACACCAGTCTTAGCTACGCCAGACTTCACAAAAACCTTTATTGTGGAATGTGATGCCTCAGGAAATGGAATTGGTGTTGTTTTAATACAAGAAAGAAGACCCATTTCTTTTGAAAGTCGTCAAATCAAAGGAAAGTATTTACATAAACCTATTTATGAGAAGGAAGTGTTAGCAATACTGCATGCATTAAAAAAATAGAGAAATTACCTAATGGGAAGACACTTCAAGGTAAACACTGATCATGATAGTCTTAAACACTTTTTGGAACAAAGACTATCTTCAGAAGAGTAGCAAAAATGGTTCACAAAGATGTTGGGTTATGACTTTGAAATATTATACCAAAAAGGGAAGCTAAATGTTGTTGCAAATGCACTCTCAAGAAAGAATGAAGAGATGGAAGCATTGCTTTGTGCCATTTCTATTATCCAGCCAGATTGGATAACTGAAGCAAGAGATGAATGGAAGAAGGACGAAGAAGTGTGGACACTCATTCAAAAGTTGTAGCAAGATCCTAGTACATCTGATTCATTTAGTTGGAAAAATGATTCCTTATGGTACAAAGATCACTTATATCTTTGTAAAAATTCCCAACTAAAACAAAATATTCTTTTGGAATTGCACACTTCTCCTTTAGGAGGACACTCAGGATTTTTAAAAACTTACCACAGGGTGAAGAAAGAATTTTTTTGGGATGGCCTTAAATCTGATATTCAAAAGTTTGTGGCAGAATTTTTGGTTTGCCAGCAGAATAAAGTGGAGACAATTAAGACCCCGGGACTTCTACAACCTTTATCCATTCCAAGTCAACGTTGGGAGGATATTTCAATGGATTTTATCACAGGTTTACCTAAGTCCGAAGGAAAGAGTGTCATCATGATGGTAGTTGATAGACTTACCAAGTATGCACACTTTTGTGCATTATCTCATCCATTTAAAGCAAGTACAGTTGCTACTACATTTATGGACACAATTCAAAAGCTACATGGAAACCCAAGGGTTATTGTGAGCGACAAAGATCCCATTTTTACCGGAAATTTTTGGACAGAGTTATTTTCTTGTTTGGGTACTCAATTAGCTCATAGCTCATCTTATCATCCTCAATCCGATGGTCAAACTGAGATAGTAAATAAATGTTTGGAAGGATATCTTCATTGTTTTGTATCTGATAAACAAACACAATGGGTCAAGTGGTTATCTCTAGCTGAATGGTGGTATAACACTTCCTTCCATACTGCAGCAAAAATCACCCCATTTATGGCACTTTATGGATATCATCCACCATCCATCACATCATCTTTAAGAGAAAATTCGAAGGTTCAAGCAGTGGAAGATCACATCGAGCATCAACAAGAAGTTCTCCAACTCTTAAAGGACAACCTAAATTTGACACAAAATCGAATGAAACAACAAGCAGATCAACATCGCAGCAAGAGAAGTTTTGATGTAGGAGACTGGGTATTTTAACGGCTACAACCATACAAACAAATGTCCCTCAAGCAAACTAAGAAGGATACTAAATTATCGCCAGAGTACTATGGTCCTTACAAGGTGTTGCAAAATATTGATACTATGGCATACAAATTGGAGCTTCCTACTTCTTCACGAGTGCGTCCAATTTTCCATGTTTCATGCTTAAAGAAGGTTATAGGTGAAAATCTTCCAATTCAAACAATATTGCCAGAACTTGATGAGGAAGGAAAAATCATATTGGAACCTGAAGCAGTCACGGAAACAAGAATTCGGCAGCTACGGAATCGATCAATTTCAGAGTATCATCAAGTGGAAGAACTTACCCACTGAAGATTCTACATGGGAGGATGAGAATTTTATACAGAAGCACCTAGAGCTACTCAAACGTTGAGGACAACACTTTTTTGAAGGAGAGGGGCATGTTAGGTCCCTATATTACTAGTATAGTTCCTTATTGTTGTTAGTGTAACCCCCTTATTGTTATTATTGCACCCTTGTAACCCCCATATTGTTATTATTGTGCCCTTAAATTATTATTGTTAGGTCGGCTAGGATTACATTGTGGCCCCATGGACTCCTATATATAGAAAGAAGGTTTTGTAATTTGAATCATACAAGAATTGTTCATTCATGTAATGTATTGGAGGTGTCACCCTCGAAGTGGCTTATTTCTAAGGCGTTGATATCTCTTTTCTTCTCTTTTTGGAGCTGGTTTCACAACACTTAAAAACCCAACATAGACTTGTGTTAGAAACGCCACATGAATTCAATATTGAATTAATCTGCAACCCAACAAACTTCCAATCTGGATTTTTTCACACACAGAGTTCGATCATCAATTGTACATAAACTAATTACACACTGATGACATGAAATCCTTAATCCATTTAATCATACTTGTTACAAATTAATGGCCTCATTGACTAAGATGGTCAAGCTTTGTCGACCCTTATCTTTCCTATCTAACCACACACACCTACTCCTCTCGATCCCACACACCTAATTCTAAATCCTTCTTATTTTCTTTCATATTCAATTACAAAGGAATCTGAAATTAATTCAGGTCCACAAATCTTGCAACAAAATCCTATTCTATGATTCTTGGATCCACTTTTCTCTCAGGAGATCTAACTGACTCCTAATCTCTGTAACTTCCAGATATTCCTGAAATCCATCCTTTAGAATAGATTTGGCTTCCATTTGAATCTTATTTACATTTTCCTCTAGAAATATTTTGAAATATAAAATATACAAATAATTACACAAATTCACACGAACCCATAATCTAGTCAAAATGGATTTTGACTTGGGATAATATGCTCCTGCATCAGGATCCAACTGCCTGCAGGCCACGTTTCATCCAATTTTCAAATTTGACCCACATATAACATTTTTCTCATCCATCCTATTTATACAACAATCAACAACAAATACAATATTGTCCTCAATATATGACTGCATACATCATCATCAACCATCAAATTCACTATATCAATTTCTGCTTTTGTTCAACATGTTCATCCAATAGCAAACCTTAACGATAACTGATCAAACCCTAGTATCTACTATCAACACTCCTCAACAACTCAAAATGAATGCAAATCAATCTATTAACATAAATGTGAACCAAACTCTAACGGTATCACAACTTTCACGAATAGCAACAACATAATTCTTGTCTTTGCTCAAGCATCGGATCTCATTGTCATACATGTACTGTGAATAGAAATCAAATACATGTCCAGGCTCATCCCATCAATTCACTCAATACACAACCTCACTTCAATACAACTCTTCTCTGGATACTCATGCATGTAAAGCCCAACATACGTATTCGATGGCATAACAACTCAACAACAAACATCTCAATACATAACATACATATAGCCCTAACATAGACTCAAGCTAATACTCTAATTACATAGGTAGCAGACTCATGTATACATCATGATATTGATCAACAACAACACTTTCTCACAAGACAAGACTCTAGAGACATCACCATAAACATTTGACCAGCAACTATGATTTCACTCCAGTAGCATATAGACCTAGGGTTATGTTACTCAGGCAATATACACTGAAAGTTACTCTCTCATCTAAGTAGCAGGATATTCAGTACATTTTTGCACTCAACCACAAGCTGAATTAAAAATCCTCAGTCCAACAGCCTCTGCCACATCAACACATCTACAACCACAACCTGTTAGCAATCACGAATATACAAATGCTTTGTTTCTAACATCAAACTCAACATACAACCATTGCTCCTCTGCTCTGTCACTACCATTTTGTAGACTATCATATACCTCAGCATCAAGAGAATTTACAGATTTCCATTAGTAGCTCATAAATCTTGTAGCTACAGCCATATAAATCACAAGAAATTCTACAAACAACAATCAAATTAGTGCTTTGATACAACGCAGGTACCTATGCACAGGTATGTATTACTCTGCCTCATTGTTCCTCAACGCAGCCACCTCTATGCTCTATCTAGCAATACTCAGGCCTATCGCAGGCATACATAATCAACACCATTGCACAGGTCAATCTAAGCTAGATCACAATCATTTGCATAGGTTCTGCATTCAACTTTTCAACCATTGCACTGCCAAATATATCAACATTTATTTATATGTTGATCATGTTGTATGTCTATTAAATTCGCTTCATTCACAAGTCAATTCATGGTTTTTCCTTAGGAGTATTATTTTCTACAGACCAGATCAGATGACGAGATGAATGCATGCTACTACACATGGAAAAACCACTACATTGTTCAATGCATTCACACATAAATCAACACTTCTTAGATCAAGTCTTACAGATCTGTTACAACATGATGTTTATAATTAATTGCCCAGACGTTTCCTAGTGGAGTAGATCTACATGCTCGGACCAAATAAAAATCAAATTCAGTGAACAATGAAAACCAGATCCATCCACAACGATCACAGGTTCAATGTTTCTACACACATTGCGTTGACCCAATTAATGTAATAAATGTGTTCCATCTCTAAACTTACCTCCAAATCGTATTTGCACCATGACTGTGTGCACATTATTCAGGCCTGCCTCACACTATTCTCAATCACTACCTGGAACTTAGACATTGTGGACACCAGAGCACATGACAGAGTTCAGACATCAAATCACGCGCGACATTTGTTGGAGTCTACCTTTCAGCACATCACTGTGCCTCTACATATCTCATGCATATGGGAGTCAAAACTTATGCACAGCTACCTTGGCATCAACCCATACGGAGATGTATAGCCATCACTCAAAGTGACCCCGTAAATGCTATTATCACTTCATGCTTGTATCAACTCTTGTGCCAGAACATAAATCTAAAAACAGACAAAGAGATAAATATTTGTGCCAACGCCTGTGCAGATAGATAAATAGAACCTCAGATGCACACACTCCTTGAGAGAATTTTTAATGGCCTATTTATATTCTTTTTTATTTGATGAAGTCAAGCAGACTTGGGGAAATACCTTGGGATTTTACCAATCACATTGATACCATGGGTAAATCAGATGGGCTGATTTTGTTGGACACCTAATCCTCTAAGGGTTGGTGTGGAATGTGAACAGTCACCGGAGTACAGGAGACCACTTGGTATATGAAGACCAAGGGTCACAAGGAATTGCATTTATATGTGAATAATGTTAATAGAATGTAACTCAATGTTTATCTTTCATATTTTGTCTTCTCCATGTGTATTCAACATGGTATCAGAGCACGTGAATTCTGGCCTTGCTCCAATTTGAGCCATTGGTTTTGTGGCCTCTCTCTTTGCATGTCAATATCGTCTTCCAACTTGTCAGAACTGCCATTACTATTTCTTGTTGCACGCTGTCCCACTGACCTCTCAACAAGATTCATGCCAGGTTCGCTGCTCTACTATGTAGTAGCTCTTATTTGCTCAGCCCGTCAAATACGTTAGCCTAAGTATTACTGCCACTGTCTCTTTATTTTTAGTATTGTCTTCACACTGCACAACCGACACTCTGTGCTCTTCTTGACTCATCCTCACCGTTCCCTACTTTAGCTCTACATGTCAAACAAAAAACAGAAAAAACTTTCTTCTTACGTTGGACCCTCACGTTTATTTGAATTTAGCTCCTTTATTTGAAACCCTGGTGAATTCAATTGACTTGATACCAATAGACCATACGGTGCCTCTGCTGGGAGCACTGAGCTTAAATAGCCATAGAAAGTCATTTACCTTTCCACAACGCAGTAGCTGAAAAATCTTTCGGGTCTTTGGATGCATATCATTGATCCCTCAGATATGAAAAGAGAATAGCAGCTTGGCTTTTGGATCAACATAGAAATGGTATCATAGAAACCTCCTTTCAATTTGGCCTCTCGCTTCAATCTAGTGAGATCCCGCTCCTGATTCTGGCACCACAGCAATTGCCTTTGGCTCTTCTCCACCCATATCTTTCTCTGCGCGTGTCGCTGGAGGAGATGGTGGATGAACTTCGACCTCGAACGAGAACCTGGCAGATGCAGCATTCCATCGTATCACCCATTGAGGTACGCAGCAATTGAAGCACCCCTTCATCGTCAGAATTGGAGAATTCCACAAATGGTCGTCTGTAATGTGGCAACGGTGACATGTGCTAGTGCAAGCGTTGTTCCTGGAGGTCTGCGTTGGGTGGAGGACTGAGATTCCATATTTTTAAAGACCGGTCGATAAATCTTCTCTTTAAACTGAATGGTATGTTGATTGTTGCATTGAAGTGAATGTTTTTAAATGGGTCAATATATATATATATATTGTGCATGGTATAATGGTCTGCGTATGGTGAATGCTGGAGTTTTGATTAAGATATATGCATAGCGTTGAGGTAAATCTGATGCCTTTAACTTCATTCATTGGCATATAATTCGTGGTGTGAATCCTACCTGCATAAAAGGCGTTACTGTGGATGATTCTCTGCAATAGAGAAGGTACCCATTCAATTATTGATACTATTCATTCAAGTTTATGTTTTGAAGCATTGATCGCCGAAAGAAATTATATGTCAAGTTTAAATTGATAAGCAGCCTGTTTTGGAATAAAGGAGCCCAACAAATTTTTTATTAATCTCCACTCCATTCGAATTGTCGATCCGAAGCTTGAAATTTAAACAAAAAGCAAATGATTGACTTCTCATATGTGCGGCCTACAGGACAAGGAACGATTTCAGTCTTGCATTAAATCAGTAAACCACTTGGTCCCTAGTTTTTCAAGCACGCATTACGCACAACTTTTCAACCTTGTTCCCATTATAAATTCAACTGAAGTTGTGTAAGTTAAATCCAAGGTTAATTTTATTGTAAGGCGCATCTTTGAAAGGCTAACTCGGATGTGAAGGGGCGCACGTAGTCCAAGTTGATTATTTTTTGATTAAATTGTTGTTTAATATTCAAAATGCTAATCACCGGAGTTTGGACCCAATAACCAGAAGGCAGAAGATCCAATTTGATAAAACTTGGATAAACCAGCATTAAGAGAGAAGTATATGTATACAAAAAGTAAAGTTGCATTGAAAATTAAAAGGCATTCTTTAGCCTGCCTTAATAACTATTGCACATTGTTGTTTATTTGGTGCACTTGTTATGGCTCAAATTGACAAATTATTAGAGTTATTGAGAAATCTAATTTTATCTACTACTGAAGGCACGGTGATAGTCAACAAAAACACTCTCTGTGATATTAAAACTTGTCTGCAGTATACACAGTAGAAGGCAGATTTTTTGGAGCTTGAATCTCATCTTCAGCGAGTAGAATTACAGTAGTGGAGTCATCATTTTGAATATGTTTATGTTCAGAACATTGAAACACACTCCCATAAGCAGCAAGTCAATAATGTTGCAGTTGATTTAGATCCAATGCGCAATGAAGTAGCAGAGTTACATGCAGATGCAGAAATTTAGCCTGCACTTCCCAAGCCAATCATCAGATCTTGGGAAGAGCTTGTCAGCAACAAGCACAGAACAGGTCTTGGATAAGACAAAGAGGTGTCCTTTCATATTCTAGACTATTCCATGCCCATTCAATTTCAGAATGTTAGGTTTCTTCATGACAGTTCACCTTCATATGTTCCAGATTCTACTCCTCTTCCACAGCAGCAGCAACAGAATGTTAAATGCCAACATTGTGATTGAGTTGGCCATATCAAAGATCATTGTTTTGATCTTCATCCATGTAATAATTGTCATAAAACCACTTATTTTTCAAACAGATGCTTCAAAAACAAGCCTCTTGCAAGAACAAAGATTGATCCTGGATGGATCGCTTTTTGGCAATAGGCTTCAATAGCCAAGAAGATATTTCAGTCACATGTCAGAACTTGTTCTAGAGTATTGAACAGTCTTGCAGTTGATTTTTCTCCATCTTCTCACCTTGTATCTAACAGGGGAGGAAGTGATGGTCATCTACAAGCTTCAAAGCCACATCAAGCGAGCCTGAGCCAGAACCTGGCATACCAGATTCAGAGTTTTAGCCAAAGACATAGAAGTTCAAGTGAGCCTGAGCCACAACCTGCCATACCAGATTCAGAGTTGTAGCCTGAGCATGCCTTCGGTTTGTGGTCAGCATTAAACCATCTATGTGGGGTTGAGACCTCCCTCTTCAAAGAATTGGGGGCACTTCCTCTAGCAGAAGGCTTCAACTTCTTGTCAGTTTTGGAGGAGTTCCAGGAATTGCATTAAGCATTCTAGAGTTAGTGGTCATCCTTAAACCATCGTATATTGAGACCTCCCTTTTCAGGTTGAGGTTCTCCCTTTTTTATGCAGATTGCAGACCTCCCTTTTCTAGGTTGAAGGTCTCCCTCTTCAAAGCATTAGGAGCACTTCCTCTAGCAGAAGACTTCAACTTCTTGCCATATTTGGAAAAGCTTCGAGAACTACACTAAGCATTCCAGTGTTGGTGGTCATCCTTAAACCATCTCCTTATGCCAACATTTCAAAGAGCACATTCAGCCTAGTGCTTCCATGCATTTTTTGCATGTTTTGTGTTACAGCTCTCTTCTTGGACTCATACATACCCCTTCGGATTAAGGGGGGGAATGTTGGACACCTAATCCTCTAAGGTTTGGTGTGGAATGTGAACAGTCATTGAAGTCCAAGAGACCACTTGGTATATGAAGACCAAGGGTCACAAGGAATTGTATTTATATGTGAATAATGTTAATAGAATATAACTCAATGTGTATCTTTCATATTCTGTCTTATCCATGTGTGTTCAATAGATTTAACCAAATTGATAAAAAAATATTTAAGTGGGGCACTTGGACCATTTGCCATTCAATCCACAACTTCAATAATCAATGTGTGTACATGTTTTACAACCATATTTTAACCATCGAAAAGCTCCTGTACCAAAGCAACTAGTCTAAGATTACTTTCCTTGCTATATTGACAAGATGAATTGCATAGTCAATGAATTTCCTTCTATAAATAATGCCCACAGACCAAATCTATAATTAATGTGTTCCACAACCAGATCAATTCATTAGAATTTGTCTAGATCCATGATAAGCATGCATCAATATTGGTGAATTACCAAAGTATGGAATTTCGGTAGTACTAGAGTGTGGAATTCCAATAGTACTAGAGTATGGAATTCTAGTAGCACAATCATGTAACACTTCTACTCCTGCTACCAATCACTTCAATACCATGAAAGAAATATGACCACAATCCAAGTTGACATTGGCCACTATATAAATATTCTAAAGCAGTGACTTGGCCTCCTCATCAGCTCAGACATTAGTGGAAACACTCGTTGGACGCATAATTTGATTCCTCATCCAAGTAGTACCCGCATTGCATACTTTAGATGGACCCTACTACATGAAAAATGAGAAATACATGAAAAACGTGATTGCAATCAAGTTTTTTCATGTATTTTTCATTTTTTGCGTGGCAGGGTCCATTGAAACTTGAAAGTATGCAACATGGGTACTCCTTGGATGAAGAATTAAATTTTGCATCCAATGAACACTCTTGTTCAAAATTTGAGTAAAATCTTAGGGAGATAAGTTGAAAATATGAATTGAAAAAGTAGTTTTATTATTTATTATTTTGTGATCTTTTTATTTTTTTACTCCAAAAATGGTGGATCATCCCCCATGGTTGACATCAACATCTTGAATCCTATTGGTTCTTATAAAGTTTATTTTGGTTGTACATTTTTCTTAGCAGGCCCATTTTAGACCTCAAAAATTCTCTAATGGGAGATCGTTGTCTTTGGTCGAAATTCAACCATTTTCTCTCATCTCCTTATGAATGTATGCTCCCTTTGTTCTCAGCAACATGTGGTATAACACGGGTCACTTACTCTACAAATCGTGTTATAATGTGTTGTGTTTACCTAGGCGACCACGTTATCCGGCCCGACAAGCAGCAACTTAGCCTTGGTAATGGATGGGTTTGTGCCTGTACCAAACAATATATAAATCATGTCGGAAGGGTTTGCTCCTGTACAAACCAGGTTGATATCAATGCCAACCAACCATCAACCATAATGCCAACACATTAATGCAATAACAATCCAAATTCGAGAGTTATTTTCCTTGGCCTAAAAAAATGGAAGATGGAAAATTTATATGCCAGATAGAGTCAATGATGAATCTACTGGAATCAAGTGTGTTTCCTTCCATGGGAGAGATGAAGGGATTTCACCTCTGAAAGTTGCAACTCGATGAAAACCTGCAGAAATGGGCAAGGTTTGTTGACTTTTAAATCGTCAATGAAGGGTTTGGCCTCAATTAAGAGTTTATATTAAGTCAATCAAGAGCTTAAACACATGTTTTAGAAACCCCCAATCAAGATCTTAAAGCCCCAATCAAGTTTATCCCTTGATTAAGGCCATGCAGAGAGAACTTGTAATATTCCTTTTTTTGGTGTCACCTATGACAGGGCCTTTCAGAGTTAGGAGCAGAATGGCCCAGAGGCTTTTTGGAGGAGTTTTGAGGAGTTTCTATGTGGTCGAGTGGCATTCGCTTGATATATTCCATCATCCGAGCAGTTTGGATTTTGTTCCGGTGCATTCCGACAACTTTCGGAAATTTGAGTTATTTATGGGCTTAACTCAGCTAATTACGCTCACAGTGGCATTCTGGGAGGAAAATATGACAGAACACCTTAGTGTAATAGCTCATTGGAATTGGGACGAGGATACCTCCATGATGGGACAGTTGGACACGAGTTTCAGTGACCGGAGGAGACGTGGTAGCCAATTTACTCTTTTCTGCATTAAAAAGGAATATTTTAATAAGAGGGAAAAGTGCTCCATGAATAAAATAATAATAAAATAATGCTCTAGAAGGTTCCAACAGATCTATAAAAGAAAGGGAGGAGGCCGTTGAGGGATATCTTTGAATCATATCATTTTCTTGTATGAGAGATTTGAGACGTGGTTCTCTACTTCAGCCGTAGCCTCAAGACGGAAACCCTTGGGTGATTTGTGAGTGTTGAACGAAAACCCAACTCTCTTTGAGGAGACTTCATTCAGAAGTTTCGTAGAGCTTCAGGGATATTGAAGTGAGGATCATTCAGATATTCAACACACGCTTCAGTGGATTCAGTGGTAGCTGTTGCCGGAGGGAGAGTGCAGCAGTTCAGTTTTGGAGGCCATCGCCGTGTAGCAGTGCAGCAGCTTGTATTGTTGACCAGTTTTCCATCTCAACTCTTTCTGGGTCAAATTCATATGTAAACTTCGTTATTATTTATAATAAAAGCTGAGGTTCTTCCTGTTCTATGTGGTGTTGGATTGCAATGTTTATGTGTTTAATTTTACATGGCAATGTTCTGTTAAATGCATGTTGATTTTATGGCATATTTTGGGAATTAAGTAAATTTATGCAAATTTAGTAAAATATCCCATTTGGGGATATTACAGAACAGCCACTCCACTCCTGACTTACCAAAATGTGGGATATGGAATCATAGATTCACTTGTCCATCAATGTTATTTCTATCAACGCAAAGAAGCACTTTTGAGCAAAGTTTATCTCATCCATCTTGGACATGTCTTTATGGGAACTATTTTGAACAACATGTCTCTTTTATATTTACCAAATGTTAGTGGTTGAGAGTTAACCACAATTTTTGTATTTATAGTGATAGTTCAAAAGTAAATCGATGTTGATATGTTGTATGCATGATGAGTTAAACAAGGGCTTGTGTGGGAATTGGTAACTCGCTCATATGGAAGTGTGACTTGTTACATTTTTAGTAGAGATCATGGTAGTGCAACTAGACAATGTTAGTTCACATGGTTATCTTATTATTATCACGAATTTGAAGCATTGACATTGACAAATTTACACTAATTTTGGGCGAGTATATGACATTCTCGCTAGACATTAGAGAAATTTTGTGGTAAAAAAAGAACCACCAAACAAAAAATGTGCTATCAACATCAACTTGAAAAAAACCAGTAAGATTCAAGATAATGACTTCAACCATACAAGTTAACAGTATTGGAGGGAAAGAAAAAAACTATTTTTTTATCGTATTTTCAACTTTTTTCATATAGGTTTACTCAAATTTCAAGGGTAGACAATTGTTGGATGTGGAATTAAATTCTGCATCCAACAAGTATCTACTCTGTGATTTCTTTATTTTATTATTTTAACTATTATTTTATTATTTTCTTTAAGAGGCCTATACTAGACCTCAAAATTTCTCTAATGCCAGTTTGAGAACACAATGTGTATGCTAAGTTAGCAACATGAGACTGCTTTAAATGGTTCTTGCCATCCTTCACATTCATTTCCAGTTTTGAAGCAGCACAGTACAACCATATCAGTAAGGAGAAGAATTGTTCAATTCTTGGTGTTTGCAGTGGATTCTCTCCATCCTTGTTTGTTTTCAGAATTTTTCACGTTTTCACTCAGGTTTTAGACAGCTAATATTCACTGATATTTGTTGAGATCTATCATTGTTGCATGGTGAGGTCTTCCAGCAGTTATTAGATCGAGTATTTGAGAGTGAACTTGTAACCTTTCTCAAATTCTCTTAAAGGGAGTTTGGTCTCTTCTTCTCATTGTTTAAGCATTGCGTCAGCAGCATCTTTACCTAGTGCAACAAAGATCAAGCTCATCGGCGGTGAATTAAGTGTTTATTCATGTGAGACATTAATTGACTACTGGTCTTCCTTAGTTTTATTATGAATTGAAAATGTTTCTTCAATCAACGAGATTTTCCTAGTTCACCTCATTCATTTGGTTCCTTCTCAACTCCATTAAACCCCTTTGTAAGGCAACAGTCACCAATATTTATATCTTATTCCTTGCTGGTTTGAAGGAAATATTGAACTTAACGGGCAATCATAAACACTAACCAGCAACTTGTTAATGTCGATTTCAATGGGTTTGTATGATGAATGAAGGTTCTTAATCAAATCTGCAAATCCTATGTTTAGGGATGCCCCCCAGACTTATAGCAGGCACTAACTTCAAAGTGAGGTGCACAATAGGTGACAGTAGCAACATCCCTAGACAGTATGCCCTTAACTACAATTTTCCTTTGCAATATCCAACATTAATCTTAACTTTTGATGTTGCCCCAAAACCACCATAAGTGCAAAGGAATCACATCTTCATAAGCCAATAAAGTAATGGGGTTTAAATCCCCCTAATAATTACAAATTAAGATTAAAAAAGTGAAAAGTTCCAAAGACAAAAAAAATGCTAATAGAATAACCAGCTTTAGCATTGATGGTTATCTTATGCGTTAGGTGTCATGACTCCACAGGGACATACACATGACCAAGGAATGTACTCATGCCACATATTAGTAGACACCACTGATTGGCCATTAGGTAAAAGGAATTATGTCTAGTTTATAGCAATCGGATTTAGTCCAATAACCTTTGAAAGTCGGATAACGCTAGTGGGTAGCCACTAGAACTCCCATTAAACCTCCTGCAATCTCATAGTGCCTTGCTCTGGAAAATCCCACTTCTAAAGCCAACTTCTCTTGCTGCTTGCCTACATCACCGAAAGATTTGTATAAGGCTTAGATAAGAGGCATTTTCCAAGACATGATATTATTAAAATAAAAGAAAGACAATGGTATTGAAAAAAAAAAATCACATTTTGTTCATATTAACACTATTTTTGAAAAAGTAATAAATGACTAAATGCAGAAGGTAAATGATGTTCTTGCATCAAAGAGACAATTTGTAGCAGGCAATAAAGTAAACTGGCATGATAAGACATACCTTATTCCTTGAACACACTGGTAAAACTGACATTATTTGAGAAAGAATTATGTATAGAATGGCATTCTTGGACATCAAGGGAAGGCAACTGAGTGAAGGGATGGGGCTATGGATATGGGAGTACAATTTAATAAAAAGTAACGGCAGATAAACTTTCAGAGGTAGATTCTCACAAAAAAAACATAATTTCATACTGTTATAATAGAGCAGGGTGCATTCTCCAATCAACTTGATCACAAAAACTTCAGATTTAAGTGAACAAGGATGACTTTCCACTACATGATATCAATCTAAAACTGGATCCATTGGCAGCTTCACATCATATTCTGATAAGACAGTGAATTAATGGCAAATTACAACCATTTTCAGCAAGAATCTTACATTTTCATTCCTTCTCAAAGTGCATTAAATTGTGCTTGAGAAATTCAATAAGTAAATATTTCCACCAATGGTCCCAGAAAGTATGTTCTCACATTTGGCATAAGATATAGGTAGCTACACAAGAGCCTTAGTCCTAGCAAACAAAACTATAGTACGTCATAGAATACTATGAAAACAGACTTGAGAATACAATCAAACATAAACCTGCTTGTAACTGTAAGTGGGCACCTAATAAGGTCATATCAATAAACTTTCGATGGACGGATTAGTACACTTTGCTTCTGCAAAGAATAATTTCTTGCTGAAGGTATTTAACAAGCTCTTCTAAAAATCCTACTAGCATTTATTGCCTTTGCCTTCTAAGTAGTGAATATGGAGCAACCTTCGAAAATTTTCTATGACATAGTGAAATCATGGAAATAATAATAAAATGCTATGTTGCATGGGTTCCCTGTGGAAATTTCTGAATCTGTACACTTTATGCAGAAATTATTACTGTTAATCTGGTTCTCCTACTTAGACAAGTTATTAACTAAATAAATTCAAGTTAAAATCGAAGCAAAACACATAACAGATCTCCACCAATCCAAATCTAGAAAAAGTTCATGCACACATAGGCAAAGTGACAGTTATTTCTGGACAAATAGTCCCCATAAAAACCCAATGCGGGAAAACCGGTCTTCTGGCTACTAGAGGGTTTTATTATTAAGAATTTTCTGAATACAAGCAGCCTGGGTTCCAGATCTGGAAAACCCGATAGAGAAATAATAGATCTACAGCTCATTCGCTGATCTAGGGCCAAAATAATGATTGATCCACACCCTCAAACGGGATTTACAGAACTCAACCAAAATTAGGGCCTAGAAACCCAGCGCTGCCCCTGAAGCCTCTGCGTCAGCCTCTAAAGCCCCTCTAACCCTCAGCACTGCTCCAGAAAGGGTTGCGTTACACCAGACTGGGTGATGCAGTCCCTACACTGCCCCTTAAAGTCTCTGTGTAACCCTTGAGGGTTTCCTGCAGAAAATTACACTGTCTTTGAGGGACTGTGTGTTGAATTTTTGTGTATTTGGGGTAGCATTAGTTGTGCTCTAGGTCCCAAATTTTGAGGAAGGACTAGAGTTCACTTGATCTACAAGACCCAGAAATGGATTTGGGAAATTTCATCTGGTTTAGGAGATATTGAATTAATTAATTATTTTAATGTATTTCCTAAGTTAAAACTTAGGAAAATAAAATAATTAAAGTGAATTTAATTAAACATGTGATGAAATTGTCTTAAGTCACACAGATCAAGCTTTCTTTTAATCTTAGCCATTGATTAAAGATTTAATCTTGGTCGTTGATTTTTCAACGAGAAAAGTATAAAGGAAAGGCTTGGGGTCATTTGTAAGACACACAGAGGCAGAGCACTGAAGCTAAGCTGAGATTCTAGGGTGGGGTTGCTAAGAATTCTCAAAAGTGTTTTAGTTGCAGAGAGGGGAATTTAGACCAAGGGGATGATCTGATCCCGGGGTCTAGAATACATAAGAAGTAGAGAAGAGATCAACAAGGACAGCGCAGAGAAAGGCAGCAGCGGCGACAGCAGACGACAGCAGCAACAATAGCAGATGACAGCAGCAGCAGCAGACAACAGTAACAACAACAGACGATAGCAGCAGCAGTGTCTTTCAGGGGCAGCGCTAGGGTTTCTAGGCCTAGATCTGGCTGAGTTCTGTAAATCCGATTTGAGGGTGTGGATTAGTCAGTATTTTTGGTCTTAGATCAGCCAGGCGCTGCAGATCTAGAGTTTTCTCTGTAGGGTTTTCCAGATCTAGAACCCAGAATTGTGTATTCAAAAATATTCTTAATAATAGAGCCCTCCAGCATCCAGAGACCGATTTTCCCACATTGGGTTTTTCCAGGGACAGTTTGTCCAGAAATAACTGCCACTTTGTCTATGTGTGCATGTATTTATTCTAGATCTGAATTGGTAGAGATCTGTTATATGTTTTTCTTTGATGTTAACTTGAATTTATTCAGTTGATAACTTGTATAAGTAGGAAAAGCTTAACCGGATTAACAGAAATAATTTCTACATAAGAATTAAGATTCAGAAATTTCTACATGGTATTAGAGCAATTGCAAAATCTAGAAGGGTCACCAGTTGAAACATCTAAAAGATCTAGCTGCAGAAAGCTGCTGAAAAGGCAACATTAAAACAGAGCTGAAGGGACAACATAGTTTTCAGGAGGAGATTCACGCAGAGGGAAGGGTGATATTGTCCAGCGCTGTGTCCTAGCAAGTCCACGCAATTACTGTGCAGAGGCAACTCAGAAACAATGTTGGTTGGGTTTGAAGCCAACCAATGTGATTCAGATCTGAATTTGTCAGATCTAGAAAAAGTCTGCAGAAAAGTTGCAGAAATTCAGAAGAGCTGGTGGAGTTAAACTTCTGAAGTTTTCAGATTTTTAACCTTAGCACAAGTGACAAAGTTTAGGAAGAGATCAGCGTCTCAAAGAGTTTCTTGCCAAAGGAAACTTGCAGTTTGATCAGAGGATCAAAGAAGAAGCTGGATCATAGTTGATTTGGTACATTTCCAAGGAGGGAAATCAAGTGTCAGAGGGAGCAGAAGGTGCCCAGTTCGTAAAGGACCCTAGATCTAAATCTCTAGCATAGAGAAGAGCAGCTCCGACACATTCTTAGCAGATGGCTCCTCATGGACTGCGTGATCAGGATAAGGTAGAGGGCCTCTCAAACTTTTCGGTGTGGAAAGCAAGGATCCTGATTGTCCTTGAGGCATACGGTCTAAGAGACCATGCAAAGCAGACCCTAGCCACACCAACAGATGCGGATCTCCTACGGAAGCATAGAGAAGCTGCTGGGCATGCCAAGCGACTGATAATGGACAGTATTAAGGACCATATTGTGCCACGCATAGCTGAGAAGAGGATAGCTAATGAGATGTGGAAGGCCTTGACTTCCCTATATGAGGGAAAATCAGTCCAAAGAAAGATGTTGTTGGATGCCCAAATGATGTCATTCATGATGACCAAGGGAGAAGATATCGAGCATTTCCTCTTCAGATTGCAATCAACCAGGGATTAGCTGACTGCAACGGGTGCAACAGTAGATGATGCAGTGATAGTCAAGACTGCCCTCAATGCAGTCACGAATGAGTAGGAAACCTCTGTCCAAAGTATCTTGGGCAGAGCGGACCTCCTAGATTGGGATAGCTTGTGGTCGATCCTACGGCAAGAAGAACTACGAAGGTTCACCAAGAAGCAGCACAACCCTGCGTTGAGCAAGGTTAAGAAGGAAGAGGAGGAATATGCATCCTTGACATCAAAGAAGCAGCCGAAGAAGAAGAAGGATCTTTCTAAGATCAAGTGCTTCCAGTATGGCGAAATGGGACATTTTTCCAGCCATTGTCCAGAAAAGAAGAAGGACAAGGAAGCATCTTCTTCCAAAGCAGCGGTCGCAGATGATGAGTCCAGAGATGATGTAGCCATGAGTGCTCATGAACCACGGAGGTGGGGTGACATGGACATGTATAGGAGCTACATGGAAGTAAGGCAAGATCATTGAGCAGCTCATCTCTTGGATCACAAGCGAGCTACGGCAGCCTTAAGACAGTAGCTGGACAAGTGGAGCAGTGGGTGCATAGATCACAGATGAGGCAGAGGCAGAGGCAGATTTGGAGGCTGGGAGGAGCAGCGCAAAGCATAGCAGCAACAACGTAGAAGCAATAGCAGTGCAGAGGTTAATGTGACTTCAGCAACGCAATGCAACACTGCTTACGCAGTGCAGAGCTGCAGCAGCGCAGAGAGCTCCAGAGGGACAGTGCAATGCAGCAGCAGCGTGATAGATTTCAGCACAAGGAGCTGATGTGACTTCAGTAGTGCAGAGGGATTCTGATTACGCAGGCAGAGCTGTAGCTGTGCATCGCTCTTTAGATGCCAGCACAGATCTGTAGCCGATGGAGCTTCAGTGATAAGGATGCAACCCATCAGACTTGTTTGTCAAAGATTGGGCAGGAGATTCAGTTGTTTCTCTCAACAACTGAAGTTGCAGTGCAGCAGATCAGCAGTGGCAGTGCTATGAGCAGCATAGATGCAACATATTGAGAGGGAGCTACAGTACAATGGTTGTCGTGGCAGTGGCAGAGTCATGGGCAGCAATACAGAATGGCAGCAGCAGTGCAGAGTTGAGTGGCAAGAGGCCAAGCTTCAGCAGCATAGAACCAGTGCCCAAAATCTTGTAATGCGTAAGTGTGATGTATTGCTAGAGCACACCCTTGATGCTAAGAGAGAGTGTTGAGATTTTGTGTATTTGGGGTAGCATGAATTGTGCTCTAGGTCCCAAATTTTGAGGAAGGACTAGATTTCACCTGATCCACAAGACCCAGAAATGGATTTGGGAAATTTCATCTGGTTTAGAAAATAATAAATTAATTAATTATTTTAATATATTTCCTAAGTTAAAACTTAGGAAAATAAAATAATTAAAGTGAATTTAATTAAACATGTGATGAAATTGTCTTAAGTCACACGGATCAAGCTTTTTCTTAATCTTAGTCATTGATTAAAGATTTAATCTTGGTCGTTGATTTTTCAACGAGAAAAGTATAAAGGAAAGGCTTGGGGTCATTTGTAAGACACACAGAGGCAAAGCACTGAAGCTAAGTTGAGATTCTAGGGCGAGGTTGCTAAGAATTCTAAAAAATGTTTCAGTTGCAGAGAGGGGAATTGTAATATCCCCAAAGGGAAATAACCAGTAATACACAGAAATATGCCAGACAGATATATAAAACAAAATGTCGGGAAATCCGTACAGGAATGGGCACACAGTAGAATACTGTATCACTAAGCCATTTTTTATTAACTGAGAACATAGAGAGGAGTACAATAAATCAGAGTAAGTGCACCTATCCTTGCCCTAGGCAAGTGGAGACCTCTCAGAACAGATAATGGCTGCAAATAAGGACAACGTCCTAGCTGGCTGAAGAACTGCTATGAAGAACTGCTGCTGGAATGCACTGGATCTATAAGCTGGAAGCTAGACAGATGGTTGATCTCAATCCTCCAAACAACCCCCAGGGAATATGAAACTGAAGCTCCTCCACCAATCAAACCCTCACCAATGAAAACGCTGTCTCTGCTAGTGACGGCGCAGAAGACAGATGAAAGATGGCCACAAACCCTCCAGACAAGATGATCAGCTCCTCAAGGCTGGAAGTACTGAAAAACGCTGTCAAAACCCACACACAAGACCCTACTCATCAAATCAGCGTCCTCCCTGACTGGATCTGCGTCCTCTATGCTCAGATCTGCTGGATCTGAAGCCTCTCTATCCAGATCTGCGTCCTATCACTCCAGATCTGCGTCCTCCAAGGCTGGATCTGCTGCTATCTATCCAGATCTAGGCTGGATCTGCCAATATCTCCTCAGATCTGCGTCCTCCAAGGCTGGATCTGATGCTATCTCTCCAGATCTAGGCTGGATCTGCCAATATCTCCTCAGATCTGCGTCCTCCAAGGCTGGATCTGATGCTAACTCTCCAGATCTAGGCTGGATCTGTCAATATCTCCTCAGATCTGCGTCCCCCAAGGCTGATTCAGATGCTAACTCTCCAGATCTGCGTCCTCTCTCTGGATCTGCGTCCTTACTGCTCAGATCTGATTCCTCCTACTGGATCTGCGTTCTTCCCTCTCTGGATCAGCGTCCTTCCTCCTGGATCTGCGCAGCTACAAGAAGGGGTGTTCTCTTCTCCAAAATCTCCACCAGAAACTGCTACCAAATACCACTGAAACTGAAGGATGATGCTCAGTAATTAACCTTACCAGGGCAGGCACTCGAAGTCCCCCGAGGCTAAGGGTGATACCAAAATAACCTTACCAGGGCAGGCACTCGAAGTCCCCCGAGGCTAAGGGTGAGATCTCCGCACGGAGACACTCGGTTGCACTAAACAGTGCTGCAGACCGACTAAACAACCGGCGTGTTGAAGCAGACAGAAGTCTAGCTCTCAATATCAATATCAAATCATGCATACCCAAATGAGATAGCTCTCCCTCCTTTTATAGATCCCTTGGAGCCTTCTAGAGCATTATTTTATTATTATTTTATTTATGGAGCACTTTTCCCTTTTATTAAAATATTATAAAATATTCCTTTTTAATGCAGAAAAGGGTATATCGGCTACCACGCCTCCTCCGGTCACTGAAATCTCTGTCTAACTGTCCCATCGTGTAGGTATCCTCGTCCCGGTTCCAATGAGCTATTACACTAAGGTGTTCCATCGTGTATTCCTCCCGGAATGCCACCTTGAGCATAATCAGCTGAGTTAAGCCCATAAATAACTCAAAATTCCGAAAGTTATCAGAATGCATCGGAACGAAAGCCAAACTGCTCGGATGGTGGAGTATATCAAGCGAATGCCTCCGAACACCATGAAAACTCCTCAAAACTCCTCCGAAAAGCTCCTGAGCCCACTGATAGCACCAATCTGCACATGTGACCTGTCTGCTCCTAACTCTAGAAGACCCTCCTAGCCCTGTCACCAAAAATGGGAATATTACAGACCTCTAGCCCCAAGATTGCTTGCCCTCAAGCAATCGAAATATGTGGGCCACTCTGTTGGCCCGCCGCATCTCAGACCCAATGCCTGGATCCCATACCAACCTCTGGGTGCTACTATGCACCTGTGTCAAACCTCTCGGAACAGATCCCTCGATGCCGGAATGCCAAACTGATCTCTCTCTGTCCCAGTCAACAAACAATCTCCCCAGATCCCAATGCCACCATGGCCAATCATTGCCCAAGTCCCACGGCTCAAGCTGCGCACTGTCTCTGGCGATAGCTGATGCTCTCAGAGGTGAAGCCCACCAGCAAGCATCAATGCTCCCGGGCTCCTGCTGTGCTGTACCTGTAACTGCATATGCTGCCCCTCCAACTCCATACCAACTCATCACCTCTCTCCAATCCAAGTTGTGACTCAATCCCAAGCCGATCCTGCTCTCCTGAAATCGGGATGGAGTGCTGAAGAAATGATGTCCTGTGCCGCCCTGCCAGCTGGAATCTATAACCTCTGTTATGTCCAAGGGCCCCTGCTCGACTGTGCTCCCTACGGAGAATACCGTACCATCTAGAGGGTACCAACTCATGATCTCCCGCCAGTCCATCCTAGAAGAAGAATCTGATGTAGTAACAACAACGGTATATGGAACATGCCTGGGATGTTGCCGCCAACCTGTAATCAACTCCCACTGCTCTACCCTGTCTGTCAATGGAAGCTGCCTGTAGAAGGAAGCCCCTCTCTCTATAATGGGCAAAAGTGGGCAAGGTATGCTGCAAGTTCCATCGATGTACTCCTGGAGAGTGCTACCCACTAAAAACGCTGCACCTCTGCTGACTGCGAGTACATCTATCTGTGCCTCATCCCAGTGTCGACCCAGAGATGGATGCTCCAACATATCCAACAACTCCCACTGTCTACTAGCCCCCTGCATAACAATCCCATCAACCTCCAACCTGTGGCTATCAGCTAGCACACCAACCCAGTGCCACTGCTGAGAAGTCTCTCCATCGATCCTGGGTGAACTACTCCCAAAGGTAAGCCCGAAGTTCCTGTCCATGAGTCTCTCTAGAAGCAATGCTCTAAGATCCTGCTGTGTAGCACCGTGTGCCCTCGCATACCACTGATCATCCCTACACTCCTCAGCATGCCACTGCACACTGAGGCATACCTCGGCATGCTGCTGGATACCATGTGCTGCTGCTGTAGCACCCTGTACCCTCTCGCGCCCTGACTGTGTCCATGCATCGGTCACTCTCTGTATGCTCTCAATGTGATGTAGGGCACTCCTACTCCTCAATGTAGTCCCACACACTACGGTACACCACCATGTAGCTCCATGTCTATCAGTAGTCGACTGATCACTGCTAGAGGCTCCCACACATCCATGGATGTGATGTCCTAGAGCTGTGCCTCTACATATCGGACTACCACCAATCGGTATCGTCATGTCCACCGTCGCATCACTATACCCGCCGACCAATGGATCATCACTGCAAATCCTCCTCGAGGGGTCCGAGAAGTGAATCTCCCTATGGGTCAGTAGTGTTACCACCACTGCTCGGCTCCGCTGCGTCCTCTGTGCCCCACACAAATGTGAAGAATCCTTGGCCCCATACAAGGTGCCATCTGGTGGCCTGCCAATGCCACCTCCTCCGACAAGCTCCTGCCAAGGTGTGCTGACCACCCCGTGATCCTGTGTATGAATGTCATGCCAAGACAACCTAGGGAGTCTACCCATAAACTGGTTGGCCACTGGAGCTGACCCAAACTGCACATGCTCTGCTACTAGGCCAACTGTACTCTCCAAGGCATAGTCAGCCGACCTGCCTGGGAAATGATAGGTGATCCCATCTGGATCCCAATGCCAATCTGGGGTCCCTGTATGCTCAACACCTAGGAACTCCTGCTGAACTGCACCTGGGTCCACCACTATCTCCATAGCCTGCTCTACCGAGTACCAACTCAAAATCTCTCGCCATCCAACCTCAACACGTGGCTGCCGTACCCTGTGCAACTCTGATCGTCTCATACCACTATCCAAGTCAACATATGAGACCTGACTAGGTGGCTCTGCCTCTCTCTCTCCAACGGAAAGAGATGACCCAACAACACTGCTAGTCCCATCAAAGCATGCCTGAAGGGGAATGATCTGACACTCCCTCGTGCCCTCTGGTTGTACCATTAGGGAATCCAGCTGTTCCCCAATGCGGACCAACTTGGCCGCCGACTTGGCACAAGTCACTCTCATACCCTCCAGCTCCTGGTCCTGCAACAAAATGGTCTCCCGTACTGACGCGGCCTTCTCCCTCAAAACACAAAGGTCCGTCCGAAGCCGATGATACCGCTGTCTGCGACCATCATCCAATACCTCTGTATCTCCTAGTGCCTCATCGATAGTGGATATATCTCCTGATACCTCACCCATCTGTCGTGTGCTGCTACCACCCGAAGACTCGGACATGGCTCCAGTCATCACCTCAATGGATGGCTCTACCGGGGTAGGCTCTACCTCCTCCACTACGATATCAACCGGCACGGTCAAGGAAGACTCTAATGATGGTGAGTCCTGTGTCACACTAGGTGTATCCTCGAACTCCCTGCAATCCTGTGTGCCCTCATCCTCTTCTCCACTGCTCTCGGAGAAGACCTCAATGAAGTGTGCCTTCCCTGTCGCACACCTGTGTCCTGGTGCCCATGGCTCCTGGCAAGTGAAGCACAACCGCTTCCTCCTCAGCTCTCTCCTGGCCTCATCATCAAACTGCCCTCGTCCAGGGTTCGCCTTGGGAGGCGGAGCCCTCGTGTCCTTACCCTTAGGCTGGAAGGCCAGTCTCTGGGGATAAGGTGTCCGAGTCCTGGGTAAGACATCCTGTAAGTCCCGAGTCCTGCTGATGGCATCCTGAAGGGTAGCCGGTCTGTTCGACCGGACTAGGCCACGAAGTGGCTCTGACAGCCCCTCCACAAACATGCAAACCATCCAAGCTGCAGATAAATCAGGTACCATCACCGAAATCCTCAAGAAGTCTGAAATGTATGTCTCTGCACTCCCAGTCTGTTTGAGCTTGGTCAGCTCAACAAAATGTTGCTCCGGATCCCTCCTGTCAAAGTGCTCTACCACCCTCCGAGTAAACTCGGCATATGTCGTCACTGTAGAATGCCCGAGTGTCACCATCCCATGGAACCACCAATCTCGGGCCTCACCATCCAGATGCAATGTTGCCACCTTAATGGCCTCTGACTGCGTCATCTGGTTAAGCTGGAAATAGATGTCCAGCTTCTCCACCCAGGACTTTGCCGAACTGTTTGATGAGCCATCAAACGTGGGCAAATGAAATCTGCTAGCTGCGCGGTGGTCATCACGGTGGTGCCTGTGCCCCTGGTGATGATCACGGAATCTAATGCCACACTGGACCTGAACATAATCTCTGAATGAGAGAGCCTTCATGAACGCCGGTCCGAAAGCCTGATACTCTGCAAAAATGCCAACCATCCGAGCCAGATCTATCTCTCGCTGTACTGCTGTCCCCCATCTCCTCGAATCGTCCCTCAAAAACTGCACGGCTGCTGCAAAACCATACTGCTGCTTAACTTCGACCTTCGATTTACCCACTGAAAACTACTCAGAAATTTCCAAGAATTTGGGAAAGTGATCCTTGTCCAAAACCCAGAAAAACCCAGAAAAACCCAGAAAACGTTTTTCCTAATTCCAAACTTCAAAATTTGACCCTTTATATTTTGGCCCTTTTTCCAACTGCGTTTTTGGTATTGCAACTGCCATTGCTCTGTATGATCTCTTTTCTGATGTCATAGACCACAGGCTGAGCCAGAATTATGCTCTGATACCACTGTAATATCCCCAAAGGGAAATAACCAGTAATACACAGAAATATGCCAGACAGATATATAAAACAAAATGCTGGAACCAGATAATGGAACAAGTACACATAGAATACCAAAATACTAAGCCATTTTATTAATCTGAGAACACATAGATAGGAGTACAAGATAATCAGAATGAGTGCACCTATCCTTTCCCTAGGCAAGTGGAGACCCTCTCAGAACAAATAATGGCTGCAAATAAGGACAGCGTCCTAGCTGGCTGAAGAACTGCTATGAAGAACTGCTGCTGGAATGCACTGGAACTATGAGCTGAAGACTAGACAGATGGTTGATCTCAATCCTCCAAACAACCCCCAGAGAATGTGAAACTGAAGCTCCACCACCAATCAAACCCTCACCAATGAAAACGCTGTCTCTGCTAGTGACAGCGCAGAAGACAGATGAAACGCTGGCCACAAACCCTCCAGATAAGATGATCAGCTCCTCAAGGCTGGAAGTACTGAAAAACGCTGTCAAATCCCACACACAAGACCCTACTCATCAAATCAACGTCCTCCCGATCGGATCTCGAAGGTTCTCTATGCTCGCCGGGGATCCGCCGCTTTCGAAGCCTTCTCTATCTCAACCGCGTCCTATCACCCAGACCGCGTCCAAGGCCGGATCCGCCGCTATCTATCCGCATCTAGGCCGGATCTCGCCAATATCTCCTCGATCTCGCCCTCCAAGGCCGGATCTCGATGCTATCTCTCCGCATCTAGGCCGGATTCGCTAATATCTCCTCGTGACAAAGGCCTCAAGGCCGATCCGTTAACTCTCCAGATCAGGCCGGATCCGTCATCATCTCCCAGATCCGGCGCTCTCCAAGGCCGATTCGATGCTAACTCTCCGTATTCGCGTCCTCTCTCGGGATTCCGCGTCCTCCCACGCTCGCATCTCGAGTCCTCCTAATGGACCGCGTTCTTCCCTCTCGGGACTGCCCTTCTCCCGGGATCTGCGCAGCTACAAGAAGGGGTTTTCTCTTCTCCAAAATCTCCACCAGAAACTGCTACCAAATACCACTGAAACTGAAGGATGATGCTCAGAAAATAACCTTACCAGGGCAGGCACTCGAAGTCCCCCGAGGCTAAGGGTGATACCAAAATAACCTTACCAGGGCAGGCACTCGAAGTCCCTCGAGGCTAAGGGTGAGATCTCCGCACGGAGACACTCGGTTGCACTAAACAGTGCTGCAGACCGACTAAACAACCGGCGTGCTGAAGCAGACAGAAGTCTAGCTCTCAATATCAATATCAAATCATGCATACCCAAATGAGATAGCTCTCCCTCCTTTTATAGATCCCTTGGAGCCTTCTAGAGCATTATTTTATTATTATTTTATTTATGGAGCACTTTTCCCTTTTATTAAAATATTATAAAATATTCCTTTTTAATGCAGAAAAGGGTATCTCGGCTACCACGCCTCCTCCGGTCACTGAAATCTCTGTCTAACTGTCCCATCGTGTAGGTCTCCTCGTCCCGGTTCCAATGAGCTATTACACTAAGGTGTTCCATCATGTATTCCTCCCGGAATGCCACCTTGAGCATAATCAGCTGAGTTAAGCCCATAAATAACTCAAAATTCCGAAAGTTATCGGAATGCATCGGAACGAAAGCCAAACTGCTCGGATGGTGGAGTATATCAAGCGAATGCCTCCAAACACCATGAAAACTCCTCAAAACTCCTCCGAAAAGCTCCTGAGCCCACTGATAGCACCAATCTGCACATGTGACCTGTCTGCTCCTAACTCTGGAAGACCCTCCTAGCCCTGTCACCAAAAATGGGAATATTACAGGAATTTAGACCAAGGGGATGATCTGATCCTGGGGTCTAGAATACACAAGAAGCGAAGAAGAGATCAGCAAGGACAGCGCAGAGAAAGGCAGCAGACGGCAGTAGCAGCAGCATTAGACAGCGACAGATGGCAGCCACAGCAGCAGCAATAGCAGCAGTGTCTTTCAGGGGCAGCGCTGGGGTTTCTAGGCCTAGATCTAGCTGAGTTATGTAAATCCTATTTAAGGGTGTGGGTCAGTGAATATTTTTGGTCTTAGATCAACCAGGATCTGCAGATATAGAGTTTTCTCTGTAGGGTTTTCCAGATCTGGAACCCAGAATTGTGTATTCAGAGATATTCTTAATAATAGAGCCCTCCAGCAGCCAGAGACCAGTTTTCCCACATTGGGTTTTTCTGGGGGCAGTTTGTCTAGAAATAACTAGGCCACTTTGTCTATGTGTGCATGTGCTTATTCTAGATCTGAATTGGTAGAGATCTGTTATGTGTTTTGCTTTGATGTTAACTTGAATTTATTCAGTTGATAACTAGTATAAGTAGGAGAAGCTTAACCGGATTAACAGAAATAATTTCTGCATAAGAATTAAGATTCAAAAATTTCTACACTGCAGCACCTGCGTAGCACAGTTGCTGCCCTTCCTGCTGCTCTCTTGCTTCTCTGCGCTGCCTCTCTGAGCTGATCTCTGCCTCTTGCTGATTCTAGACCCTAGGATCAGATCATCCCCTTGGTCTAAATTCCCCTCTCTGCAGCTGAAACAATTCTGAGATTTCTTAGCAAACCCGCCCTAGAATCTTAGCTTAGCTTCAATGCTCTACCTCTGTGTGTCTTTACAAATGACCACAAGCCTTTCCTTTATACTTTTCTCGTTGGGAAACCAACGACCATGATCAAATCTTGAATCAGTGGCTAAGATTAAAAAAAAGCTTGATCCGTGTGACTTAAGACAACTTCATCACATGTTTAATTAAATTCACTTTACTTATTTAAGTTCCCTCTGTTTTAACTTAGGAAATACATTAAAATAATTAATTAATTTAATATCTCCTAAACCAGATGAAATTTCCCATATCAATTTCTGGGTCTTGTAGAGCAAGTGTACTCTAGTCCCTCCTCCAAATTTGGGAGCTAGAGCACAACTGATGCTACCCCAAATACACAAAATATCAACACTTCCTCTTAGCATCAAGGGTGTGCTCTAGCAATACATCACACTATGCATTACAAGACTTTGGGTACTGGTTTTGTGCCGTTGAAGCTTGGCCTGTTGCCACTCAACTCTACACTACAGCTGCCATTCTATACTGTTGCCGATGACTCTGCCACTGCCACTGCAACCTCTGTACTACAGCTCCTTCTCAATATGTTGCATCCATGCTGCTCATAGCACTGCCACTGCTAATCTGCTGCACTGCAACTTCAGTTGTTGAGAGAAACAACTGACTCTCCTACCAAATCTTTGACGGACAAGTCAGATGGGTTTCGTCCTCATCACTGAAGCTCCATAGGCTACAGATTTGTGCTGACATCTGAAGGATGATGCACAGCTACAGCTCTGCACTACGTAAGCACTCTCTCTACACTGTTGAAGTCACATCAGCACCTTGTGTTGAAATCTCTCACGCTGCTGTTGTACTGCGATGTCCCTCTGATGCCTTCTGCGTTGTTGCATCTCTGCATTGCGTAAGCAGCTCTATTGGAAATACTGAGAGGGGGGTGAATCAATATTTCTTTTCAATTGTTAATTATTGCCAATTAGATTCTTCACAATTAAAGATAGAGAGGTGTATAATAATAATATTAAGGATTAATAAGAACTTTAATCCCTTTTTATAATAATAGTATACAATAGATGAGTGTGGGCACCAACCCCTTTAATGAAACAGGCACCCACCTGTTACCAAGCACCAACTTGGACTTCGATGAGGCTCCGACCTCTAGGGCTTTGACCTTATCTTCTCAAGGCACTAACCTTGTGTTTAGGAGCTCCTACTCCAAGGACACCAATCCTTTTGTCTCCTTTTAATAGAGAACGTGAATGGTATTTACTTGAACATCCTTCACATAATTCTTCATTGTTTAATCACTTCCAAAATTCTTCATTGTCTAATCACTTCAAAATTCTTCACTCTCTACTTGTTCACCACTACACTTCAATTCCAAAATTCTTCAATATCTACTTGAGTTTAATCTTTAATCAGGCCTCCAATTATGCTTCAAATGGTTTTAAGAATTTAGCTCAATGATGATGTCTTCAACCGTTCCTCAAATCAACCCAAGTCTTCACAAAGATGTTTTCAACAAACTGCTTCAGATATGATGCCCAATACTCTCAAAAGCTTCACTGTCTAAAGCTTCAAATAATTCACTGTTCAAAGCTTCAATTAATGTCCATGATCTTAAGAACACTGGTCCGAGTATAATAGCCCTCACATAATTCTAAGCCTTCTCCCAAATTCACTGCAGTGATAACAGTTCTTAACAATGGTGACAATTCTCTCTTTATGCCATTGTCTGAACTAAACAAAACATATGTTGGAAATACTAGGAGGGGGGGGCGGGGGTGAATCAGTATTCCTTTCAATTAGAGCATTAGTTAATCTTCAATTATTATCAGTGTTTGTACAATGATAGCATCAAACAAGAGGAACACAAATGTGCACAGATTTTAAGGTGGAAACCCACTCCGAGACAAAAACCACCTAATGCTTTTCTAATAATTCTTTAATATTCAACTCCAATTGAAAATAAAGCTCCAACTTCCTAGGATCTAGAAAAGCATACTGCTCCAACTCTCACTGGATGGACGCTCCAATGCCCGAGATTCTTCAGTAGTCAACTGAACGGATGCCCCAACACCCAATGAGCTACAACTCACCCTAGCACCACCCTACCACCCTATAGAAGAATAAAAGAAGAATGGACTCCCGTACTAGGGAAAATGGTCCACTTTACAATGATATAGAATGATGTAGAAGAAGAAGATATACTAGACCATAACCCCAACTTCATCGGATGATGAGCTATCTTCTTTAGAGAGAAAGTTCCTTTTGGATCCTTTCTTTTTGCCTTGCTTGTTGGATTTCTTAAAGCCTTTCTTTCCTTTTGAGTTGCCATCACTTTTGTTCGGACATTTTGCTACGAAATGCCCAACCTCACCACAACCGAAACATATCAATGGAAGTTTACCTTTGAATTTTCCCTTACTAGGTTTTAGTTTTCTTGTAAAGTAAGCATATTCTTCATCTGAAAGACCTTCTCCATCATCTCCCTTTTCTTCACACTTGCAGGTGCATGTCATTTCAATTGAAGGTTGTTTGTCCTTATTGGTTTGTTTAGATGCAACGAACGCAGTTTCTAGATTTGAAGTACCCTTTTCTTCATCAAGTCTCATTTCATATGCTATGAGAACTCCATGTAATTCTTCCTTGCTGAGTTTGTCCAAATTTGCACTGTATTCTAAGACCGATACCTTTGGGTTGAATCTCCCTGGTAACGTTCTAAGAATATTCCGTATAATAGTCTTCTCATCAACTGGCTCTCCCAATCCTTCCAGAGTATTGGTTATTTCATCAACGTATTGGAAGTATGTAGCAATGTTGCAATCTTCTTTCATTCTGAGTTGCTCAAATTTTGTTCTATAGATTTGAAGCTTTGCTTCTTTGACATTTGAGTCACCTGCATATATATTCTCAAGCTTGTCCCATACATTTTTGGCAGTTTTACAACCCAACACCTTATGATAAGCAGATTCAATAAGTCCACTGATAATAATATTCTTTGTTTTTGCATCATTTACCAAATTCTTCTTACCTTGTTCATCCGCAATTGATGTAAATCCATTTTGAACAGTGTCCCATACTTCGTAACCTTGCGCCAAGAGATAGACCTCCATTCTTCCTTTCCAGAGTGCATAATTATTTTCATTGAATAGAGGTACACCATTCTTGGTATGCTCCATGACCTCCTTTCAGCTGTTAAACTGCTATTGAAGGAACCAAGCTCTGATACCAATTGTTGGAAATACTGAGAGGGGAGGGTGAATCAATATTCCTTTCAATTAGAGCATTAGTTAATCTTCAATTATTATCAGTGTTTGTACAATGATAGCAGCAAACAAGAGGAACAAAAATGCGCACAGATTTTAAGGTGGAAACCCACTCCGGGACAAAAACCACCTAATGCTTTTCTAATAATTCTTTTATATTCAACTCTAATTGAAAATAAAGCTCCAACTTCCTAGAATCTAGAAAAACATTCTTCTCCAGCTCCCACTGGATGGACGCTCCAACGCCCGAGAATCTTCAGTAGTCAACTGAATGGATACCCCAACACCCAATGAGCTACAACTCACCCTAGCACCACCCTACCACCCTATAGAAGAATAAAAGAAGAATGGACTCCCGTACTAGGGAAAATGGTCCACTTTACAATGATATAGAATGATGTAGAAGAAGAATATATAATAGACCATAACCCCAACTTTGACACAACCACCTAATGATGATCCTAGACCTCCCAACACTGCCTCTTCAACCCTTGGCAGATAGATACTAGTACAATTTGTACAATAATGTATTTACAATGACTAAGTACAATGATACCTTTACAATGATTGTATGCAGTGCTGTTGTAATATTCCTAATTAGCAATGGCTAATTGGAATATTAAATTTTGCTCAATTTTGCCTTCTATAGTTTATTTATAAATAAAAAAGTGAGTAGAGAGGACATAAATAAAAGCTCGCTCCCTAGTAGCACAACATTGTAACTTAAGTGAGCCAAGGGGGGCCAAGAGACCACGCAGAGGGGGAGCCCACGCAGACACATGGAGGGACTGCGCAGGCCATGATGGGGCACGTGGCAACGTTGGAGGAGATGAGCATTAGGGTTGAGAGGGGCCAACACTATATAGAGAGGAGAGCCCCCTCATTTTGATCATTCATTGTTGATGATATTGAGCTGGTTGTTTGACTTCTTGAGCACGCTGGTTGTTTAGCCTGTTTGCAGCACTGTTTAATGCATTGAGTGTCTCCGATCGAAGATCTCGCCCTTAGCCCCGGGGGACTTTGAGTGCCTGCTCGATCAAGGTAGTTTCTTCAGTATTTTGCGGGAGGATTGGTGTTTGGGTTTTGTTGCGGAGCTGTGCATTCAGAGTGACTGCGCAGTCATTGAGAGAGAGGACGCAGTCTATCCAGGAGGAGCTCCGGATTGGGATTCTTGTAGGGGTTTTGAGCCGGGAGATTGAGCAAAGGATCAGCCTTTGCCTTTGGGAGGATTTTGGTGGAGTTTGAGGCCGTATTTCACTCATTCCTATTCAACCTCTGCGCAGAGCCTTCGAGGCCAGCGTAATTCCCCAAGGGGGTGTTTTTCGGGGGTCAGCCATTCCTGATATGATTTCTGGGTTTTGTCGAGATTGGTGAGTAGAGGCGGATTCCAGAATTTTAGCTCATTCAAGCGAGGGGATCAGTCCCAAGTCATCAGTTCATTTCAGCAGTAGCAACTACATAGCAATTTTCTAGCAGCTGAGACGCAGTTCAGAGAGCAACCATTTCTTGGATATTCTGAAAGTATTTCTTCACTTGCCTTGAGCAAGTCTAGGTGCCATCACTCTGATCACCTAGTGTACTTCATTATATTTTTCAGTCTAATAAAATGGCTTAGCATTCTCTCTCTATATTTCTGGATGTTTTGTCGTACATTCTTTCTATGCTATTGTATGTTTGCTGCACTGTTATCTTTATATATTTTCGGGCATTCTAGTTCTATACCACTTGGTGTGTTTATTTCATACTCTTAGACAGAGTCTGGAAAGGGCCAAGTAGCCTCAAGATCTCACCCTCTTCTCAAAGGTGAAATATCTGGTAAAGGCCCTCCCAGTCCATCTCTGGTTAGAGTTTGTTGTGTTCTAGAGATATCCTGAAACGGGATATTACAGTGGTATCAGAGCATAGTTCTGGCTCAGCCTGTGGAGCTAGTTGTCTATGACACCGGGGAAGAAGCCCTACATTTGTTACAGAGGCAGGAAGTACAGAGATTTTGAGCGTAGATTGGAGAACACCTACGGAGAGGGAGACTGTGTTCGGGTGGTGGAAACAGAACAGGAGGAGCCTGTGATAGACGCAGAGCAGGAAGAGCCTGTGTTAGATTCAGAGCAGCGAGAGCCGATGGCAAATGATACTGAGGCCAAACAGATTGGGGAGGCACTCCTCAAATCGATGCAAGATCTAGCGCGACAGATTGAGGTGATGGGTCAGAGATTCACCGCTGTAGAGACTAGACAGCGTGAGACCCCACGGGTATTCCAGGTAGGTGAGGGATCAGGTAAATCCCACCATTTGTCGGAGCATGGTGTTGCTTAGCGTGATACTACTCAGCGGATGGCTTCACATGCACCTACACGCTCTACCATGCCCACTTTCTTGGGAGCAGACACAGGGGCAGGAGCCCAGCAGGAGGTAGAGCCCGGACATATGGGTGATTATTTTGCAGAGTATCAGGCCTATGGGCAGGAGTTCAGGGATGCTCTCTCGTTCAGAGATTTTGTTCAGCTCTAGCAAAACAGTAGACCACGCGAACATCATAGAGGGCACCGGCATTATCATGATGGAGATACCCACCGCACATCTAGCAGATTCCATTTGCCTACGTTTGATGGTTCATCAAAGAATTCGGCAAAGTCTTAGGTGGAGAAGCTGGATATCTATTTCCAGCTTAACCAGATGTCAGAGACGGAGGCCATCAAGGTGGTGACATTACACTTGGATGGTGAGGCCCAGGATTGGTGGTTTCATGGGATGGTTACACTCGGACATTCTGCAGTGACGACATATGCCGAGTTTACCAGAAGGTTGATACAGAGATTTGACCGGAGGGATCCGGAACAGCACTTTCTTGAGCTGACTAGGCTCAAACAGACCGGGAGCCCCGAGACATATATTGCAGACTTCTTGAGGGTTTCAGTGATGGTGCCAGATCTATCCGTGGCACGGATGATCTATATGTTTGTGGAGGGGTTAGCAGAGCCACTTCGGGGTCTATTCAGATCTACTAGACCAGCTACACTCCAAGATGCTATCAGCAGGACCCGGAATTTACAGGATGCATTGCCCAGGACTCAGACACCTTACCCCTAAAGGCAGGGCTTCCAGCCCAAGGGTGAGGATTCCGCCTCCAAAGGGGAATCCAGGACGGGCACAGACAGATGATGATGCCAGGAGGGAGCTGAAGAAGCGGTTGTGCTTTATTTGTCAGGAGTCGTGGGCACCAGGACATAGTGTGCTGCTGGCAAAGCACACTTCATTGAGGTCTTCTCTGAGGATAGCGGGGAAGAGGATGAGGAGGATGAAGAGGAGGCTGGAGACAGTCAGACAGCCCAGGATCAGTTGCCACCTCCACCTCCAGGAGCAAGAGGTGCAGCTTTTGCACCCACAGGAGGGACCCTTGTAGCATTGCGAGGAGTTCCCAAGTATTTGACGCTGCACGTATGAGGGACAGTACGTGGCCAGCGAGTATCAGTTTTGGTTGACAATGGGGCAACCCACAACTTCATCGATGCACATATGGTCGAGCGGAGAGGTATACCGACCGAGAGCTTCGACGAATTTTCAGTTTTGGTCCCGGGAGCCCAGACGATGCAGTGTGCCCAGTATGTTCCAGAGTTAGCAGTGACGATGGGTACCTACACCGTGACCGACCACTTTTTCGTGGTCAACATACCGGATACCAATGTGGTACTGGGTGTTCAGTGGTTGATTACTCTGGGGAAGGTCACCACAGATTGGGAGGCCTTAGAGATGGAGTGGGATGATAAGAAGACCGGGAAGCATGAGAAGATCCGTGGGATGCACACTTACCCACCTCAGACTGTTTCGGTTCACCGGATGGAGGCAGATTTCCAGAAAGGAGACATAGAGTGGGCGGTTGAGTTGCGGGCATCAGAGGCAGGGACCACCGGTCAGGCAGTTCATCCTAATATATAGGCCATCCTTGACAGGTATGATACAGTGTTTGGAGATATACCACCAGGTTGGCCACCGGACCGAGGGTTTGAGCACACCATTGAGCTTGAGCAGGGCATACAGGCAGTGATTACTACCCCCTATAGGCATCCCAAAGCCTATCGGGATGAGATTGAGCGGGCCACCCAGGAGTTGCTGGCTCTTGGGCACATCAGACCGAGCACGAGTCCGTTTGCTTCTTCCGTGGTGTTGGTGAAGAAGAAGGACGACACCTTGAGGATGTGTATTGACTACAGGGCCTTGAACAAGAAGACCCTGAAGAATAGGTATCCTATACCCAGAATCGATGAGTTGATGGATGAGCTGATAGGAGCCAAGTTTTTCTCAAAGATTGATTTGAGATCAGGGTACCATTAGATTCGCGTGAGGGAACAGGACATTCCCAAGACCGCCTTCAAGTGTCATTATGGGCACTTTGAGTTTCTGGTTATGCCTTTCGAGCTAACCAATGCCCCAACTACTTTTCAGTCTTGCATGAACTATATCTTCCGCAGTCATATGAGGAAGTTTGTATTAGTCTTTTTTGATGACATACTTATATACAGCAGGACTTAGGAGGAGCATCTCCAGCATATAGAGGCAATACTACATATCTTGGAAGAGCAACAGTTCTATGCTAAGCTCTCCAAGTGTCAGTTTGGGATGATAGAGATGTTGTATTTGGGTCACATTATTGAAGTGGACGGAGTGAGAGTCCATGAGGAGAAGATCAGGGCCATCAGAGATTGGCCGAAGCCGAGGAACGTGACGAAACTTCGAGGATTCATTGGCATATGTATTTATTACAGGAAGTTCGTCAAGAGTTTCTCACAGCTTGCTGCACCCCTTAAAAATTTGACGAAGAAGGGGGCATTCAGTTGGTCGGATACAGCGCAGCGAGCCTTTGACAGGCTCAAGGAGGTGATGAGGAGCTGCCCAGTGCTTGCATTGCCGGATTTTACGTAGCCATTTATTTTGGAGTGTGATGCGTCGGGAGAGGGGATCGGCGCAGTATTGATGCAGAGAGGACACCCTATAGCCTTTGAGAGCCGGAAGCTCCTTCCACACGAGAGGTTGTATGCTATATACGACAAGGAGATGTTGGCCATTATGCATGCATTGGCCAAATTCCGGCAGTATTTGGTGGGGAACAGGTTCAGGGTGACGACTGATCACAACAACCTCAAGTTCTTTTTGGAGCAGAAGCAGCTACAAGAGAGGCAACAGACGTGGATCAGTAAGATCCAAGCATATGACTTTGAAATTGAGTATGTCAAGGGTAAGAACAATGTGGTAGCAGATGCCCTTTCACATAGACCAGCCACGTTGTCTCTTATGAGCTTGGATACAGATTGTAGGGCTCATCTCTTAGTGGAGTACTCCAAGGACAAATTTGCATATGAGGTTCTGGATGGACAGGTGGAAGATGACAGGTATAGGGTGGTCGATGAGATCTTATACTACAAGGACCAGATCTTCTTGACTGAGGGATCTCAGCTCAAGAAGAAGATACTTCAGGCGTCACATGATTCACCATTGGCTGGCCATCAGGGGTTTACCAAAACCTACAGGGCCATTAGAGAGAGGTTCTCATGGAAGGGCCTCAAAGAGGACGTACTCCAGCACATCAGGGAGTGTGATGTTTGCCAGAGGAACAAAGGAGAGATGAGCCATCCCGCAGGATTATTGCAGCCTCTACCCATTCCGGAGGGGAAATGGGAGAGCATTTCGATGGACTTCATTACAGGGTTTCCCATGGTGCAGGGCAAGGATTGTATCTTTGTCGTCGTTGATCGACTGACAAAGTATGCGCATTTTTTTGCCATATCCGCGCACTACACAGCAGCACAGGTGGCCGAGTTCTTTAGAGAGGTTTTCAGGCTACATGGTCTTCCTAAGACCATCATCAGTGACACGGACAACCGCTTCATGGGCGGATTTTGGCAGGAGCTTTTCCGGTTGGTGGGGGCAGAGTTGACACCGAGTACCAGTTATCACCCACAGACGGATGGGCAGACGGAGATAGTTAACAAGTGGTTGGAGGGTTACTTGCGTAACTATGTCAGTGGGCAACAGCGAGCATGGCTGAAGTGGCTGCATTTGGGGGAGTACTGCTACAACACTACACATCACATATGCATTGGTATGTCTCCATTCTACGCTTCATATGGATATCACTCTTTGTCTTTTGTTGACGTGATGTTTGGTGCTAGCAAGGCTCCGAAAGCGAAGATTTGGATCCAAGAGAGTCAGGATATTCTCCGAGCTCTCAAGGATAATATGGCCACAGCGCAGAACCAGCAGAAGCTGTATGCTGATCGGGGTCGGGTGGAGAGACAGTTTGAGGTAAGGGACTTGGTCTACCTACGATTACAGCCATACCGACAGTCATCACTGAAGCAGAAGGGAGCTGAGAAACTCAAGCCCCGCTTTTATGGGCCATACAGGGTGATACGCAGGGTTGGACAGGTTGCATATGAGTTGGAGCTGCCCCAAGGTAGCAAGATTCATAACATTTTCCATGTATCATGCCTGAAGAAGGCATTGGGGCAGCAGGTGACAGCGACAGATGAGCTACCACCCACAGATGATGAGGGGCATTTGGTGTTGCAGCTAGAGGCCATTATTGATACCAGGAAGAGGCAGCTACGTAGCAGGACGGTCTGGGAATTCTTGGTGAGATGGAAGAATTTGACGGATGAGGATGCCACTTGGGAGAGTGAGAGGATTTTGCAGCATCCATCACTTCAGTTGCTTGAGGACAAGCAACATTTTGCCGAGGGAGACTGTAATATTCCTAATTAGCAATGGCTAATTGGAATATTAAATTTTGCTCAATTTTGCCTTCTATAGTTTATTTATAAATAAAAAAGTGAGTAGAGAGGACATAACTCACTTTAGAAATAAAAGCTCGCTCCGTAGTAGCACAACGTTGTAACTTAAGTGAGCCAAGGGGGGCCAAGAGACCACGCAGAGGGGGAGCCCACGTAGACACATGGAGGGACTGTGCAGGCTATGATGGGGCACGTGGCAACGTTGGAGGAGATGAGCATTAGGGTTGAGAGGGGCCAACGCTATATAGAGAGGAGAGCCCCCTCATTTTGATCATTCGTTGTTGATGATATTGAGCTGGTCATTTGACTTCTTGAGCACGCTGGCTGTTTAGCCTGTCTGCAGCACTGTTTAGTGCGTTGAGTGTCTCCGATCAGAGATCTCGCCCTTAGCCCCGGGGGACTTCGAGTGCCTGCTCGGGCAAGGTAGTTTCTTCAATATTTTGAGGGAGGATTGGTGTTTCGGTTTTGTTGCGGAGCCGTGCATTCAGAGTGACTGCGCAGTCATTGAGAGAGAGGATGCAATCCATCCAGGAGGAGCTTCGGATTGGGATTCTTGCAGGGGTTTTGAGCTAGGAGATTGAGCAGAGGATCAACCTTTGCCTTTGGGAGGATTTTGGTGGATTTTGACGTCGTATTTCATTCATTCCTATTCAGCCTCTGCGCAGAGCCTTGGAGGCCAGCGTAATTCCCCAAAGGGGTGTTTTTCGGGGGTCAGCCATTTCTGATATGATTTCTGGGTTTTGCCGAGATTGGTGAGTAGAGGCAGCTTCCAGAATTTTAGCTCATTCTGGCGAGGGGATCAGCCCCAAGTCATCAGTTGATTTCAGCAGTAGCAGCTACACGGCAGTTTTCCAGCAGCTGGGATGCAGTTCAGAGAGCAGCCATTTCTTGGATATTTTGAGAGTATTTCTTCACTTGCCTTGAGCAAGTCTAGGTGCCATCACTCTGATCACCTATTGTACTTCATTATATTTCTCAGTGTAATAAAATGGCTTAGCATTCTCTCTCTATATTTCTGGATGTTTTGTCATACATTCTTTCTATGCTATTGTATGTCTACTGCACTATTATCTTTATATATTTTCGGGCATTCTAGTTCTATACCATTTAGTGTGTTTATCTCATACTCTTAGACAGAGTCTGGAAAGGGCCAGGTAGCCTCCAGATCTCACCCTCTTCTCAGAGGTGAAATATCTGGTAAACGCCCTCCCAGTCCATCTCTGGTTAGAGTTTGCTGTGCTCTAGAGATATCCCCAAAACGGGATATTATAGCTGCCCACTTGAAGACTTCATATGATGAACTTCTTGCTGCTGTTATGCACCTTGGTTGCTGCTCTTGTCATGCTACCCTCTGCTGCACCTTTCTTTACTTTGTTGCCATAGAAAGTCTGGTCCTTTGCAACCCTTGACAACACATGATCTAGCTTTTTCTTGCCTTCTAGGAGCTCGATATTGAATCTGGTGTATCTCTGTTATTTCAAATCCTCAATATTGATTTTCGGTCCTGTAGTAGTCCTCTGAGTCTTCTTTCCAATGCCACAGGTCTGACCCAATTTGGATTCTTCAAGAGAGAATTATGCCTAATCTCTCTCAATGCCCTAATTATGGACTGTTTCAGCAGAGCGCACTTGTACGGTTGCCACGTGTCAGTGTTTCTTCATTTGGCTCTGAAATTGATAAAGCAAAAAGTACAGACTGTGCACTATCTGCCACTTTTTACGGAATTCCAATCCGATACTTAGAGAGAGAGTTATGACAATTTTACCAAGGTCACTTCTTTGAGATGAATTTCAGGAGCCTGCAAAAACCCCGACTTCCACAGATCATATCTCCAAAAATATTGCGCACCTTGATCTTAAATTTTTACTGCAGCTTCCTCAGGATTTCGGCTTCGCCTCATAAAAATTTCAACTTCTGAGCCTTCGTAGAAAAAAAGTTAGAGCGAAAATTCCAAGATGACCTGTTTCAGATGGCCGAATCCTTTGCCTGAGGAAATGAAGATCACAATTTATATAAATGCTTAAGTTGAGAGGGGCTTCAACAAGTGAACGTGGGAGGGATTTTAGGAGCTTAAAAAATATTAATTATGACTTTTCAATGACCCATGCCCCAACCCAATGGGGTTTTAGCCCACTAACTGGGGGTACAAACTTCAAACATGAATATCTCTCAAACCGTGAAGAATTACATGGTGTGCCATATATCAACAGAAACATCTCGACAAGTAGAAACCATCAAAAGAATTATTGACCCAGAATATACTAATTTGGTAGGTCAAAATTCCAATGCAATGTTGGGTTAGCCCCTGGTGCTGCTTGGGTTGACATCAATGACAACCGCTGATCAACAACATACTCGGAGTTATGAGGCTATAATTCATAACACAGATTATAGCTTTGTCCCTCCACATATCTATCTTATCCGAGCTCAAGATAAACGCGGTCTACACTTCAAATTCACTGTTGTCAAAGTTCCAAAATTTTGTGGTGAGGTCTATAGATCTATAACCTTGGTCTGATCTGCACAAAACCAAAACTGAAGTATTGTAGGTGGTCAGAGCTATCCCAGTCACTATTCCGAAGTGTTGTAGGTTCCAAAAGAGTCTGAGCTTGGGGTTCAACTGATCTGAGTTCTGTGTATGGAAATTTCAGGTATGTCGTCTCAAGATAACAAAACAAATTTAACCCAACCAGTAACTCTTCAATTCCTTCTTGGTCTCCTTCAGTTCATGAGTTGTGAACTCTAGTTGTTGTGTTATATCTCTATGTTTTTCTTTTACCTCTTCACTGTATTTTTCACCAAATTGATGATTTGAAAATGAAGTTTCAGTCGTATATTTATAGTGATTTTCGATTGGAATGAAGTGTCACGTCTTTTGGCGGTTGGCCGACATGAAACTGTGAGTGTAGGTCGGCTAGATAAAAAATATATTTTCTTAAACTTAAAAATTCAATATCTCACAAACCGCTGGGAGTTTCAGGGCAAGTAAAGGCTCATTGGAAAGAGGAAAAATTCCTCTTTCAGATGGTCTAGGATTCATTGTGATAGGCTACCTCCAAGATGACAAAAATATAATTTCTTTGTGACTGTCCTTAAATCTTATGTATCACTGTTTGGGACAGCATGAGGAATGTTTGGGGCAGTGATCCAGGTGGATATTGGTGGTCACCCACCTATTCCACTTGGGGCTCCACAATTGTCTCTTTCAGTTTTTCAGTTTCGGCACAGTTTACTATTTTTAGCAGTTTTTCGGGTCCTAAACTTCCGGAGCCGTTTTGAGGCCCTGTTGACCGCACTTTGTCAACGACCCCATAGCAGTACACCCCCATTTTTTCAAATGGGATTCGTCATGTTCGACGTGGTTGCACCATTCAGATTCCGTTATCCAGATGTCATCGCCGATCGACAGTTTTTATAATGATGTAAACCCATTCTGCATTTTATGATGTAAATGATCTAAGTAAGACCGTCCATGTATGTAACAACCTAGGTAAGCCTAGTATGTTGTTGATGACTTCCATCCTAGGAGGTTTTTTGTCTCACTGATTCATGAAAGTGATCGGCAGAGTTTTTCCCTCTAGCCTCACCCCAAAGCTAGGGTGGATTTTGTCATCAGCATACTAAGTGAGTCTTAGTGTTCTATAGAGTCCTTGTAAAAGTAGTTTGAGCTACTTGGTCTACTAGATCATATTTTGAGTCGCAGAACTGGGTATTTATTTGAGGGTCTGTAATGTATTATCTCATGTAAAAGAGGGTTGGAAAAATAATTATAATCCCCTCTTAGTCAATTAATTAAATTTTCTGGTCAATTAATTAATAAAATCCTAAACCAGAAATTTAATTAATTTAGGGTCCTAAATTAGGATTAAATCTTTAAAGGCAAAATTTGTTGGTCCTTGGAAAATGATTTTGACAACCCCAAGCCAAGGGAATATTGAGAATTTTAAGAAATATTGGACCCTTGGGCCCTGGTGGTTAAGTCAAGGTCAAAATTTTGGAGTAATTAACTCAAAAATAGTATTTTTGAGTTAATTAAAATTGAATTAAATGATAAATTCGTTTTTTCCCCAAAATTTTAATTTCAACGTTCCGGATTAAAAGATAATTAAATCTTTTGGACGGTTTTTGACGAGGATCATCCAAACTAGCCGTTAGAAATCTGGTCCTATAAATTTAGAGGTCTTTGTCATTCTTGGATCATCCGATCTCAGAATCATGCACTTGCTCTTAGAAGCTCTTGTAAACTTTTTGAGGAATAAAGCTAAAGACTTTGGGGTTACAAATCTGGATGTTCCTTCTCAGATCTATGTGGTGAATTCTCTCTAAACTCTGCTACTTGGTTTCTTGCATTTTATGGTTGATGGCTTTCATGGATTCATCTGCATATAGGTATCTTATGCAGTTTTCTGGGTTTATAAAATAACATTCTGATTTTTCTGCAAAGGTCTTATGTTGTTTTCTTAAATCTCTATCAGTCTAAAGTTCAGATCTAAGTGTGCAAAGAAATTTTTTAAGATTGGGCGTCTGGGGAAGTCTTCGGTTGGACCAGCCGACTCTCAATAAGCATAAATCTGATAAGCTCTTTATTTGTTAAATTCCGCGTCTATCTTACGATATTTGTGATTTTGCAGGGTTTCGAAGGCTTGTGCCTCTCACTTAAATTTTAAACTTCTGAAAATTGTGCTAAACGGATTTAGATCTAACCATGAGGGTTTCAAATTGTAAATTAGTTGTAAATTTGTAAATTTCTCAGGATTGTCAGGGTTTAATCATTAAATTGGTGTGTGTATCTTCAGATCTGACTAGTTGTTGTAGGTTACAGGTTTAAATTGAAATTTTTTTTAAGATCTAAGGCAGATCTGGCTTCCAAAGACCAGATCTGGCCTCAAATCCCCACTGTGGACAAATCTGGACAAATTTGGGCGTTATTGGTTCAAAGAATTTTGAAGATCCGGGCTTAAAAGGAGAAATTTTTATTTAGCTGGGCGGAAATTTGTGCGTACTAGGGTTTTCTTCACGCTGCATAATTCGTTATCTATCCTCTATATTCCTCTGGCCCTCAACTTGCATCAAACGTTGATCTGCTCCCCTCACTTCATCATCTGCATCATCGACCTCCTTAACCTTGTTCGCGTCCTCACTGCTGCCGTCCAAACCATTCTCCACCTGCATCATATCCTCTGCTGATCCATCTCTACCCTCGCTCTACCGTCCAGCCTGCAAATCGATTATCATTTTTCCCTGCAAGCCATCTTACCTTGTCCGTCGACCTTCCCTCCTGCCGCCGTCCAAGCCAGCTCTCCATCGAAGCTCTCCATGCCGTCCAGTCCATACGCTCGACCTGCAAAAACGACAAACTGCAAAACAAAAAGAACGCATACATAAATAAATAAAAAAAAGCGTGAACCCTTACCACTGGTTTCAAATACGATTTCATTTTTTTTTTTTTTTTTTATTGTATATAGTTTAAGTTTTAGAGTCAGTTTTCGATTTCATTTTAGGTTTTACTTTTAATGATAGTTTTGTTTTAAGTTAGTTTAATTTAGATTTTTGTTTTAAAATTTTTAGATTTCAAGTTTTTGTGTGATAGCGTGGGCTTGGATTTTTTAGTTTGGTTTCTAACTCTAGTTTTAGATTTACTTTAATTTAGATTTAATTTTAGCCTATTTCTAACTTAGCTTTAAATTAGCTAGATTTTAGTTTAAATTTAACTTAGTTTTAGATTTGGTTAGCATTTAGATTTTAAATTTTAATAATAGCTTTAGTTTTAATTTTAATTTCTTTTAAGATTGATTTTGGAGTTTAAATTTTGTTAAAATTAGAGCCTTTTTATATTTTAGATTAGAACTTTTGTTCAGATTTAGAATTTTGATTTGTTTTAAAAAATTAAAAAATAAAAATAAAAAATAAAAAATTCCAAAAAATCTTTAAAAAATTAAAAAATACAAAATATAAAAAATTTTCAATGGTTCACTGAGCCTTAAAATTTTTTATCTAAGTTTGACTGTGGATATTTTGATTTTCGAGTTGTGTTATAATTGGAATATTTTTATTTTTCGGAAATCTTTCAAGTATCGAGCATTCTCATAATATTGCTATTCATGGTTGTGACGTTCTCAAGAAATATCATCGTGATCAATCGTGGTTTAATAAGCAGCAGTTAGTCATCATTTACTGGTTTATAATTGCATAATGGGATTTTGTATGACTCCATAAGGCACTGATCATAAACGTGAAATCTAATCTAGATCTGTGAAATCCTGTTAATTTTATCAAGTATTTGATGTTTTAGCTGTGTCTCCTGGATTTATCCTTCATTTCTAATAGGGTCTACCTCCCTTAGCCTGCAAGGAGACAGCTTAAAGAGAGAGATTGGGGATAAAGGTGACAGCCCCCAGTCTGAGCCGTTGTCGCGGTGCCCTGAACAATCTGTGCGACAACAGGTCCTAAACGACGTTTTTTGAGGACCAATGTTGCTCGTTCCAAATTTGTATTCCTCGGATGGATCTTTCTAACAAGGTATGGTACGCATCAAACGAAGATCGTATGCCAAAGTTACGCCCCTGGGAAGTTGAAACACCAATTTACCCAAACGGGGCCCATAGTTTTGGCGCTTCATCTCCTAGGGTTAGGGTTTTGGCTGTTTAGGATTTCCCATTGTTTCTAAATAATAAATAGGCCCTCGAGCCTCATTGTAATGGAGTTCAGAGGCCTGTAGCCGCCACATCTCTTCTCAGAGATAGCTACCAGCGCCCTAGCTAGTTTTATTTCCATTCTGTTTGTAAGCAAATTTCAGTTCTTTGATATTAATGAAATGAAGTGTTATTTCCGCTGCATCTCTGTATTTATGGTTATATGTTTATTATGTTGCGTTCCTGCATAAATCTGGATCAGTGGTATCAGAGCGGTCTGCTTTTTCTCGATCCTTCTTTGCATGTCCCCAACGAGGTCGGGGTATAAGGAGCTAGGGCTTGATCTGGTGGAACCTTTGCAAGATCAACCTCGCAAACCTCGACGGACGCCCATGGGGGACGAAAAGAAAGATGAGGGAGCAGGAGATCCTATCAAAATATTGCTCGAGGAGGCCCTCGAAAAAAAAAGGTACGCGATGATGGATAATTTTGCTCAGATCCTTCAACGGCTACCCACCAGTGGCGCATCTACATCCAGCAGCCACTCCGGAGGCGCGACTCCTTTTAAGGTACAAGTAAATTTTGACATTCCCATATTTGAGGGTCAAATAGATGCAGATGCCATAGATAGATGGTTGAATCTGTTAGAAGGATATTTCTCGGTTCATGACTTTTCGGACCGAGAAAAGATTATTTTTGCACTCCTCAAAGCTACCCCCCATGTTAAGGACTGGTGGGAAACCTACTGTGAGAACAAGGACCAGACAGAACCCTCTCTGTTCTCGGCCGTACCAACTTGGAATTCTTTCCGAGACACCGTCAAGGAACAATACTATCCCGTGGGGAGCTATGAGGACAAGTACATACAATGGACCACGTTGCGACAACAAAGGGATCAAGATGTGCATGAGCTGACGAATCTGTTCCATACCCTGCGCACAAAGTTGGGTATCAAAGATTCAGAGAAACATCTGGTGCTAAAGTATCGCAGCTGTCTACACAAATACATTAAGGAGGAAATGGAGTTCCTTGACATCTCCTCGCTTGGTACGGCATACCGGTATGCTGCCAAGATTGAGCAGAAATTCAAGCAGAAGAAGCGAGACTTTGGATCTGCGAATCAAAAGCAAGGGAAAGGTGCTTCCAAACCGCAGAACAAAGGACCGAGCCAAGGCATGGCGGCTAAAGAAAACTCATCGAAGCCACAAGAAAAGAACAACACCGCAAAGCCAAAGAAGGACACGGGAAAGTGGTGTGAGTTCCATAAGAGCTCCACTCACAACACAAGTGAGTGTCGGGCCAAGCAGTCGCTAGTGGCCTAGATGAGGGCTTCTGAGTCAGATGCATGCTCTGACTCCGAATCAGAACCTGAAAAGGCGAATGAAAAAGGGAAACAGATTATTGATGCGGAGCCCAACGCCACTGTTGCCACTGCAAAGATCCAAAAGGAGGAACCGGAAGATCCAGAGGAGGAACGTCTCTTCCACTCCCAGATGTGGGTAAAGGGCTCCCCGGTACAGTTCATTGTCGACAATGGGAGCCAAAAGAACCTCATTTCAGCAGACACCGTGAAGCGGTTGGGCTTGCCGACCACAGCTCACCCACATCCATACACCATCTGGTGGCTTCACCAAGGACGAGATCTCCGCGTCAGCCGGCAGTGTCGCCTTCCCTATAGCATCAAGCCCTTCACGGATGAGGTATTATGTGACGTTGCTCATATTGATGTTTCTGATGTATTATTAGGACAACCATACTTGTGGAAGCGTCATGCTGTGTATGAGTCTCGGCCTCGTGCTGTTATTGTTACTTTGGGAAATAAGTTGTACAGGATACCAGAGGTACCACCTCCTGCCGCTATCTCTTTGGTTACTGCAAAACAATGCAGTAAGCTCATTTCCCAAACCAGAAAATTCGTTTTCCTGATGATCCGCCCCCAGGGCAAGAAGAAGACTGTGGCCACATCCTCCAGACAGGGCTCCTCTGCACAACAACAACAAATGGATAAGGTTGTGGAGGAGTACGGGGACATATTCACCTCACCCACAGGGGTTCCTCTGCACTGTCAGGTCAAGCACCCGATTGATCTGACCCCAGGTGCGCCACTACCTAATGGACCGATCTATCGGCGCTCTGTTCTGGAGAATGATGAAATCAAGAGGCAGATTCAGGAGCTGTTGCAGAAAGGTCACATCAGACCAAGTTCATCACCCTGTGGGAGCTCGATCGTGTTGGTACAGAAGAAGGATGGGACGTGGAGACTGTGTATTGACTATCGGGCGCTGAACAAGATCACTGTCCGGAATAGGTACCCAATCCCACGGATTGATGACCTTCTCGACCAACTCAAAGGTACAAAATATTTCAGCAAGATCGACCTCAAGTCTGGGTATCACCAGGTACCAATTGAACCCTCCGATGTGTGGAAGACTGCCTTCAAAGCCAAGGAAGGCCTTTTCGAATGGCTGGTCATGCCTTTCGGGTTGACGAATGCTCCCGCAACCTTCATGAGGATGATGAACGACATCTTGCGGCCATTCACCAACTCATTTGTAGTGGTGTACTTGGATGACATTCTGATCTTCAGCAAGACTTGGGAAGAGCACCTTCATCACATCCGACAAGTCCTCCAAACACTGCGGCAACACAAGTTGTGTGCCAATTTGGAGAAGTGCACGTTTGGCATGACCCAGGTTCAATATCCGGGATACATTATTGATGAAAGGGGGGTGCATGTGGATCCAGCCAAGATCCAAGTCATTCAGGAGTGGCCAGCCCCAACCACTATAACAGAGTTTCGTAGCTTTCTGGGTCTTGCTAATTTCTACCGTAGATTGGTGTTGGGATTCTCTCATATCACTTGGCCCTTGAGTCAAGTCACCAAGGGAGGAGCGAGAGAAAAATTCTTTTGGTCAGAACCTCAACAGAAGGCGTTCACAGAATTGAAAAATTGCCTCTGTTCTGCCCCAGTGCTCACATTACCAGACTTGCAACAGCCATTTGAGATCGAGACAGATGCCTCCGACTATGCTATTGGGGCAGTTCTTACTCAATAGGGACATCCAGTGGCATATCACAGTGAGACATTGTCTGACACAGTTCGCAAGTATCCCACTTATGACAAAGAAATGTATTCCATTGTGCAAGCTTGTCGAAAATGGAAGCATTACATTTTGGGGAAGGAAATAATCATCCACACAGACCACCAGCCCCTGCAGTTCATACAGACACAAGGGAAGTTGCAGAATGATCGCCATCAAAAGTGGTCCACATATCTGCAACAGTTTCATTTGAACATCAAGTACAAGAAGGGTAGCACCAATAATGTTGCAGACTGCCTCAGCCGACCACCGATCGTGGCACTCACCACCGTGCTCAACTCTTGTGGGCACGAGACTTCTGATTGGCCGCTTCTCTATGAGAGTGACCCAGAATTCGGCCACACTTACAAGGCACTCTTGGGGGGCACGCAAGTTCCAAATTTTCACCTCAAAGATGCACTTTTATGTCACCTGGGACACCTTTGTGTTCCTTCAAGCGAGCGTGCCAAGATGATATGGGAAGCACACTACAGTCGAGTCGCTGGGCATTTCGGGGTCGAGAAAACAGTAGCAATACTACAGAAGTATTTCTATTGGCCGAACTTTCGAAAGGATGTCGAGAAGCACATCAGATCCTGCACTGCTTGTGCCATTGCCAAACCGACCATCAAGAAGCAAGGCCTATATACTCCTCTACCTACCCCTAGTCGACCTTGGGAATCCATCTCCATGGATTATGTGTCGGGCCTGCCTTCTACGAAGCAAGGAAATGACTGTGTTTTCGTGGTCGTCGACAGATTCTTGAAGATGGCCATTATGGTGGCCTGCAAGAAGAATATCACAGCAGAAGCCACTACTAAACTCTTCTTTGAACGAGTGTGGGTGCACTTTGGGATCCCACAGTCTATCATATCAAATCGGGATAGCAGGTTCCTCAGCACATTTTGGTCCAGCCTCTGGTCGATGTTGGATACCAAGCTCACCAAGTCCACAGCTTTCCATCCCCAAACAGATGGCCAGACAGAGGTCGTCAACAGAATGATTGTACACATTCTGCGCATGTACAATTCAAAGCATCCATGCACATGGGACGAGAGCCTCCCCTATATACAACATAGTTATAATCGGGCTCTCCACAGTTCAATCGGCCATAGCCCCTTTCAGGTGGGCTTGGGATTCCAGCCACTATGTCCCATTGACGTAGCCATGCCATTTGCAGCTGCTCCGGCCAATTCAGCTCATGTCCAGTCTGAAGTTGACAAAGCCAGTAGCTTCATCGAGCGCATTCAACACATCCGCCAACAGGTTCATGATATATTGGACAGAGCTAATGCCAAGTACAAGCAACGCCATGATCAACACCGGGTGCCACACAACTTCCAGGTGGGTGACAAAGTATGGCTACATTTGCAGAAGGAGCGCCTCACCGGACCCCACCGCAAGCTTCGCCCGCTCCGATACGGGCCGTACACCATCACCAAGGCTGTAGGGAACAATGCATTCGAGCTCAGTATTCCACCATTCCTTGGTCTGCACCCAGTCTTCAATGTGGATCGCCTTTGTCCTTACTTCCCACCTCTACTGGACACCTCGGACATTGCAGAACAACTCACACCAACTGAGTTAAATCCAGACTGCATGGAACAGGCCACCACAGATTGCATCATGGACATGCAAATCAAGAACACTCGCCAGCAGAAGATCCAACTATATCGGGTTGTCAAAGCCGGCCAACTCCTGCACCAAGGAAAGTGGTTCACCAGGGACCAAGTTCAGCAGAAATTTCCTCATCTCATGGAGGAACTTAACGCAATGGGGACCATTGCTTCCTAAGGGGGGAGGAATGATCCAGGTGGATATTGGTGGCCACCTGCCTATTCCACTTGGGCCCCCACCATTGTCTCTTTCAGTTTTTCCGTTTTGGCATAACTTACTATTTTTAGCAGTTTTTCGGGTCCTGAACTTCCGGAGCCGTTTTGAGGCCCTAAACGACGTTTTTGGGTACGAAAGCGCCAGCGAATTTTTTGATAAAATTCGTCCCGGCAGCTGTAGTCCTCGGATAGAGCTTTCTAATGATGTATCATATGCGTCAAACGGAGATAGTATGCCAAAGTTACGTCCCTGGGAAGTTGAAACACCAATTTACCCAAACGGAGCCCATAGTTTTGGCGCTTCATCTCCTAGGGTTAGGTTTTTGGGATGTTGAGGGCTCTCCATTGTTTCTCAATAATAAATAGGCCCTCGAGCCTCATTGTAACGGAGTTCAGAGGTCTGTAGCCACCACATCTCTTCTCATAGATTCGCTACCAGCACCCTAGCTATTTTATTTCCATTATGTCTGTAAGCATCTTTCTGTTATTTGATATTAATGAAATGAAGTGTTATTTCCGCTGCATCTCTGTATTTATGGTTATGTGTTTATTCTGTTGCGTTCCTGCATAAATCCGGATCACAGCGTGGCTTCTACATTCTTTGGTTTCTTAATTAATGCCATGTAGCATCATGTATCAACAATGTTATCATATTCTAATGCAGTGATATGTCATAGTGCAGCCTTCATCTCAGTCAAAGTCATATTGACATCAATGACAATCTGAATGAACAATCTCCCCCTTTGTCATTGAATGAAATATTCTTGCCCTTCCAACATTCTCTCCCCCTTTGTCATCAATGGCAAACGGGGTGCCCATTACTCCCCCTGTCAAGCTGCTCCCCCTAACATACTGTACTCCTAACATGCTGCGTGATTTAATGTGATGCAATAGTAATAACCCCCATCTTTTGGCGAAGATACTCAAATGCTTCTCGTGGAAGGGGTTTTGTAAAGATATCCACAATTTTCTCTTTTGTATTGATGTATTCCAACCTAATATTATGTTCAACAACTTGTTCACGGAGAAAGTGGTATTTGATTGGAATATGTTTGGTCCTTGAGTGCATTACTGGATTCTTTGAAAGACTGATGGCGCTAGTATTGTCACAAAAAATAGTAATTGGTTTCTTAGTTTCTATGTTGACATCCTTCAAGGCTTTCTTCATCCATAGAATTTGTGTACAACAATCAGTAGCAGCTATATATTCGGCTTCAGCTGTAGAAAGAGATATAGATGATTGCTTTTTGCTGAGCCAAGATACAAGACAATCTCCCATAAAGAATGCATTTCCACTAGTACTTTTTCGATCATCCACGCTTCCGGCCCAATCAGCATCAGAATAAGCTATCACAATAAGAGTTGAACTCTTAGGATACCAAAGACCGAAATCAGTTGTTCCTTTCAGATATCTGAGAATTCTTTTCACAGCTGCTAAATGGGATTGTTTAGGACTTGACTGAAATCTTGCTACCATTCCTACTGCTTGCATAATATCTGGTCTTGTAGCAGTTAAGTATAGGAGAGCTCCAATTATCGACCTGTAAAGAGTTGCATCTATGAGAGGAGTATCATCATCTTTTCTTAATTTACAATCTGTGGTCATCGGTGTGCTCATAGGTGCACAATCTTCCATCCCATATCTTTTGAGCATGTCTTTAAGATATTTTGCTTGAGATATAAACATGCCTGCAAAGGTTTGAGATATTTGTAGCCCAAGAAAGTAACACAACTCACCAATCATTGACATCTCAAATTTTTTGTACATATTAGAGCAAATTCATGTCTCATTTCTTTATCATTGCTAGCAAAGATTAGATCACCAACGTAAACAAGAGTGATCAGAAGTTTTTCCTTGTCCATCTTCATGTAGAGATTGCTACCAGCCACTCCCATTCTGAAACCTTCTTGTTGCAGATAGTGATCCAACTTTGCATACCATGCTCTAGGGGCTTGTTTTAATCCATACAAAGCCTTTTTTAGTTTGCATACAAAGTCTTTTCCTTTAGCAAGATCAAATCCTTCTGGTTGCTCCATGTAAACTTCTTCCTTGAGATCTCCATTCAGTGATGTTGATTTTACATCCATTTGATAAACCTTGAATCCTTTTGAGCAAGTAAAAGCTAAAAACATTCTTATGGCTTCCAATCGAGCTATTGGTGCAAAGGTTTCTTCGAAGTCAATTCCTTCAATTTGTGAGTATCCTTTGTAGACAAGTCTGGCTTTATTTCTGATGATTTGTCCATCTTCATTCATCTTGTTTTTGAATAACCATTTTGTTCCAATTATATTTTTATCTTTTGGGCGAGGTACCAGTTCCCAAGTCTCATTTTTTTCGATTTGAGACATTTCCTCTTCCATGGCCTTTATCCAATAAGGATCTTTGCTTGCTTGAGAAAAAATTTCAAGTTCTATTAAAGATAATAGAGCAACATCATCTTTTCTTGTGGTGTTTATCATCCTTCTTCGAGTTTGAATTCCTTCATCTATATTTCCGATGATTTGTTCTTCCAAATGATGTCTTTGAATAAACTTGATCTTAGAGGGAGTTTGTGAAGGTTCACCTTGGGGTTCTCCATTCTCCTCTTCTTTTTCAGATTCTTCTTCTTCACTTTGTTCAAAGAAAGGCTCAACTTCATGATCTTCAATTCTTTTTTCTGGAAGGCCTTCATCAATCTTCACATCAATGCTTTCCACTATTCTTTGTAGACGATTGTTGTAACATTTGTAAGCTTTGCTCCTAGTGGAGTATCCAAGAAATATTCCTTCGTCAACTCTAGAATCAAATTTACCTGGTGAGTCATCATTTATTTTTATGAGACATTTGCTTCCAAAAACCCTGAAATATTTTACTGAAGCAGGTCTTCCTTTCCATAATTCATAAGGAGTCTTTTCATTATTTGGTCTTAGTTGAGTTTGATTTAAGGTATAAATTGCGGTGCCAACTGCTTCTCTCCAAAATTTTGGTTACAAATCAGCTGCTAGTAGAATTGTCCTCGCCATTTCTTCAATGGTTCGGTTCCTTCTTTCAACTACTCCATTTTGCTGGGGTGTCCTAGCAGTAGAGAGTTCTCTTTCGATTCCATGCTCTTTATAGAATTCATCAAATTCTTTTGAGGTGAATTCTCCATTCTAAGACATTTAATCTTAGAATCTTTTTCATTCTCAATGAGAGCCTTAAGATACCTAAAACATTCAAATGCTTCGGATTTATATTTTATGAAATATATCCACATCATTCTAGTATAGTCATCGACAAATAGAGCAAAGTACCTTTCACCTTGAAGAGCTGGAGTTCTAGTTGGCCCACACAAATCTGCATGAATGATTTCCAAAGGTTTTGATGTTGAGAACTCTTCAGTTTTGTGGTTAGTTCTGGTTTGCTTTCCATGTTGGCACGGGCCACATACAACTTGATTTGGTTTGCACATTTTTGGAATGCCCCTTACTGCATTAATTTTGCTGATGTTGACTAGGTTATCAAAACTTGTATGCCCCAATCACTTGTGCCATAACCAACTTTCATCTGTTTGACTTAAGTAACATTTATCTTCTTGGATTCTACTGAGAATGTAAACATTATCTAATGTTCTTACTCCTTTTGCCACAAGTGCTGCTGAGGATGAGTCTCTTATTTCACAATTTTTTGTACTAAAGACAACATTATGTCCTTGGTCACAAATCTGGTTGACACTTAAGAGATTGTGTTTGAGCCCTTCTACCAGCAAGGTATTTTGAGCCTTTACTAGTCCATTGACAAGGGTAGCAATTCCTTTTCTAGTAATTTTAGCAGATCCACTTCCTGTAATATTCCCAATTAGCGATAGCTAATTGGAAATATTAACTTTGATCAATTTTGCCTTCTATGGTTAAAAATATAAATAAAGTGAGTGAGAGGGGACATAACTCACTAAAATAAAGTGCACTCCCTAGTAGACTCAACGTTGTGACTTAAGTAGGGCCAAAGGGGGGCCAAGAGACCACGTAGAGGGGGGACCCACTTAGACCATGTGGGCCATGACAGCGCAGTTCAGTTGACAACGTGGGCCAAATGGAGGCTACGTTGGAGGAGGTGGGGCCTAGGGTTGAGCGAGGCCCATTGTTATAAAAAGGAGGAGAGCCTCCTCATTTCCTCATTCGAGTTTATGCATATTGAGCTAGTCACTACGACTTTGAGCACGCTCGTCGTTTAGCTTGTCTGCAGCACTGTTTAGTGCATTGAGTGTCTCCATTCGGAGATCTCACCCTCAGCCCCGAGAGACTTCGAGTGCTTGCTTGGGTGAGGTTGTCCCATCAGTATTTTGTGGGAGGATTGATGTTTGGCACCCAAGGACCCCTCTCTAAGTTACAACGTCAATCTACTAGGAAAAAGAACACTTTATTATAAAGTGAGGTGACTAAAGTGAGGTGACCCCTCTTATTTCTCACTTTATTTATTATTTCTATCTAAAGCGGCAAAATAAAGCAAAAATGCAATATTCCAATTAGCTTTGCTAATTGGGAATATTCTGATGGGAGTTGTCCCATCAGTATTTTGTGGGAGGATTGATGTTTGGCATTTGTGGAGGAGCAGTGCATCCATAGACTGCGTAGTCTTGAGAGAGAGGACACAGTTCATATTGAGGGAGCTCCGGTGTGGCATTCTTTCAGAGGATTTTGGTCAAGAGATTGAGCAAGGGGCCAACCCTTGCCTATTGGAGACTTTTGGTTGAGTGGGAGGTCATATTTTGGAGTATTCCATTCAGTCTCAGCGCAGAGCCTTGGAGGACAGTGTAGATTCCCAAGGGGGGGAATTTTCGGGGGTCGGCCATTCCAGAAACGCTCTCTGGGCTTTTCTGGGTATTGTGAGTAGAGGCGGATTCCAGAGTTTCAGCTCATTCCAAGTAGGGGAGTAGCCCCAACCACTCATTTGATTCCAGCAGTAGCAGCTACATGGCAGTTTTCCAGCAGCTTGGACGCAAATCAGAGAGTAGCCATTCCATCGATATTCTGAGAGTATTCTTACACTTGCCTGGTGCAAGTCGAGGTGCCATCACTCTGATCACCTCTTGTACTCATTGCTATTTCTCAGTATAATAAAATGGCTCAGTATTCTCTCTATTTTATGTGTATCTGTTGCATATATTGTTTCTAGCATTTCATGTATTGTTCTATGACCCGCATCACTGCTTTGAGACATTCCATTGTTATACCATCTGTTGTGTTTTTTCCAGACTCTATAGACGGAGTATGGTGAGGGCCAAATAGCCTCCAGATCTCATCCTCTTTTCAGAGGTGAATTATCTGGTAAACGCCCCTCCAATCGATCTCTGGTTTAGAGTTGACTGTGTTTGAGAGATATCCCTGAAAGGGGATACTACAGTGGTATCAGAGCTCATAGATATGGCTCAGCCTGTGGAGCTAGTTGTCTATGACACCGGGGGAGAAGCCATATATTTGCTACAGAGGTAGGAGGTACCGTGATAGAGAGCGTAGGTTGCAATCACCTACGGAGAGGGTGATTGCGTTCCAGTGGTGGACACGGAACAAGAGGAACCAGTGGTGGATGCAGAATAGGATCCAGTAGTAGACGCAGAGCAGGAGGAGCCAATGGCAGATGATAGTGATGCAAAACAGTTTGGGGAAGCACTCCTCAAATCAGTGCAGGATCTGGCGAGGCAGATCGAGATGATGGGTCAGAGATTCACTGCTGTGGAGGCCAGACAGCGTGAGACCCCAAGGGGTTTCCAGGTTGGTGAGGGGTCGGGCACATCCCACCATTTGCAGGAGCAGGATGCCACTCTGCACTAGGCATCACATGCCCCCACTCGTTCCACTATGCCCATTTTTTTGGGTGCAGACACTGGGGCAGGAGCAAAGCAGTAGCCAAAGCCTGGCCACATGGGTGATTATTTTGCTGAGTATCAGACATATGGGCAGGAGTTCAGGGATGCCCTTTCCTTCAGAGATTTTGTTCAGCTCCAGCAGGATAGCAGACCCCGTGACCATCACAGACGACATCGACATTATCACAAGGGAGATACCCAGCGTACAGTGAGTAGGTTCCATTCGCCTACGTTTGATGGTTCATCAAATAGTTCGGCAAAGTCTTGGGTGGAGAAGCTGGACATATACTTCCAACTCAACCAGATGGCAGAGTGGAGGCCATCAAGGTGGCGACGCTGCATTTGGATGGAGAGGCCCAGGATTGGTGGTTCCATGGGATGGTTACACTCGGACATTCGACAGTGACCACATATGCCGAGTTCACCCGGAGATTGATAGAGAGGTTTGACCGGAGGGATCCGGCAGAGCACTTTGTGGAGTTGACGAGGCTCAAACAGACCGGGAGCCCTGAGACATATATTGCAGATTTCCTGAGACTTTTAGTGATGGTGCCCGATCTATCCGCGGCACGGATGATATACATGTTCATTGAGGGGTTAGCAGAGCCGCTTCGAGGTTTGGTTAGATCCGCCAGACCAGCCACACTCCAAAACGCAGTTGGCAAGACCCAGGATTTGCAGGATGTTTTACCCTAGACCAGGACACCTTACCCCCAGAGACAGGCTTTCCAGCCAAAGGGGAAGGATGTGAGGATTCCGCCTCCTAAGGGGAATCCGGGTAGGGGACAGTTAGATGATGATGCCAGGAGGGAGTTGAAGAAGAAGAGGTTGTGTTTTACTTGTCAGGAGCCGTGGGCATCGGGACACAGATGTGCTGCTAGCAAAGTACATTTTATCGAGGTCTTCTCCGAGAGCAGCGGGGAAGAGGATGAGTATGATGATAGGGAGGCAGGAGACAGTCAGGCAGCGTAGGACCATTTGCCGCCTCCACCTCCAGTAGCAGGAGGTGCAGCTTTTGCACCCACAGGGGGGACCATTGCAGCATTGCGGGGAGTACCCAAGTATTTGACGCTGCGTGTCCGAGGGACAGTACGTGGGCAGCGAGTTTCAGTACTGATAGACAGTGGGGCAACCCACAACTTCATCGATGCACAGATGGTTGAGCGGAGAGGCATACCGATAGAGAGCTTCGATGGATTTTCAATATTGGTCCCGGGAGATCACACAATGCAGTGTGCCAGATATGTACCAGAGCTGGCTGTGACGATGGGCACCTACACTGTGACTGACCACTTTTTTGTGGTTAACATATCGGATACCAATGTGGTATTGGGTGTACAATGGCTGATTACTCTAGGAAAGGTCACCACAGATTGGGAGGCCTTGCAGATGGAGCGGGATGATAAGAAGACCGAGAAGCATGAGAAGATACATGGGATGCACACTTACCCACCCCAGATTGTTTCAGCTCACTGGATAGAGGCAGACTTCCGGAAGGGAGACATAGAGTGGGCAGTAGAGCTGCGTGCATCAGAGGTATGGACTACCGGGCAGTCAGTTCATCCTGAGATACAGTGCATCCTTGACAGGTATGCAGTGGTGTTTGGGGAGATACCGCCAGGACAGCCACCAGATTGGGGATTTGAGCATACTATTGAGTTAGAGCAGGGCATTCAGGCCGTTATCACCACACCCTATAGGCACCCCAAGGCCTATCAGGACGAGATTGAGCGGGCCATCCAGGAGTTGCTAGCTCTTGGACACATTCGGCCTAGCACCAGTCCTTTTGCTTCTTCAATAGTGTTGGTGAAGAAGAAAGACGACACATTGAGAATGTGCATTGATTACAAGGCTCTGAATAAAAATACCATGAAGAACAGGTACCCTATACCGCGGATTGATGAGCTGATGTATGAGTTGAGAGGAGCACAGTTCTTCTCGAAGATCGATTTGAGATCTGGGTACCACCAAATTCGTGTGAGGGAACAGGTCATTCCCAATACCGCTTTCAGGTGCCATTATGGCCACTTTGAGTTCTTGGTTATGCCTTTCGGGCTAACCAACGCACTAGCCACCTTCCAATCATGCATGAACCACATCTTCCGTAGTCACCTGAGGAAGTTTGTGTTGGTCTTTTTTGATGATATACTGATATATAGCAGGACTTGGGAAGAGCATCTCCAGCACATAGAGGCAGTAATGCATATCTTGGAGGAGCAACAGTTCTATGCTAAGCTCTCCAAGTGCGAGTTTGGGTTGACGGAGATGCTATATTTGGGACACATCATAGGAGTGGACGGAGTGAGGGTCCACGAGAAGAAGATCAGGGCCATCAGAGATTGGCCAGAGCCGAGAAACGTGACAGAACTTCGGGGGTTTGTTGGTATCTGCACTTATTACAGGAAGTTCATCAAGAGTTTCTCTCAGCTTGCTACACCCCTTACAGATTCGACGAAGAAGGGGGCATTCAGTTGGTCAGATACAACGCAGCAGGCCTTTGACAGGCTCAAGGAGGTGATGAGTAGCTTCCCAGTACTTGCATTGCCGGATTTCACACAGCCGTTTTTCCTAGAGTGTGATGCATCGGGAGAGGGGATTGGAGCAGTATTGATGCAGGGAGGTCACCCGATAGCTTTTGAGAGCTGGAAGCTCCTTCCACATGAGCGGTTATATGCCATATATGACAAGGAGATGTTGGCCATCATACATGCCTTGGCCAAATTCCGGGAGTACCTGATGGGTAACAGGTTCAGGGTGAGGACTGACCACAACAACCTTAGGTTCTTTTTAGAGCAGAAGCAACTACAGGAGAGGCAGTATAAGTGGGTCAGCAAGATCCAGGCCTACGACTTTGACATAGAGTATGTCAAAGGGAAGAACAACGTGGTGGCTGATGCACTTTCACGGAGACCAGCTGCGTTGTCCTTGATGAGTCTGGACGCAGATTGGAGGGCTCAACTTTTGGTGGAGTACTCCAAGGACAGGTTTGCTTGCGAGGTTCTGGATGGACAGGTGACGGATGATCGATACAAGGTGATGGATGAGATCATCTACTACAGAGACATGATCTTCTTGACTGAGGGCTCTCAGCTCAAGAAGAAGATACTACAGGCTTCTCATGATTCACCATTGGCTGGTCACCAGGGGTTTACCAAAACCTACAGGGCCATCAGAGAGAGGTTCTCATGGAAGGGCCTCAAGGAGGACGTACTCCAGCTTGTCAAGGAGTGCGAAGTTTGCCAACGCAACAAGGGGGAGATGAACCATCCAGCAGGGTTGTTGCAGCCTCTTCCCATTCCAAAGGGGAAATGGGAGAGTATTTCGATGGATTTCATCACAGGGTTGCCCGTGGTGCAGGGCAAGGACTGTATATTTGTCGTCGTTGATCGACTGACAAAATATGCATACTTTTTCGCCATATTCGCGCACTATACAGCAGCACAGGTGGCAGAGCTATTCTTCCGGGATATCTTCAGGTTACATGGTCTTCCCAAGACCATTATCAGTGACAGGGACAGCCGTTTCATGGGCGAATTTTGGCAGGAGCTTTTTCGGTTGGTGGGGACAGAGTTGACACCGAGTACCAGTTACCACCCACAGACAGATGGGCAGACGGAGATAGTTAACAAGTGGCTGGAGGGCTACTTGCGTAACTATGTCAGTGGGCAGCAGAGAGCATGGCTGAAGTGGCTGCACCTAGGAGAGAACCGCTACAACACCACACATCACATGTCTATCGGTATGTCTCCGTTTTACGCATTGTATGGTTATCATGCTTTATCTTTCGTTGATGTCATGTTTGGTGCCAGCAAGGCTCCGAGAGCCAAGATTTGGATCCAAGAGAGTCAGGACATCCTTCGAGCTCTCAAGGATAACCTGGCTACAACACAGAATCAGCAGAAGTTGTATGCCGACAAGGGTCGGGTGGAGAGACAGTAGGGGACTTGGTCTACCTACGCTTGCAGCCATACCGACAGTCGACTCTGAAGTAGAAGGGGGCTGAAAAGCTCAAGCCCCGCTTTTATGGACCATACAGGGTGATACGCACGGTTGGACAAGTTGCCTATGAGTTGGAGCTGCCCCAAGGCAGCAAGATTCATAACATTTTTCATGTATCATGCCTGAAGAAGGCTTTGGAACAGCAGGTGACAATGACGGAGGAGCTTTCGCCTATAGAGGATGAGGGGCATTTGGTGCTATAGCCGGAGGCCATCATTGATGTCAGAGAGAGGCAGCTGCGGAGCAGGACAGTCCGGGAATTCTTGGTGAGGTGGAAGAATTTGCCGGATGAGGATGCCACATGGGAGAGTGAGAAGATCTTGCAGCATCCATCACTACAGTTGCTTGGGGTCAAGCAACATTTTGCCAGGGGAGACTGTAATATTCCCAATTAGCTATAGCTAATTGGAAATATTAACTGGAAATATTAACTTTGATCAATTTTGCCTTCTATAGTTAGAAATATAAATAAAGTGAGTGAGAGGGGACATAACTCACTAAAATAAAGTGCACTCCCTAGTAGACTCGACGTTGTGACGTAAGTAGGGCAAAGGGGGGGCCAAGAGACCACGTAGAGGGGGGACCCACTTAGACCACCTGGGCCATAACAGCGCAGTTCAGTTGGCAACGTGGGCCAAATGGAGGCTACGTTGGAGGTGGTGGGGCCTAGGGTTGAGAGAGGCCCATTGTTATAAAAAGGAGGAGAGCCTCCTCATTTCCTCATTCGAGTTTATGCATATCGAGCTGGTCACTACGACTTTGAGCACGCTGGCTGTTTAGCTTGTCTGCAGCACTGTTTAGTGCATTGAGTGTCTCCGTTCGGAGATCTCACCCTCAGCCCCGGGAGACATCGAGTGCTTGCTCGGGTGAGGTTGTCACATCAGTATTTTGCGGGAGGATTGATGTTTGGCATTTGTGGAGGAGCAGTGCATCTATAGATTGCGCAGTCTTGAGAGAGAGGACGCAGTTCATATTGAGGGAGCTCCAGTGTGGCATTCTTTCAGAGGATTTTGGTCAGGAGATTGAGCAAGGGGCTAGCCCTTGCCTATTGGAGACTTTTGGTTGAGCGGGAGGTCATATTTTGGAGTATTCCATTTAGTCTCAGTGCAGAGCCTTGGAGGACAGCGTAGATTCCCAAGGGGGGGTATTTTCGGGGGTCGGCCATTCCAGAAACGCTCTCTAGGTTTTTCTGGGTATTGTGAGTAGAGGTGGATTCCAGAGTTTCAGCTCATTCCGAGTAGGGGAGCAGCCCCAACTACTCATTTGGTTCCAACAGTAGTAGCTACACGACAGTTTTCCAGCAGCTTGGACGCAGATCAGAGAGTAGCCATTCCATCGATATTCTGAGAGTATTCCTACACTTGCCTGGTGCAAGTCGAGGTGCCATCACTCTGATCACCTCTTGTACTCATTGCTATTTCTCAGTATAATAAAATGGCTCAGTATTCTCTCTATTTTATGTGTATTTGTTGCATATATTGTTTCTAGCATTTCATGTACTGTTGTATGATCCGCATCACTGCTTTGAGACATTCCGTTGTTATACCATCTATTGTGTTTTTCCCATACTCTATAGACGGAGTCTGGTGAGGGCCAGGTAGCCTCCAGATCTCATCCTCTTTTCAGAGGTGAAATATCTGGTAAACGCCCCTCCAGTCCATCTCTGGTTTAGAGTTGACTGTGTTTGAGAGATATCCCTGAAAGGGGATACTACACGTCCAAAGGATACATTTCCGTTTTTCTTGTTCAATGAGATAAACTTCTTATGGTCACCTGTCATATGTCTTGAGCATCCACTATCCACGAACCATTGATTTTCTTCACTATGAGCACATAGAGCTACGCCACATTTATCAGTTTTGAGATTTACGTTTTTAGCTTTTTCCCTTTTGAGAGGGCAATTTTGTTCATTATGATCATAATTATCACATAATGAGCAAGACGGATCAAACTTAGCCAAAGGATCAAAGGAATTGTAAGTTTTGATTTGTCCTTGCTCTTTAGGACCACGTAGTTGGTTTGTTTGATCATTCAATCTTGGTGCTTCATTCTTATGAGCCTTGCAATGCTTAGCTTGATGTCCAGAGTTTTTACAATTGTAACAATGCCCGAGAAAAATAGTTTGATACCTGTTGTAGTATCCATAGCTTGGACCAACATTCTTCCTTGGAGTTGTTCTTTCTTCAATTCTTGGTTTTGAGATGGGACTTTGTTCCTGACGAGATGACTTTTCTTCTTTCGGATGGCAAGAGATTACATCAACATAACTTCTGGCATTATTCTTTGTACTTGATGATTCTCCTTTGAAACCAATTCCAGATTTGTCATGTTGAGGTTTTTGAGTATTAAGAATGTTGTCAAGAGCTAGAGAGCTTTGCCAACTCCTTTTGACTTGCTCTAATTCCTTTCTTAGAGATATTATTTCAGCTTCACGTTTTTCACAGATATCATCCTTCTCTTTTAGCTTAATGTTCAAGAAGTCTTCCCTTCTTTTTGCTTTCTCTCTTTCTATTTTGAGAGAAATTATCTTCTTTTTTAGATTCTCATTTTCTTCAATGGCACTTATTATCAAACTATCCATGTTTCTTTCATCTTCTAGTTCTGAGTCATCATCATTTGTAAATGCCATGAATAACATTTCTTTGCTTCCAACATAATTACTTTCCTCATCTGATTCATTATCACTTTCTTTGTAATGACGTACATTTCTAGTTGATTTCTTTTTTATGACTACAAATTCATCTTCATCATACTCATCTTGTTTGGAGAAGAAGTTCTTCTTATTAAACCCTTTCTTTTTGTACATCATTCTTTTAGAGTTTTTTTCATCATCACTATCATGTTTATGAGGACATTTTGCAGCGTAATGACCTATTCTTCCACAATTGAAACAAATAAGAGGGTACTTACCTTTTAGCTTAGATCCCCTTTTCAGTCTTTGTACAAATTGATCTAACTCGCTTTCAGTATCAGATTCATCGTTGTTGCAATTCCATCCTTTTCCTTCTTTTGTAGATCTTGAGGCTTTGAAAGCTGCTTCTTTGAAATTTGAGCTCCCTTTCGTCATCTCATAGGCAATAAGAATTCCATGAAGTTCATCCATCTTGAGAGTATCTAGGTTCTTCATTTCTTCTATGGCACTTACTTTGGAGTCAAATCTGTCAGGAAGCAATCTCAGGATTTTTTGAACAATGGTGTTTTCTTCAATATTTTCCCCTAGTCCTTTAAGAGAATTAACCACTTCAGCTACTCGGAGAAAGTATGATGCAATATCTTCTTCATCATCCATTTTCAAACTCTCGAATTGTCTTCTATAGGTTTGAAGCTTTTCCTTCTTAACTTTAGAGTCCCCATCATATAGAGAAACCAACTTATCCCATACTTCTTTGGCTGAGTCACAATTCATGACTTTTGTAAATTCGGAAACGGTAATTCCATTACTGATGGAATTTAAAGCTTTAGCATTAGCAATGTAGGCTCTTCTTTCATTTGGATCAGTTGGAAAACCGGTGGGAGCTTTGTACCCATCCAAAACGGAGTGCCATACTTCAGGGCCAAAAGACATTAGATAGTAGGACATCCTCTTTTTCCAAAAACTAAAAGTTGTTCCATCAAAGATAGGCAGTTTCCCTATTGCTTCCATGTTCTTCATTGTGCCTAAGAATCCTTCTTCTAGCTATTAGGTTGATAATGAAGAAACTGGCTCTGATACCAATTGTTGGAAATACTGAGAGGGGGGTGAATCAGTATTTCTTTTCAATTGTTAATTATTGCCAGTTAGATTCTTCACAATTAAAGACAGAGAGGTGTATAATAATAATATTAACGATTAATAAGAACTTCAATCCCTTTTTTTAATAATAGTATACAATAGATGAGTGAGGGCACCAACCCTTTTAATGAAACAGGCACCAACTTGGACTTTGATGAGGCTTCGACCTCTAGGGCTTTGACCTTATCTTCTCAAGGGACCAACCTTGTGTTTAGGAGCTCCTACTCCAAGGACACCAATCCTTTTGTCTCCTTTTAATAGAGAATGTGAATAGTGTTTACTTGAACATCCTTCACATAATTCTTCATTGTTTAATCACTTCCAAAATTCTTCATTGTCTGATCACTTCAAAATTCTTCACTCTCTACTTGTTCACCACTACACTTCAATTCCAAAATTCTTCACTGCCTACTTGAGTTTAATCTTTAATCAGGCCTCCAATTATGCTTCAAATGGTTTTCAGAATTTAGCTCAATGATGATGTCTTCAACCGTTCCTCAAATCAACCCAAGTCTTCACAAAGATGTTTTCAACAAACTACTTCAGCTATGATGCCCAATACTCTCAAAAGCTTCACTGTCTAAAGCTTCAAATAATTCATTGTTCAAAGTGTCAATTGATGTCCATGATCTTAAGAACACTGGTCCGAGTATAATAGCCCTCACATAATTCTAAGCCTTCTCCCAAATTCACTGCAGTGATAACAATCCTTAACAATGGTGACAATTCTCCCTTTATGCCACTATTCAATATGTCTGAACTAAACAAAACATAGTCGGAGTTATGAGGCTATAATTCGTAACATAGATTATAGCTTTGTCCCTCCACAGATCTATCTTATCCGAGCTCAAGATAAACGTTGTCTGCACTTCAGATTCATTGTTATCAAAGTTCCAAAATTTTGTGGTGAGGTCTGAAGATCTATAACCTTGGTCTGAGCTGCACAAAACCAAAACTGAAGTATTGTAGGTGGTCAGAGCTATCCCAGTCACTATTCCGAAGTGTTGTAGGTTCCAAACGAGTCTGAGCTTAAGGTTCAACTGATTTGAGTTCTATGTATGGAAATTTCAGGTCTGTCATCTCTATGTTTTTCTTTTACCTCTTCACTGTATTTTTCACCAAATTGATGATTTGAAAATGAAGTTTCAGTTGTATATTTATAGTGATTATCTACTGGAATGAAGTGTCATGTCTTTTGGAGGGAGGCCGACATGAAAATATGAGTGTAGGTCGGCTAGATAAAAAATATATTTTCTTAAACTTAAAAACTCAATATCTCACAAACCGCTGGGAGTTTCAGGGCAAGTAAAGGCTCATTGGAAAGAGGAAAAATTCCTCTTTCAGATGGTCTAGGACTCATTGTGATAGGCTGCCTCCAAGATGACAGAAATATAATTTCTTTGTATCTGTCCTTAAATTTTATGTATCAAAAGTTTGGGACAGCATGAGGAATGTTTGGGGCAGCATGGCTTGTACATTCTTTGGTTTCGTAGTTAAAGCCATGTAGCATCATGTATCAACAATGTCATCATATTCTAATGCAGTGATATGTCATAGTGCAGCCTTCATCTCAGTCAAAGTCATATTGACATCAATGACAATCTGAATTAACAAGCTCTGCTCTGCGCTGCTGAAGTTACATCATCCTCTACGCTACTACTGCTTCTACGCTACTGCTACTCTGCTCTGCGCTGCTCCTCCCAATCTTCAGATCTGCCTCTACCTCTGCCTCACTGTGATCTATGCACCTACTGCTCCACTTGTTCCGCTACTGTCTTAAGGTTGTCGTAGGTCACATGTGATTCAAGAGATGAGCTACTCAAGTATCCCGCCTTAGATTATGTATCTCCTCTACATATCCATATCACCCCACCTCCGTGGTTCATCAACACTCATGGCTGCATCATCTTCTGACCCATCATCTGCCACTGCAACCTTGGAAGAAGAGGCTTCCTTTTCTTTTTTCTTCTGAGGACAATTGCTGGCAAAATGTCCCATTTCACCACACTGGAAGCACTTGATCTTTGAGAGATCCTTCTTCTTCTTTGGTTGCCTCTTTAATGCCAAGGCTGCATCTTCCTCATCTTCCTTCTTCACTTTTCTCGATCCAAAGCTATACTTCTTCTTGGTGATTCTGCGGAGTTCTCCTTGATGCAGAATTGACCATAAATTGTCCCAATCTAGGAGGTCCACTCTACCCAAGATACTTTGGACAAAGGTTTCCCACTCATCCGTGACTGCATTGAGGACAGTCCTGACCATCACATCGTCTTCCACCTTAGCACAAGTTGCATTCAACTGATCTCTGATCAACTGTAATCTGAAGAGGAAATGCTCCATGTCTTCTACCTTGGTCATCATGAATGACCTCAATTGTGTCTCCAACGGCATCTTCCTTTGGACAGATTTTCCCTCATATAGGAAGATTAAGGCCTTCCACACCTCATTAGTTGTCTTCTTCTCAGATAAGTGTGGTACAATATGGTCCTTAATTCCATCTATGATCAGTCGCTTGGCATGTCCAACATCTTCCTTATGCTTCCGAAGGAGATTCGGATCTGTCAATCCAGCCAGAGTTTTCTTTGTATGGTCTCTAAGATTGTATGCCTCAACGACTATCAGGATCCTTTCCTTCCAAACTGAAAAATTTGAGAGGCCATCCAGCGTGTCCTGGTCACGCAGTCCATGTGGAGCCATCTGCTCAAAATGTGTCGGAGCTTCCTTTTCTCTTTGCTAGAGAAATGGATCTAAGGCCCCTGGTGAAACAGACACTTTCTGCTCCCTCTTACAACTGATTTCCCTCCTTGGAAATCTGCCAAATCAACTATTATTTAGCTCTCTTTGGTCCTCTGATCAAACTGCAAGTTTCTTTGGCTAGAAACTCTCTAAGAAGTTGATCGCTTCCCGCTCTTTGTCACTTGTGCTTAGGCTAAAAATCTGAAAACTTCATAAATCTAACCCCACCAACACCTTCTAAATTTCTGTAGCTTTTCTTCAGTCTTTTCTGGATCTGACAGATTCAGATCTGCATCACACTGGAAGGCTTCAGACTAATCCAGCGTTATTACTGAGTCTTTCTAATCTAGAGTTGTAACTGTGCATCATCCTTTAGATGCCAGCACAGATCTGTAGCCTATAGAGCTTCAATGATGAGGATGCAGCCCATCTAACTTGTTTGTCAAAGATTAGGCAGGAGATTCAGTTGTTTCTCTCAACAACTTAAGTTGAAGTGCAGTAGATCAGCAGTGGCAGTGCTATGAGCAGCACAGATGCAACATATTGAGAGGGAGCTGCACTACAGAGGTTGCAGTGGCAGTGGTAGAGTCATGGGCAGCAGTAGTGCAGAGTTGATTGGCAGCAGGCCAAGCTTCAACAGCACAATACCAGTACCCAAAGTCTTGTAATGCATAGTGTGATGTATTGCTAGAGCACACCCTTGATGCTAAGATGAATTGTTGAGATTTTGTGTATTTGGGGTAGCATTAGTTGTGCTCTAGCTCCCAAATTTTGAGGAGGGACTAGAGTACCCTTGATCTACAAGACCTAGAAATTGATTTGGGAAATTTCATCTGGTTTAGGAGATATTAAATTAATTAATTATTTTAATTTATTTCCTAAGTTAAAACTTAGGGAACTTAAATAATTAAAGTGAATTTAATTAAACATGTGATGAAATTGTCTTAAGTCACACGGATCAAGCTTTCTTATAATCTTAGCCATTGATTCAAGATCTGATCATGGTCGTTGGTTTCCCAACGAGAAAAGTATAAAGGAAAGGCTTGGGTTCATTTATAAAGACACATAGAGGCAGAGCACTAAAGCTAAGTTGAGATTCTAGGGAGGGTTTGCTAAGAAATCTCAGAAGTGTTTCAGCTGTAGAGAGGGGAATTTAGACTGATGTCGGGATACTGGGTTAAATCAGATCCCAGCAAATAAAACATGTGTGCTTCTATCAAAATTAAAATTCTTCTAAAAATGACAAATATGATCAGCTCAAAAATACATATGAAGGAAAGAGAGCCACATAATAAAATATTGATATACGACATAAAAACTCTCTGGCCAAATATTACAATGGGCAGCCTCTTGGCTCTCGGCCCTTCAAACCATTTCTCTTACTCTCTCTGTATTCCTCACTTCCTCACTTCCTCGCTTGTCCTTCTCACACTCTTACAAGCTACATATTTATATATAAATACAATTCGTTCCACTCCATAATTTCCTCCACACAAATCTCAACTTAAAATCTAATTTAGATTTTTTTTTTTTTACTCAACTAAGTCCCGTTTATGGAATTCCTAATCCCTAGATTATATACCTAATCCAACTCCACTCATATCCTTAATTATTTAAGGAATATTTACAATAATCCTCACATTTATAATTTCTCTCCTAATTTATTAAAAATGAGAAAATTAATTAATAAAATAATTAAAATATCTCACCCCCTTAATTACACAATTGAATAATAAAAATTTAGCTTTGATGCTCCTGCATCAGACTCCCCATGTAGAGAAGTTTCCATAGACTCCTGTCTATGAGGTCCGTCGCTTTTCTGTAACAATGTGACAGCCACAAGACCTGATGATTTGCTCCCTCCAGGATTCCAAACTCTGTTCTGTCGCTGGTCCTTCAAAGTATCAACTCGATTTGGTAACTCATCGCTTACTCTGTCGATCGGATTCCATCGGTTTCTCCAACACTTTCTTTCGCCAATTCCTCGGAGTATTACCTCTTTGTCGAATTCTTTCATCTCCAACTGAGCTGAACTCTCAACTTTCTGCAATGGAGAATAATCAAGAGCTCCTTCTTGATTACAACTATAGTCTTTCATTGCTTTCATAGTAACAATTCTCTCGTCTGGTGCTATACTTGCATTCACCAACAAACTATTAGTTTTAAAAAGATAAGACCTTTCGGTCTCTTTTGATGCTTCAAGCACCAATCCCCCACCATCAACTTTCTGGACTTCAATAGATCCTGTTTTGAACTGCTGGCTGCTTCCATCTTCATCCCGCTGATTCAATATTTTTGTCTCCTTTATGTCTCTACGAACACAACTTTCTTGCTGCTTCTGGTCTTCCTTCTCAACTCCAAATAACTTCTGCTCAATTTCTCTGATTTCGACATCATCTCTGTTAATGTCGTTTTCTGTACCTACAGTTACACTATTATTTGAAAAGTTATAACATTCATTCAACTCTATAAATGTTAAAAACATTTCATCCCTATCATGCACAGTAACTGTAATTTCTTCTGGATCAGGTTCTGCAAGTTTTACTTCTCCATCAGGTTCTTTAGACTTTAAGCCATCGTTCCAAGAACTCGATTTCCATATGAAATATTTTCAGCATTTCATCACAACTTTCCTTCCCAGCTTCATTCTTCTTATGGCAATCTTCCTGAGTTGTCCTGTTCACTGTTTCATCACACTGCAAAGTTCTGTCAGCAATTTCATTAAACAAATACATTTGTTTACCTCCTTGGAATATTTCTTCGGCATTTCCATTTTTCTTCTGCTTCATAACAGCTTCAACTTGTTGTCTGACCCCAAACAAGAATTCATTTATGATTTCTTCCTGCTGCAATAAATCAATACCTTCCTTCTCTGAAAGGAATTCTCCATCACACTTCACCTCAAGAGTTTCCTTCATCTCTGTGACAGTTTCATTAGACTGTCCACCATCTTTCGCACATCCTGCAAACATAAATAAACTGTGAGATTTAAAAATGCAAGGCTTCATAGCCTCATCTGCTTCTCTTGCCAACACATCTTCAGACTCTTCTGAACTATCCCAATAGTTCATGAGATCTTCCTTATTGATCTCTTCACCCAGAATTCACCCTTTTCTAGGCCACAAATGGAAACATCCATTTTTAACTCAGCCTCTCTGAGTTCTTCACACCTCAACATCTACTCGAGCTTCCTCAGCTCTTCCATCAACTGTATGTTTACCTGCTTTTCCCTCTTTGCGTGTAGCCTCTGCCACTTTACCTTCTTCCTCTTGGTCCAACCATGTGTCTAGTCTTTCACATTTTCCTGCAACAACTCCATTAACAATTCAAGGTGAATTGTTATCTCAACCTTCTCGCTCGTACTCTTCATCTGTCAACTGCTCACATATGCCACTTACCCTGGCATTTTCCTTCTTCTTCCTTTTAATGTGGTCTTCATCAGATCTTCGGAAATGAATGACACCAGACATCTTCTCTTCCTTTGTGAACTTCATTTGTTCGTGTGGATTTCATTCAATCCACATTTCAGCAATCCTTCACACTTGTCGTTCATAAAAAATGCAATTTCTCCTCCTGCGCTTGGCTTCTCTTGGTTCTCTGTCTTGGAATTAATCTCTGGCAACTCTCTTGCTTCACTTTGCTGCAAACAACACTTTAGTAACTTATGTGTTACAATGACCCATTCTTTGGGTGTCGGGCTCTACCGATCATGCACCCCATTACATTCAGACTTTTTACTTAGCTTACGACTCTTTGACTTCAGACTTACACCAATTCTTCATCTTGAATGAAAATACTCAATCTTAACTCAAACTATCCAAACTTTCATTTGACTCTAACATCTGTTTTGACTTCAAGCTTTGCCCCAATAATTATGATAGCTGATATTTTGACTTAATTCAAGTTTACAATTCTCCAACAAACATACACCCCTAATACATCTTTGGGATGTAAAATCTTCACTCTCTTCCATACTTCATTCTTATGACAAATCATCAGTTTGCCCTTATCATTTCATATGATACTGAAGTCTTTAGTCGAAATGCAATTCAGGTTTTTCAAGATTTATTTTAAGGTGAAAATAAATAAACCATTCAATCGTCAATGTTCAAAAATACCTTCCTGAATTATCATACCTCATGCTCCTGTTAAGGTTATTAATGAACCTTCTTTTCTGCAGTCTCAATTCTCTGGTTTCCACTCTTATGTGCCATCTTTGTCATTGTAAATACTCACATGCCCATGAGCACGTCATCTTAATGCAAACATTTCCGTGCACTCTTATGCACCATACAACATCAATTCACATTTCTTCACCTGTGTACATAGAACATGTTTTTAACCTCTTCGATGAATAATGTACCACTCGTACATCACTCTCATTCTGAATAACACCTCTTTAGATGCCGCCATATGATGGTAAAAAAAAAAAAATACTTTACATATCAAGCAATTGTGGTTTGTTTGTGTTTTCAACCATAAACACAAATCACAAAATTCTCCCATTTCCAACTACAAGCTTTGATCCAACATGATACAACTAAATTTGCGAAGATCCACACTATACATAATAAATCATCCCATATATTATAAGATGCATGCTTCTCTTTATATCAAGGTTTAATATCCTTTTGTTACTTGAGCCAAGTGAAAGTTTTTCCAATAAACCTTACCATAAACCTTTGGCATACCTCGGCATTATATCTATAAACTCAGACTTCATAATTTAAAACCCAAACATTCACCATAGTTTAGGTTAAACTCATATCTCCGCTTTATTTCTAGCCCATATCACATCACAATCCTTTACTAGATTTCATTAACCCAAATTTTATGTTATAAAGTCAACATAACACTTTATAACTTACCAATCCATCAATCCAATGATTTCACGATCAATAGGCCACCCATATCTCGAGGCTCTTCTTCCAATCTCCACCGTCGATTTTATGCTCATTAGATATATCCTCTCCAACTCGTGTTCAGCAAAACGGCATATTTCTCAAAATTGGTAGATCTAAACAAAACACTTCGCTTTTGCATAAAAAAAACAAAAGAAAATTACCTTCCGAGAAATAGTAAACGATCCATTGCCACTATATTAATCATTGTCATTGTATTTGGTGGTGACAATCACCTTCTCAACAACCAAATATGCAGAGTAGAACCCACACCAAGCTGATCAATCATGCTAACATCAGCTGCAAGAGGGATCTCCTGATTTTGTTTCACAAATCGATGGCAGCACCAGACTTCCACCATCTCCAGCACTTTACTGCATCAGCATAGATTCCGAAAGCTGGACCAAAGTATCCATGGCATCCATTGATTTCAAGAATTTTCCCTATCAGCTCCAGCCCAAACAAGATCACGCTGCCTTTCAAATGTGGAATCTGTTCTTCCAAACACTGCCCATGGTCCACACAGCAATTATATTATGTTTAAAACGTGTTTCTCTGCAGTGCTGGAACTGCATCTACAATGTCCCATGAATGGATTGACCGCAGAGTACACATCAATATAGTCGGAATTGCATCTGTAGCAATTACCGTGGCCTTATCTTCACTTATACCAATTTTGCCAATATGCGTTCACCATCAGCCTACAACATTCATCTGTCACTTCATGCTACGCCAATCCCAGCATGCGCCATCGTGTGTTCGATCCCTGACTCCAATCTGGGATGGATCACACGACAATTTTCATCAACCAAACCAAACACTAAAATATCAAGTCTATTCACAACCAATACCATCAGTCTTTCAGTATTTGTGACCAAAACGCAATTTCAACTCGGGCACAATTTGTTGTGCGCGCTATGGATCACAGGCTTGTTTGGCTATGCGCAGCTATGGATCACAGGCTTTGTTTGCTATGGCCATACTGCGGTCATATGTTACGCTACCTCATAAACTTCCACACCACACTTCTGCTGCATGTTGTGATACGTTCCACCTGCTCTTGTGGACACTTACACCTTAGCTCTGTGTGCGGCTAGGTATCGTGGCCTACGCTCATGAATGGCCCACACTCTGTGTGCAATGATATACCACGTCTGCCGAGCTCTCATCCGCTGCATGCAGTGATATATTATACCTTCTCACACGAACTTCACACCACGCTCTGCCTGCAGTGATGCGTCAAGCGTGCTTCTTACCACGCTTTGTGGTATTACAATGGCCATACTTCGCTCTATGTGTGTTATATGTCACAGCTGTTGGAGACATTAGTCACATGCCATGCCATCGCATGTGTCAAGACTTTCACCAGTCGACCTCACAATTGCTGCAAACTATAATTTTAACCGTGCTTGTCATCCCATGTGATATCTCCTCAAACGCATTAACATCTTGCAGACTCACAATTTCCACTTGCCACAGTCTTGTGGTTTCAACCCTGCCTTACTGCAATGTATTCGCCCTCCTGCAAATTAACGCACTTGTCTGGGCATATAGGTATGATGTAATGCAGAGTCAAAACAAAACGTAGAACAAGCATCTTTCAGGTTTTGATACCAAATGATATCGGGATACTGGGTTAAATCAGATCCCAACAAATAAAACACGTGTGCTTCTATCAAAATTAAAATTCTTCTAAAAATGACAAATATGATCAACTCAAAAATACATAGGAAGGAAAGAGAGCCACGTAATAAAATACTGATATACAACATAAAAACTCTCTGGCCAAATATTACAATGGGTGGCCTCTTAGCTCTCGGCCCTTCAAACCATTTCTCTTACTCTCTCTGTATTCCTCACTTCCTCACTTGTCCTTCTCACACTCTTACAAGCTACATATTTATATATAAATACAATTCGTTCCACTGCATAATTTCCTCCACACAAATCTCAACTTAAAATCTAATTTAGATTTATCTTCTTTTGGACTCAACAAAGTCTTGTTTATGGAATTCCTAATCCCTAGATTATCTACCTAATTCAACTCCACTCATATCCTTAATTATTTAAGGAATATTTACAATAATCCTCACATTTATAATTTCTCTCCTAATTTATTAAAAATGAGAAAATTAATTAATAAAATAATTAAAATATCTCACCCCCTTAATTACACAATTGAATAATTAAAATTTAGCTTTGATGCTCCTGCATCATAGACCAAGGGGATGATCTGATCCCAGGGTCTAGAATCAGAAAGAGGCAGAGATCAGCTCAAAGAGGCAGCGTAGAGAAGCAGGAGTGCAACAACTGTGCTACGCAGGTGCTGCGCAATCCCTCAAAGACAGTGTAATTTTCTGTAGGAAACCCTCAAGGGTTACGCAGAGACCCTAAAGGGCAGCGTAGGGATTGCGTCACACAGTCTGGGGTAACGCAGCTCTTTCCGGAGCAGCGTTGAGGGTCAGAGGGGCTTCAAAGGCTGATGCAAAGGTTTCAGGGGCAGCGCTGGGGTTTCTAGGCCCTAATTTAGGCTGAGTTCTGTAAATCCCATTTGAGGGTGTGGATTAGTCATTATTTTGGCCCTAGATGAACCAGTGAGTAGTAGATCTATTATTTCCCTATTGGGTTTTCCAGATCTGGAACCCAAGCTTGTTGTATTCAGAAAATTCTTAATAATAAAATGCTCTAGCAACCAGAAGACTGGTTTTCCTGCATTGGGTTCTTCCAGGGACTATTTGTCCAGAAATAGCTGTGTCACTTTGTCTATGTGTTCGTGAAATTTTTCTAGATCTAGATTGGTGGAGATCTGTTATGTGTTTTGCTTCGATTTTAACTTGAATTTATTTTGTTAATAACTTATCTAAGTAGGAGGAGCATAACAAGATTAACAGTAATAATTTCTGCATAAAGTGTACAGATTTAGAAATTTCTACATGGTATCAGAGCGATTGCAGATCTAGGAGATTCACCAGCAAATGACTGGAGGTTTTAGCTGCAGAAAGCAGCTGGAAAAGTAGCAGAAACGCAGATCTGAAGGGACAACGCAGTTTTCAGAGGTTGATTCACACAGGGGGAAGGGTGACGCAGTCTAACGCTGTCTCCTAGCAAGCCCACGCAATTACTGCGCAGAGGCGACTCAGAAACATTGTTGGATTAGTCTAAAGCCTGCCAGTGTGATGTAGATCTGAATCTGTCAGATCCAGAAAAGACTGAAGAAAAGATGCAGAAATTCAGAAGGTGCTGGTGGGGTCAAATTTCTGAAGTTTCCAGATTTTTAGCCTAAGCACAAGTGGCAAAGAGCGGGAAGAGATCAGTTTCTCAGAGAGTTTCTAGCCAAAGAAACTTGCAGTTTGATCAGAGGATCAAAGAGAGTTGAATCATAGTTGATTTGGCAGATTTCCAAGGAGGGAAATCAGTTGTCAGAGGGAGCAAAAGGTGCGTGTTTCACCAAGGGCCTTAGATCCATTTCTCTAGCAAAGAGAATAGGAAGTTCCAACACATTCTAAGCAAATGGCACCTCATGGACTTCGTGATCAGGACAGGCTGGATGGCCTCTCAAACATTTCAGTTTGGAAGGCAAGGATCTTGATAGTTCTTGAGGCATACAATCTTAGAGACCATGCAGAGAAAACTATTGCCACACCGATAGATCCAGATCTCCTTCGGAAGCATAAGGAAATTGCTGGACATGCCAAGCGGCTGATGATGGCTGGAATTAAGGACCATATTGTACCACACTTAGCTTAGAAGAAGACAGCTAATGAGATGTGGAAGGCCTTAATCTCCCTATATGAGGGAAAATCTGTTCAAAGGAAGATGTTGTTGGAGACACATATGAGGTCATTCATGATGACCAAGGGAGAAGACATGGAGCATTTCCTCTTCAGACTACAGTCGATCAGAGATCAGTTGACTGCAATTGCTGATAATGTGGAAGACAATGTGATGGTCAGGACTGCCCTCAATGCAATCACGGATGAGTGGGAAACCTGTGTCCAAAGTATCCTGGGCAGAGCGGACCTCCCAGAGTAGGATATCTTGTGGTCAATTCTGCATCAAGAAGAACTCCGCAGATTCACCAAGAAGCAGTATAGCTCTAGATCGAGCAAAGTGAAGAAGGAAGATGAGGAAGATGCAACCTTGGCATCAAAGAGGCAACCAAAGAAGAAGAAGGATCTCTCAAAGATCAAGTGCTTCCAGTGTGTTGAAATGGGACATTTTGCCAGCAATTATCCTCAGAAGAAAAAGGACAAGGAAGCCTCTTCTCCCAAGGCTGTTGTGGCGGATGATGGGTCAGAAGATGATGTAGCCATGAGTTCTCATGAACCACAGAGGTGGGGTGACATCGATAAGTAGAGGAGCTACATAGTCTAAGGCAGGATCCTTGAGCAACCCATCTCTTGGATCACATGCGAGCTACGGGAACCTTAAGATAGTAGCGGGACAAGTGGAGCAGTGGGTGCATAGATCACAGATGAGGCAGAGGCAGAAGCAGATCTGAAGACTGGGAAGAACAACACAAAGCAGCAGCAGCAGCAGCAGCGCAGAGGCTGATGTGACTTCAACAGTGTAGAGCAGAGTTGCTTATGCAGTGCAGAGCTGCAGCAGCGCAGAATGATTCAGAGGGACAACGCAATACAACAACAGCGTGAGAGATTTCAGTACAAGGGGCTAATGTGACTTCAGTAGTGCAGAGGGAGTATACTTACGTAGTGTAGCGATGTAGCTATGCATCATCCTTCAGATGCCAGCACAGATCTGTAGCTTATGGAGCTTCAGTGATGAGCATGCAGCCCATTTGACTTGTTTATCAAAGATTTGGCAGGAGATTCAGTTGTTTTTCTCAACAACTAAAGTTGCAATGTAGCAGATCAGCAGTGACAGTGCTATGGGCAGCACAGATGTAGCATATTGAGAGGGAGCTGCAGTACAAAGATTGCAATGGCAGTGGCAGAGTCATGGGCAGCAGTACAGAATGGCAGCAACAGTGCAGAGTTGAGTGGCAGCAGGCCAAGCTTCAACAGCACAAAACCAGTACCCAAAGTCTTGTAATGCATAGTGTGATGTATTGCTAGAGCACACCCTTGATGCTAAGAGGGAGTGTTGAGATTTTGTGTATTTGGGGTAGCATTTGTTGTGCTCTAGCTCCCAAATTTTGAGGAGGGACTAGAGTACACTTGATCTACAAGACCCAATAATTGATTTGGGAAATTTCATCTGGTTTAGGAGATATTAAATTAATTAATTATTTTAATGTATTTCCTAAGTTAAAACTTAGGAAACTTAAATAATTAAAGTGAATTTAATTAAACATGTGATGAAATTGTCTTAAGTCACACGAATCAAGCTTTCTTTTAATCTTAGCCATTGATTCAAGATCTGATCATGGTCGTTGGTTTCCCAACGAGAAAAGTATAAAGGAAAGGATTGGGGTTATTTGTAAAGACACACAGAGACAGAGCACTGAAGCTAACCTGAGATTCTAGGGCGGGTTTGCTAAGAAATCTCAGAAGTGTTTCAGCTGCAGAGAAGGGAATTTAGACCAAGGGGATGATCTGATCCCAGGGTCTAGAATCAGCAAGAGGCAGAGATTAGCTCAGAGAGGCAGTGCAGAGAAGCAGGAGAGCAACAGCAGGAAGGGAAGAAACTGTGCTACGCAGGTGTTGCGCAGTCCCTCAAAGACAGCGTAATTTTCTGCAAGAAACACTCAAGGGTTACGCAAAGACCCTAAGGGGCAGCGTAGGGACTGCGTCACCCAGTCTGGGGTAACGCAGCCCTTTCCGAAGCAGCGCTGGGGATCAAAGGGGCTTCAGAAGCTGACGCAGAGGCTTCAGGGGCAGCGCTGGGGTTTCTAGGCCCTAAGTTTCACTGAGTTCTGTAAATTGTGTTTGAGGGTGTGGATCAGTCATTATTTTTTCCCTAGATCAACCAGTGAGCTGTAGATCTATTATTTCTCTGTCGGGTTTTCCAGATCTGGAACGCAGGCTTGTTGTATTCAGAAAATTCTTAATAATAAAACCCTCCAGCAGCCAGAAAACCGATTTTCCCGCAGTAGTAATGTTTGAATACATCTTTGAATACCCTCAGCCCTTCCTTCTGCGCTGGCTAGGCTAGATCACCTCTGCCTCTCTCTCACTGATGCTCCACCAGACTGAGAAAATCTCTCTCTGGATGCTATCTCTGCCCCTCATTGCTCAGATCTCTAGCTCAAATTTCTCAGCAAACCACGCCCCAGAAATTTTGAACTCTTAGATCAATTCACTATCTCTGTGTCCTTTTCAAATGGCCCTCAAGCCTTCCTTTTATAATCTTTTCGTTGACAAATCAACAGTCCAGATTAGATGTCTAATTGATGGCTAAGATTAAAACATGACTTGATCTTCATTCTCTAGAAGATTCACACTATGTTTTATTAGTACCCTTTAATTATTTAATTTCCCTAAGTTTAGACTTAAGGTCCCCATTAAAATAATTAATTATTTTAATAAAACATGAACCAAGTGGAATTTTGCACAAACGGTTTCTGGGTTCTTTGAAATACAAATGTCTAAGCCTCCACACCAAATTTGAGACTTAGAGCACTATCTGATGTTACAAAAATCAACACATACATCTAAATAAAAAGGTGAAGTTTGCAGGGTGATAGTGAATATCTTGAATCCAAATAGTAGGAGAAGAGGAAAAATAAGTTTAGGAAGAAAAAGTACAATTTGAGTTAGAAGGAAAACTTGGCAAATAGTCTCAAAAAGATGGTAGTCAATCTCAAAAAAAGTCAAATGGTTCTATCAAACTCTTCAAGATGCAAATACAAATAAAATACAGCAACGTGAGAAAAGAATAAAGTCAAAATCACCCCAATATGTAAATCTTGCTTTGATGAGTGAAGTTGTGTACTCTTATGATTTGATTTCTTTTAATGAAGCAAATTTCAAAAAAGAATGAATAGATGTGATGCAAGTAGAATATGATCCTTTAATAAAAAAAACAACCCCAATAGGTTCATATTGCTTCGATGAGTGAAGTTGTGCACTCTTATGATTCAATTTCTTTTAGTGAAGCAAATTTCAAACAAGAATATGCAATGCAAGTAGAATATAATGCTTTAATAAAAAAACAACAATTGGAAGTTAGTTGAATTACCTCCAAATAAGAAAGCAATAGACTATAAAAAGATATATCGAACTAAGTTCAAATCAAATGGTTCTATTGATAAACACAAAGCCAAGTTTGCTGCAAAAAGTTATGCAAAAAAAGAAGTATAAATTGAGGAAACATTTGCTCCCACCATAAAATTGATCACAATCAAAATGTTGTTAGTTCTTGTAGAACAATTTGGATACCAGGTACACGAAATGGACACAAAACTGCATTCCTTAGTGGGGTTTTGCAAGAAGTGTATTGGAGCAACCTGAAGCACTTGTTGTTAAAGAAGTGGAAAAATTGGTACACAAGTTAGTGAAGGATTTGTATGGAATAAAACAAGCCCCGCAATCATGGTATGTTAAGATTGATAAGTATCTTAGTTCAAGATGTTTCAAGAGAAGTGACTTTGATTCTAACTTGTATATCAAAGAAAAAGGTGAACTTATATGTGTTGATGACATTTTCATTATAGGTAGCAATAATAACTTGATTCAAGAAGAAAAAACTAGTCTTTTTCAATTGTTCGATATGACAGACTTAGGATTATTACATTATTGTATGGCCATATTGAGGTTTGGCAACAACCAAACAGGATTTTCATCTCACAACCAAAATATGCTTCAACATAGTTGAACAAGTTCAGAATAAGATTGCAATCCAACAAAAAACAAATGGAGGTAAACTTAAATCTTTCCAAAGATGATAGATCTGAGGTAGTCGATAAATCGCTTTATCATTAACTTGTAGGATGATTGATCTATCTTACCATAACAAGACTAGACACAACTTTTGCAATTGGAATGTTATCAAGTTTTTAGATTGTCTCAAGGAAATACATTGAATTGCAACAAAGAGATTACTTAGGTATATCAAAAGTACCTCACAAATTAGCATTGTACTTGAGAAGAATGACAATTACATGTTTAAAGGTTTTTCAAATGCACATTCGGCAGGAGATATGGATGAAAGGAAATCTGCAAGTAGTTATGCTTTTAATAGTGATAGAAGAGTGATTTCATGGAAAAGTAAAAAGCAACCTTCAGTTGTTCTTTCCTCAATGCAAGCGGCAGTTGGAGCAACATGTGAAGCTGAGTGGTTACGTAGAATTTATGTGATTTAAATCTTCCACAACTGAAAAATAAAACTCTACATTGTGACAGCCAAAGTGGTATGAAGATGACGAAAAATCCAATTTATCATTTGAAAAAAAAAATATTTTGAAATTCAGCATCACTATATCAAAGAACAAAGAGATAGCATTAATTTCCTACAAGTTGCAAGATCAAGTGGCAAACATCTTCCCCAATGCACTTAACAAGGATAAGTTTGAAAATTTTCAAGAGATGTTAAGAGTTGTGGGAAACTAAATTGTTGATTTTTGTAACATCATAAAGTGTTCCAAGTCTCAAAATTTGTAAGGGGGCTTGGACATCATTATTCCAAAGAACCCAGAATCTGTTTGTGGAAATTCCACTTGGTTTGTGTTTTATTAAAATAATTAATTATTTTAATGTAGACCCTAAGTTTAAACTTAGAGAAATTGTAATATTCCTAATTAGCATTGCTAATTGGAATATTTCATTTTTGTTTAATTTTGCCGCTTTAGCTAAAAATAATAAATAAAGTGAGAAATAAGAGGGGTCATCTCACTTTATAAAATAAAGTGCTTTCCTAGTTGATTGACGTTGTAACTTAAAGGGGTGGCCTTGGGGGTCCACACGTGTATGAGGGGAGGCCTCACGCTGACCCAAGGTTAACTGCGCAGGCCAAGGAGAGTGAAGGACACAGTCAAGGTTTTGGAGGGAGTTTAGCACTATAAAAGGTGGGGTTCTCACCTCATTTGGTATGTTTGATTTGATATTGATATTGAGAGCTAGACTTCTGTCTGCTTCAGCACGCCGGTTGTTTAGTCGGTCTGCAGCACTGTTTAGTGCAACCGAGTGTCTCCGTGCGGAGATCTCACCCTTAGCCTCGGGGGACTTCGAGTGCCTGCCCTGGTAAGGTTATTTCCTGAGTATCACCCTTAGCCTCGGGGGACTTCGAGTGCCTGCCCTGGTAAGGTTATTTTCTTAGCATTGCATCATCCTTCGCTCAAATATTAATTTGCGTAGTTTCGGTGGAGATTGCGTAGGAGATACTCCTTCTGAGACCGCGCAGATCCGTAAAGATAGGACGCAGATTCCGAGAGATAGGACGCGCATCCTGATAGGGAGGACTCCGGGATCTAGCATCCAGCAGAGAGGACGCAGACCGGGCAGAGAGGACGTAGATCCAAGAGATCCAGGGAGAGACTCGTATCCTGGATGTGAGGACGCAGATTCAGCAGATCTAGCCTGAGGACGCAGATCTGAATAGGGAGGACGCAGATCCAGTCAGGGAGGACGCAGATCTGATGAGCAGGATCATTGTGGGGGGTTTTGGCATCATTTTGGAGTTAGATCTTTGATCAGGTGATCCTTGGATTGGCCAACCAATCCAAACATATTTCGATCTCGACATCATGTTTGTCGTAAATTCTGAATCATTCTTTAGATCTGTTGTAGTAAAACTCAGATCTGCTCCGGCATTTTCATGTATTGCTGAAATTCCCAAGGGGGAAGTAATAAAGAGCCCTTTGGGCATTTTGTCTCATTATAGATCTCTATTTTCATGTATTTATCAGTTTCAGATCTGTAATATATTAGATATAAGCTTCAGCTTCCTAGAGAAAACGCTGAAGTATTTCTGGATCAATCTTTGTCTTGAGGCACCTCTATTTTGAGGGGTTTTTCTATATAAACTGCTGTTTAACCTTGCTGAATGCCTATGCCATGTTCCCAAACCCATTCTCTGAACATACATACTGTTATACATCTTATTCCTTCAGAAAAGACGCAGCCCTTGCTTCAGTAAAAATTTTGCATACTCAAAGTCTTGGGAAATCAGGGTTTCTATTGACTAGTCGGGAAGGAGGAACTGTTTAACATAGCAAAACGCCTTTGTTTGAGCTGAAATTCGACATGGAAGTTCCTCTTGACCTATTCTAACATATTCCAGAACCTTGACCCGTCATTTTACGCAGATTTCCTTATTCACTCATTTTAGGGCCAAAATCCTCACTTTTCCCCACCCTTTTGCCCTTAGAAGCTGAGTAAAGGTTGTTGCTGCTATTTATTTGGGTTGCTGAACATTTTCAGAGATATTATATGATATCTGAAGCCATCATACCCGAAGAATGCGTTTTTATGGCATGATCTGCTGAAAATTTTATTTTGGGATATTACAGTGGTATCAGAGCATAGTTCTGGCTCAGCCTGTGGAGCTAGCTATCTATGGAAAATATGAGGATAACAATGCCTACATTCTTACCTGAAGTACCAAGGCAACATGGTCGTATACCCTAGGAGAATTATTTCAGAGAATGGCAGTCCATGGGGGAAGACTTCAAAGCAGTTTGTCCTTTCGGAGATTACGTTGAGCTCAGACTGGATGGAGTAGTAAGGTACAGTGGTAACAGTGGATTTTCTAGCACGCAGAGTTCAAAGTTGCAGCAGACCACTGGGAGGTCACTTTTTCCCATGCATGAGGGACCCACTAATCCCTGTGAGTCAAAGCCCAAAAAGACTGGAACGGTGAAAAGGAAGATTTCATTCTCATCCCTTTTCGGATTCAGAGGAAATTCATCCACCATAGAGGAAGTCAAGAAGATGGAAGAGAAAGAAGAGGAAGTACCATGCGCTTACGATTCTAATCAAGAAGAGATCACATCACCTCGTGAGGAGGCTTGTGATAACGATGTCACACTCATGGAGGAGCAGCCACACGCATTGACAATTGGGGCAGCCAACACTTTTGAGGACGGGACTCTTGTAGACCAAGGGTCAAATCTCATTGCTACTGTAGAGCAGCCTGGTTGCACTGCGCTGTGCAACGTGGAAACACTCGAGGAGGAATCAAACCATCATTCTCATGAGCCATTGTTGGATTGTACATCACATTGGAGGTTGGGGTTTGAAGCCTTGAAGATTGATGGTAGACATCTTGGAGTAAGAAATCTTTTCTCCCTTCAAGATGACACTTTCTCAATGAGCTCCTCTCAGCTCAAAGAGGAACTTCTACTTTCGGATCCAAGACCTCATTGGTTTTGGAAGACTATGGATGAAGGGGAGGTCTCAAGGAGAGATCTCACTGGAGATGCACTTCGACACACCATGGGGTGCAATGACTTTCTTCCCTTCTCACAAGAGCAGATAGAAGATGGGGGACATCTTCGGATGGATAACATCTCTCATGCTTGTGTTGGACATCCCTTGAGCCATACACGTCATGATGGGAGGGTTTTGCCTACCACCTGTTTGATTCTTGATAGGGTCTCATTGATCCTTGAGAAGTTTATATTTCAAAATCCCATGAAGTGCAAAATCAGAAATTCGATTTGGGAGGATGGTAGCCCTCATGGGAAGAGTACCAGGATGAGGAGAAGGAGGCATCCACAAGTGATTGAGTGGATGGGGATGATGAGCAAGGAGCTAGGAGGCTACTTGCAGATCTGTGCTACCAGGCAGCAGGAGGCTTGGCTGCTCTGGTTACTCTTGAGGGAGTTTGGCCATCACTTGTACTTGCAGATCTATGATACCGGGCAGCAGGAGGCTTGGCTGCGCTGGTTACTCTTGAAAAAGTTTGGCCATCACTTGGCAAACACTCTTCCTAAGAGTAGGAGGTTGGGGAAGAGATGGATGGATACTTGCATCATTGAGCAGCATAGAGTATGGATGCATGGTGTTGATGTGTTACTCATATCATTCATTGTGTCTTCATCACATGAGTTGCATGATGGAGGTATGGGGAGGCAACACAATTTCTTGTTGCTTTGCTTGGGAGAGCAAGGGCAGATTTTCTCCCACACTTTGCATGATGTTGCAGGAGGAGGAGATGGCACTATCTCCATGGTCTTTGATTGGGAAGCACTTCCATCTTGGGAGGTATTCCATATTTGTTGCAACATTATTAGAGGAGTCTTTGACAAGGAGCATGTCAAAGAACAGAGTCTTGTATTGACAGGAGCTCATTTGCATGAGCTCACAGCGTTGTCACCTTGGAGCAGAACATTATGGATGAAGTGTGCACAGAAAAGATATGGTGGATCTATAACCCATAGGTCCCAGGATCACTTCATATTTGTTGCACAAAGAGGAGGTAATGATGATAGAGACATCTATGGCATATTCTTCTTGACTTGGGTTTCCAAGCATGAGGAGGATTATCTTCTTGCAGCACATGCTTCATTCTTCTTCATAGCACGCCAAAACACTATGGAGGGCTCATTTATGGATCCATGTACCGTCTTACTTCCAGCATATGGTGAGGGTTTTGTCTATACATTCATTGATTTGCACACTCTTGCCATTCCTATGCAGTGCATTGCTTCACAAGAGGGCAAGCTTGTCACATTGCTCCATGAGTTGTATTGGGCCAATCTACATGATGGAGGCAGCCATCTCTTTTGTGGCCTTGGGAAAATGTTTTATCATCACATGTATGTTCATTTTCTGCACTATAGCATGTATCATATAAAGACATGCATGATTAACTATGTAACAAGAAACATTTTGCCATGTACTTTCATCAAGCAGCAACTTGTAAAACTGCGCTGTACTTGTTTGGGAAGCTGTTGGTACCTACTTGCACCACATGAGACCTTCAGCATTTCCTTCATTTTGCGCTGATCATGTCTTCATTTGCTGATATAGATCAGATTCGTATGGGAGGCTTGATTATGAGGGAGACACATGAGCTGGATGTGCCTTTGAGTGGGAAGAATTCTCATAATTTCTGCACTACATGTACTAATGGGAGCATGGGAGGAGGCATGGCCACCACTACTACATATGTGTTCTCTTTTGAGGTGGGCCATGAGATTGATATTCATCCATTGTACAGCTATGGGCAAGTGTTTGGTCTTATGTTGTTGTCATATTCAACCATTTACTATCCATTAGTAGATGTGATGAATCTTGTACATTGCTTGCCATGTAATTTTCTGAAGTTGCAGTGGATGAGACTACGTTGTATCCTTGTGAGAGATTGTTTGCATTATGTATCCTCATGTAGAACCTTCAGCAAACATCTCATTAGGGTGATCAATGATGACCATGTCATATTCTTCATGGATGGTTTGTTTTGGGCCAGCTTGTTCTTCATTGATGGAGGAACCTTCTATGGTGGATTGTTTTTCACTTTGCCATTGGAGGGCAATGATTTTGCAGCCCAGGATCGGCATAGACTCTACACTTGTCATGAGTGGAGAGAAGGACAGCATGGGGTAAGCTATGATGCTTGCCAAGTTCATATTTTCAGCCCACCTTCATTACCAGAGCTTGAGGTGGAAGGAGATTTTCAGGAGTTGCCTTGTTGGAAGGTGGCTCATTTCGTCTGGATGATTGCTTGGAGATGGAGGGTCCACAGGAGGGAGATATTCCTCATTATATTTCCGACTCCATGCCTTGATTGGAGAGAGGTGATGAGTTGGTTCACAGTTGATGGGCCAACTTACACATTCATAGATGCAGAGCAGCAGCAGTCATGGTCTTTAGTCATAGCCAGAGGCAGTGAGCAGTCCGAGCCATGGGACTTGGGCTATTATTGGCCATGGTGGCAATGGGATCCGGGCGGATTGTTGGTTGGCTGGTACCATGAGAGATCAGTTTGGGATCCTGGCATTGAGATATCCCTTCGTATCAGGGTGATTCAGGAGACAGAGAGGTTTCAGTGGGACCCAGGCACATTTTGCAGTATCGGTGGGGAGCATCAGCTAGAGAGTAAGCTTGTTCAAGCATTGCTTGAGAACAAGCAATTTTTGCCAGATGAGGATGCCACTTGGGAGAGCGAGCAGACTTTACAGCATCCATCACTTCAGTTGCTTGAGGACAAGCAACGTTCTGCCGGGGGAGACTGTAATATTCCTAATTAGCATTGCTAATTGGAATATTTCATTTTTGTTTAATTTTGCCGCTTTAGCTAAAAATAATAAATAAAGTGAGAAATAAGAGGGGTCATCTCACTTTATAAAATAAAGTGCTTTCCTAGTTGATTGGCGTTGTAACTTAAAGAGGGGGCCTTGGGGGTCCACATGAGTATGAGGGGAGGCCTCACACTGACCCAAGGTTAACTGCGCAGGCCAAGGAGAGTGAAGGACGCAGTCAAGGTTTTGGAGGGAGTTTAGCACTATAAAAGGTGGGGTTCTCACCTCATTTGGTATGTTGGATTTGATATTGATAATTGAGAGCTAGACTTCTGTCTGCTTCAGCACGCCGGTTGTTTAGTCGGTCTGCAGCACTGTTTAGTGCAACCGAGTGTCTCCGTGCGGAGATCTCACCCTTAGCCTCGGGGGACTTCGAGTGCCTGCCCTGGTAAGGTTATTTTCTTAGCATCATCCTTCAGTTTCAGTGGTAATTTGCAGTAGTTTCTGGTGGAGATTTGGCAGAGGAGATACCCCTTCTTGAGACTGCGCAGATCCAGAAGATAGGACGCAGATCTGGACCGGGAGGACGCAGATCCAGTAGATCTAGCCTTGGAGGACGCAGATCTGGAGAGATAGGACGCAGATCTGGATAGGGAGGACTCAGATCTAGCAGATCCAGGCAGAGAGGACGCAGATCTGGGCAGAGAGGACGCAGATCCAGCAGATCCAGGTAGGAGAGACTCAGATCTGGACAGGGAGGACGCAGATCCAGCAGATCTAGCTCTGGAGGACGCAGATCTAGAGAGATAGGACGCAGATCCAGTCAGGGAGGACGCAGATCTGATGAGCAGGGTCTTTGTGTGGGGTTTTGGCATCAATTTGGAGTTAGATCTTTGATTGAGGGTGATCCTTGGATTGGCCAACCAATCCAAATATATTTCTGATCTGATACTGAAGTTTGCTTCAGAAATTCTGAATCATTCTTTAGATCTGCTGTAGTAAAACTCAGATCTGCTCCGGCATTTTCATGTATTGTTGAAATTCCCAAGGGGGAAGTAATAAAGAGCCCTTTGGGCATTTTGTCTCATTATAGATCTCTATTTTCATGTATTTATCAGTTTCAGATCTGTAATATAATAAATATAAGCTTCAGCTTCCTAGAGAAAACGCTGAAGTATTTCTGGATCAATCTTTGTCTTGTGGCACCTCTATTTTGAGGGGTTTTTCTATATCAACTGCTGTTTAACCTTGTTGAATGCCTATGCCATGTTCCCAAACCCATTCTCTGATCATACATACTGTTATACATCTTATTCCTTCAGAAAAGACGCAGCCCTTGCTTCAGTAAAATTCTGCATACTCAAAGTCTTGGGAAATCAGGGTTTCTATTGACTAGTCAGGAAGGAGGAACTGTTTAACATATCAAAACGCCTTTGTTTGAGCTGAAATTCGACATGGAAGTCCCTCTTGACCTATTCTAACATATTCCAGAACCTTGACCCGTCATTTTACGCAGATTTCCTTATTCACTCATTTTAGGGCCAAAATCCTCACTTTTCCCCACTCTTTTGCCCTTAGAAGCTGAGTAAAGGTTGTTGCTGCTATTTATTTGGGTTGCTGAACATTTTCAGAGATATTATATGATAGCTGAAGCCATCATACCTGAAGAATGCGTTTTTATGGCATGATCTGCTGAAAATTTTATTTTTGGGATATTACAGAAATTAAATAATTAATGGGTAGTAATAAAACAGAGTGTGAATCTTCTAGAGAACGAAGATCAAGTCAAGTTTTAATCTTGGCCATTGATTGGACTTCTAATCTGGGATGTTGATTCGTCAATAAGAAGACTATAAAAGAAAGCTTGCGGGTCATTTACAAAGCAAGCCAAGCATACACTCAGTAACCCAAAGGAAGTCAATTCTGAAGGAATAGAATTTGATTTCAGAGGGAGAGTTGCAGGGCAGAGTTACAGAGGCAGAAGAAGGAGAGGGAGTCAGCAGTGATAGAGAAGGAAGAGAGAGGGACGTAGAGGGCCACAGAAGGCAACGCAGAGTGACGCAGTCCAGCACAGAGAAGCACGCAGAGTGACGCAGAGGGATATAGTGGGCCTTTCGGGTGTCAGGAATTCTCCAAAAGGAACCAGAGAATCTATCTTAGGTGTTTTCTAAGGAAATATGTCAGTCTATTTCTTGTAAAGAATTCATTGCTGAAGAATAATAATGTAAACCCTCATCTGCTGCACTGGTTTTCCCGCATTGGGTTTTTTTGAGGACAATTGTTCAAAAATAAGTGTGTACATGTGATTGTTTCTTATGATTATATTTCTTATTATTCCTTTCTTTTCATATACATAAGTGAATGTTGCAGTAGTATTTATTTCGAAATTTACTGGAAGAATTCTGTAAATAACTTATTGAAATAATAAGTAGGAGAAATAAATCTATCATTACGGAAAGATTTTCTGGATTCAAATTTTCAGATGGTATCAGAGCCAAAGATGAGTAACAGGAGCAGAGAACTGGCGACTTAACATAAAACAAACGTTGTTGCAGCAGCTAGGAAGGGTTCACACAATTCTCTAGAGAAGAAGGGAAGCATGGAAGAACAGATGGATCACGATGTTTCTGTTCTGGCATCCAGATTGGAAGAAGAATTTGCTTGTGTGTCAAGCTCTGCTTCTCCTGAGATCTGGTACATTGACAGTGGGGCTTCTACTCACATGACGGGAGTGCAGGAATGTTTCTCAAACTAGCAAGAAGAGCAGATGAACTTTAAAATCACCAAGGGAAATAAGGAAAAGTTTAGACCCTAAGTCTAAACTTAGGGAAATTAGATAATTAATGGGTATTAATACAACAGAGTGTGAATCTTCTAGAGAACGAAGTGAAGTCAAGTTTTAATCTTGGCCATTGATTAAAATTCTAATCTGGGGGCGTTGGTTCTTCAATAAGAAGATTATAAAAGAAGGCTCGAGGGTCATTTAGAAAGCAAGCCAGACATACACTCAGTAACTCTGTAATATTCCTTTTCTTGGTGTCACCTATGACAGGGTTAGGATGAACTTCTAGAGTTAAGAGCAGACAGGTCATAGGTACAGGTTGGTGTCATCAGCGGGCCCAGGGGCTTTTTGGAGGAGTTTTTGTGAGGTCGGGTTGCATTCGCTTGGTATATTCTATCATTCGACCAGTCTTCCTTTCGTTCCAGTGCATTTCGACAACTTTTGGAAAACTAAGTTATTTTTGGGCTTAACTTAATTAATTACGCTCAAGGTGGCATTCCGAGAGGAATACATGATAGAACACCTTAGTGTAATAGCTCATTGGAACCGGGACGAGGATACTTACATGATGGGAGGATTGGACATGAGTTTCAGTGACTTGACGAGACATGGTATCCGATTTAGTCTTTCCTGCATTAAAAAGGAATATTTTAATAAGAGGAAAAAGTGCTCCATGAATAAAATAAGGCTCTAGAAGGATCCAGGAGATCTATAAAAGAAAAGGAGGAGGCCATTGAGGGATATCTGGGATTAGATCATTTTCTTGTGTGAGAGGTTTGAGAACTTGGTTCTCTACTCCACTGGTAGCCCCAGGACGGAAACCCTCGGGTGATTAGTGAGTGTTGGATGAAAACCCAACTCTCTTTGAGGAGACTTCATTCAAAAGTTTTGCAAAGCTTCGGAGATATTGGAGTGAGGATCATTCAGAACCTCAACTAGTGCTTCAGTGGATTCAGTGGTAGCTGTTGTTGGAGGGAGAGTGCAGCAGTTTAGTTTGGAGGCTAGCGTAATGCAACAGTGCAGCAGATTTTCTTGAGGTCGGTTATATTTCAGTCATATCAGCTATTTTGGGTGAGATATGCATGTAACCCCAATTTACTATTATAATAAAATGCTGAGATTCTTCATGATTAATGTGTAATGGATTGCAGTGCTCTGTCTATTTTTAATTTTACATGGCAATCTTTTGTTTAGTAAATATTGATTTTACGGCATAATGTGGGATTGAGTTATTTTCTGCAATATTAGTTAAAATATCCCATTTGGGATATTACGGTGGTATCAGAGCTAGTGATCTTGCCAGCCTAGGGGTTTATTTGCCAAATTTCCGGAAAAAAACGAAGTTCAAGGGTTTTACTGCAGGTCAAGACTGAGGGTTTCAGATTGTCTATAGTTATTTCTAAAAATTCTAAAGAGGAATATATTTGCCAAAGTATTATTTGTTTGCAGGTGTTGGAGATTAAATTTCTCTATTGAAGGTTGTTCCTTTCAGTGCCAAAATGATGGTTGCAAGAGTTGCATTCTTCGTATCTCTTTGAGGACCGAGAGCATCCCAGGAGTATTTGGAGGGCTGAGACAACATTGTGCATAAGGCCACTCTGTTGTAATATGGTTGTCGTATAGTTTTATGAAAAGATTCGCAAGGCACGATCAGACTAAGAAGCCACACGATAAGGGAGTGTATGACGTTTTGTTTACCCAGCATGTGATTATTGATAAGAAATAGTGGAACAGTGGGGGCCGCAAAAACTAGTCGAAGCCAATTTGCTGGGTGTTTTATTATTGGAGAGCCGACGCATATACCATGCAATATCATCGGTGTCGCCAGGAGCTGAGAACCGTTATTCATGTGAATCGAGTTCAGTGACTTGAGTCAGCGAAGTACCGGTGCATTTCGTTAGAGGGCCGCATTCACCACCACAGCAAAATCATGGCAGTAACGACGTTCTTTTCTTTTTACGGGTTGTGTTTTCTTTGGACAGCGACGTGTTCTGTTCAGCCAGAATCGTGGTTCGGTTGGGGGGGAGACTACGTTGGTTGTGGAGCTACGCACAATTGATCAAAGAAGTCGTTGAAGCACACACGCTCTGCAGAATGAGCGATAGCGCAAAGGAAAGATCGACGTAATATTGCACGGAGGAAATTATTGTTGACGCCATGAGACTGAGGATAATGTCGTGCAATTACGGGGGTACTGAGCTTAGTCGATCCTTGGAGCATTGGCGGTGACTGCCAGTGTGACTCATTGCCACAGAATCGCGCACATGAAGGAGGGTGATGAAATCGGAGATTTGTCCGAGTAGGTACGCATGGCGGAGTGTGATCAGAACTAGCTCACAATTTTGTAATACGTGTTGTGCGATGAATAAATTAATGCCAACATTTTTTGCAAAGATCAAAAAAAAAAATTAAAGATCAGTGATTTTTGCTTGAGGTCGTGTCTCTTCTTCTGGAAGATCAAGGGTTCAAGTTTGCTCATTCCACGAGTCATCCCAAGGATTCCAATCAGAACAAAAACTGAATTGTTTATCCAAAACAAAGTTAGTGGGTAAAATTTTTGAAGATTAATTACATATCAGTTATTGTTAATAGCAAAAACTATGTCAAGAAGAGTTGTCGGCACAGGGGTCAAGCAGCTTATGATCGTCACTGACTCTTAGAGGGAAAGCCAACAAGTTGATTCGATTTTTCTTTTCCTGAGCATAAATTGTGGAGAGACACTGCCCACACATACAACCAAAGGTCCATTTTTCAGCAGGCTTGTGATCAGACCAGACCAAGGAAGTAGCTTGTATGGAGGGACAAATATACTTGAAGACCCGTGTGCATCGAGTGTTGCACGTGAGAACGTAAGGATCGATCTCAGAATCGAGGAGTTGGGGCGTATATGTAGCTATAACAATATTAGAGGACAGAGAGATAAAAGGCTCGAGTTGACAGTGGAAGAGCGTGTAGTCTTGGAGCATTGCATATTTCTGTTGACAACAACTACATACCAGGTTCCTCTTACCTGTGCCTAGATTATGAAATGACTATGCATATTAAGTTCATTTTTTTTATGCTTAGTTATATCAGCCTTGTTTGAAGCATCATATCAGTATTTCCTATTGAGTCATTACATCTTGTCACTAAACAATGGAGTACTTGAAACACATCATAAACCAACACAAAAACACCCCGATGAACTATGATATACACCAAGAAACTAAACAGAACAGCAGACCTCTTTCAAAAGGGATCTATGTCATTCTTCAGAAGGAACAGTCAAAGGATGTGCAGAAGGGGCAGGACATTGGTCACAAATTTCTTGCACTTGGAACCGATTTAAAACACATGAAGACGACATGGAGAGTTCTGTCCAAACTTGATGAGCTTAATGAACTCTCGTCTAAACTAAGCCAAGTAGAAGGGAAGAAACTAATTTGGGCTCTAAAACCTACTATGCTTGCTCTTATACAACCCAAATTCTTGGAGGAACCTTGTGAGGGGTTCAGACTTCCAGTTGCACCATGTCTCAGTAACATTATGAAGTTGACCGCACCTATAGCTCCATACAACGATGATGTTATGAGGAGGATTATGAGATTGATAGTAGAGACTTTTCAGAATTTGGACAACAATGCAGGCTCTACCTTTGGGAAGAAGCTTCAAGTTTTAGGAGGTATGGCCACCTTCAGAACGTATGACATCATGTTTGATCTTGAGTGTGATGGCTTGATTCTGCAGATGTTCCAATGCTTTTTTGTAATATCCCGAATAGAAATAGATAGCAATATAAAGCCACATAAACAAGCATTTACAGCAAATAGAGAGACATCACATAAACAATGCAAATATGGAGAAACGTCGAGCCATTTTATTATGTAACTGAAAAATAAAATGAGTACAAAGGTGATCAGAATGATGGCACCTTGGCTTGCACAAGGCAAGCTGGAAATACTCTCAGAAATGCTCAATGAATGGTTGCTCTGTCAAGGACTGCATAATCTCCAAAGTTGTTGCTGCTATTGCCGGACTGCTGCTACTGCTGGAATGGGATGCCTCTTTGGGGCTGCTCCCCTGCTCAGAAAAATATGAAACTCTGGGAATGAGCTCTCCTCCAAATACCCAGAAAAGCCTAGAAATGAATTTCAGAATGGATGACCCCGGAATTTGACCTCCCTTAAGGAATAATGCTATCCCAGTGAAACACACTGGCCCTGAATGATCCTCTGTAAATAATGGCCTCCTCCTGTACCAAAATGATGAAATAGTGAAAGGTTGATCCCTTCACACTATCTCGAGCTGAATCCCCTGATAAATCCTCACTCCTGGAAATGCCTCTACCACAAACTGCGTGATCTCTCCCAAAGACTGCACTGCCCAAGCAAATGCGTAATTCCTGACTGAAGATACTATGGCTCCCTCCTACAAAATAATGGATAGAACTCCTCACCCGAGCAGGCACTCGAAGTCCTCCGGGGCTGAGGTTGGGATCTTCGCTCGGAGACACCCGATGTGCTAAACAGCACTTGCAGACTTCGCTCAACAGCAAAAGTGTGCTCAATGTCAAAAGACAAAAATCATAGATGCATAATAGAATGAGAGAATGAGGAGCCTCTTCCCCTTTTTATGCTTTGAGAGCCTTGCTCTCACCTGGGCCCCACCAAACTGCGTTGTCCCTCTTGGCCCATGTTGTCCCTCTCTCACTGCGCTGTCATGGGCCCACGCTGCCACTTCCCCCATGTTGCCACTTCGTCATCTTGGGCCCCACGCTGCCAAATAATTATATGCTCAAGTGACTTTAGGGAATGTTTATTTCCTAAGTGTAGGTTGTGTGTCTCATCACCCACTTTATTAATTAAATTAACTTTAGACAAGCAAAACTGGCCAAAATTAATATTAACCATTGGCTGCTGCTAATTAGGAATATTACATTCTTCATCATTCGGAGACATCATTCTAACATAGTCATAGCACACATGCAGTCCATCCTGTCATCATGTATGAGAGACCGTGAGGCCATTTGCTGGGAGTTGCAGACTAGGTTGTTGAGCATTTGGAGGAGAGAGCAATTGGTCTCACCAGCTGCTTATGAGCCACCCCAAGGGTTGGTTGAGCAAAATATTAGGCTATTCAGTAGACAGTTGACCAAGGAGGAGTTGTTCCAATTTGGTGGATCAGGTAGCAGAAATGAGCTGAGGAGGAAGGGACTTTGCTTCATCTGCAAAGAACCTTGGGGGCCTAATCACTAATGCTTGAGTGATGTAGATGATGTGGCAGGGGAAAAACAGAAGGACATTCCTTTTGTATGCCAAGACGAGGACTCTTCTTCAGATCAGTCCATGGGATCATATGAGGATGCTTTTGGGGAGCGAGAATAGTCATGCGGGGTTGATGACAGTAGGCTGGAGTTGTATTCCAGTGTGCAGGGTGAGTAGTTGGGGGACTCTACGAGAGATACTATGGGTGATGAGTCACTTATGACGATTAAGCCGGAGCAGCATATGATGGAGCATGAGTCAGCAGAGGAGGAGATTGTGCACATCATGCATGATAGTCCTTTGGGGGAGAACCAGATGGAGGCTCAAATTGAGTCTATGATGGATATGCGGCTAGCCTTGGGGTCAGCCATTGAGGAGGAGCAGTCAGATGCATAGACATCGAGTACAGTGACAGTAGTTACAGATCCATATCATCTGGAGATTTTGGAGGTTGATGGGATATCTTTGCAGGGGACTAGTAGACAGCAGGAGCATGATATTCTTGATCAGGAGAGGGAGGAGCTGTTGGATATGGTGGAGCATCCGTCTTTGGGCAAACCCACTGATGAGGTGCAGATAGATGCACATGCAGTCAGCAGAGTTGCAATACTTTCAGGGAGTATCACTCTCCAGGAGTACATCGTTGGGGCTTGCAGCATATCTTGCCCACATTGGCTGATTATAGGGAGAGGAGCCTTCCTCTGCAGTCAGATCTCGTCAACAAACGGGACGGGGCCACACGAGTTGCGTATGGGCTAGCAACCTCACACCAGACTTGTTCTGCATGCAAGTGTCACTACAATTGATTCTTCTTCCAGGATAGATTGGCAGGAGATCATGAGTTGGTATCCTATTGGTGGTAGGATCTTCTTAGTCAAGGGCATAGCGGAGCAGGGACTCTTAGACATGATAGATGCTGCAGCTTCTAGTTGGCAGTGGGGCACAAGCCGACAGTTCTTCACCATTCCATCCCGACTTCAGGAGAGAACGGATTACATCAAATCGAGTCCAAAGTTAGATTAGAGAGAGGTGATGAGTTGGTTTTCTATTGATAGAGCATCATTCTTAGTCCCGTGTACATTTCGGTAGGAGCACTTGGATGGGAGAGATGTTACATGTTTCATTGGGCCATGGTGTGAAAATTTCTGAATATTACTTATGCAGAAATCTACTGTTACATCTAGTTATGCTCCTCCAACTTAATTAAGTTATTAACTAAAAAATTCAGATTAATATCGAAGCAAAACACATAACAGACTTTCACCAATTCAGATCTAGAAAAAGTACATGCACACATAGACAAAGTGACACAGTGATTTTCTGGACAATAGTCCCCAAAAAAACCCAATGCGGGAAAATCGGTCTCTGGCTGCTAGAGGGTTTTATTATTAAGATTATTTCTGAATACAGAAATTCTGGGTTCCATATCTGGAAAACCCGATAGAGAAAATATAGATCTGCAACTCACCGGCTGTTCTGAAGCCAAAATATTGACTGATCCACACCCTCAAACGAGATTTTTAGGACTCAACGAAATCTAGGCCCTAGAAACCCCAGCGCTGCCCCTGAAGCCCCTGCATCATCCTCTACAGCCTTTGCATTCCTCTGCGCTGGCTTGGAAAGGGTTGCGTAACCCCAAACTGGGTGACGCAGTCCCTACGTTGCCCCTAAGGGTCTCTGCGTAACCCCAGACTAAGTGACGCAGTCCCTATGTTGCCCCTAAGGGTCTCTGCATAACCTCTAAGGGTTTTCAGTTGCCTAACGTTGCCCTGGGAGTGACTGCGTAGCACCTGCGTATCTGAAGCTACCTTTGAACTGCGCAGCTGCTGCCCTCTCTCCTGCTACTGCTCTTGCTTCTTTGCGCTGCCTTTGGGAGCTGCTCTCTGTCTCTTGTTGATTCTAGACACTGGGATCTAACAATCCCCTTTGTCTAAACTCCCCTCTCTGCAGCTGAAACACTTCTGAGAATTCTTAGCAAACCTTGCCCTAGAATCTCAGCTTCGCTTCAGTGCTCTGCCTCTGTGTGGCTTTGCAAATGACCCCAAGCATTTCCTTTATACTTTTCTCGTTGGGAAACCAACGTCCATTATCAGATCTTGAATCAATGGCTAAGATTAAAAGAAAGCTTGATCTGTGTGATTTAAGACAATTTCATCACATGTTTAATTTAATTAACTTTAATTATTTAATTTCCCTACATTTAGACTTAGGAAATACATTAAAATAATTGATTAATTAAATATCTCCCAAACCATATGAAATTTCCCAAATCTCTTTCTGGGTCTTGTAGATCATGTGTACTCTAGTCCCTCCACAAATTTTTGGAGCTAGAGCACATCCAATGCTACCCCCACTACACAAAATCTCAACACGTGGATTGTGGACCGACAATCCATCAATATTTCAGTAGCACTGGCTCGACATCCGCAGATCAGCATTGACCTCGGCCTAGACCAGTGGTTGGCTTGGAGAGACTGGTTGAGTTGGCCTTCACTTCATGGGGTGACAGCCACAGCTAGAGACAGTGCACAGTCCGAGCTATGGGACTTGGGCGAGGATTGGCCATGGTGGCGTTCGGATCCGGGAGGATTGTTTGATGACAGGTACAGTGAGAGATCAGTTTGGGATCTAGGCATTGAGGGGTCTGTTTTGGGTGACTTGACACAGGAGCATAGCAGCACCCAGGGGTTTGTATGGGATCCAAGCATTGGGTCTAAGTTGCATCGGGGCAACAGGGTGGCCCACATATTTGGATTTCTTGAGGGCAAGCAATCTTGGGGCAAAAGGTCTGTAATATTCTTTTTTTTGGTGTCACCTATGATAGGGTTAAGATGGACTTCCAGAGTTAAAAGCAGACAGGTCACAGGTACAGGTTTGTGTCATCAGCGGGCCCAGGGGCTTTTTGGAGGAGTTTTGAGGAGTTTCTATGACATCGGGTGGTATTCCCTTGATATATTCCATCATCCGAGCAGTTTGCCTTTCGTTCCGGTGCATTCTAGCAACTTTCGAAAAACTGAGTTATTTTTGGGCTTAACTCAATTAATTACGCTCAAGGTGGCATTCCGGGAGGAATACATGATAGAACACCTTAGTGTAATAACTCATTGGAACCGAGACGAGGATACTTACATGATGAGACGGTTGGACATGAGTTTCAATGACCTGAGGAGACATGGTAGCCGATTTACTCTTTCCTTCATTAAAAAGGAATATTTTAATAAGAGGGAAAGGTGCTCCAGGAATAAAATAATAATAAAATAAGGCTCTAGAAGGATCCAGGAGATATATAAAAGCAAAGGAGGAGGCCATTGAGGGATATGTTGGATTATATCATTTTCCTGTGTGAGAGGTTTGAGGACTTGGTTCTCTACTCCATTGGTAGCCCCAGGACGGAAACCCTCGGGTGATTAGTGAGTGTTAGACGAAAACCCAACTCTCTTTGAAGAGACTTCATTCAGGTGTTTCGCAGAGCTTCAGAAATATTGGAGTGAGGATCATTCAGATCCTCAACTGGTGCTTCAGTGGATTCAGTGGTAGTTGTTGCCGAAGGAAGAGTGCAGCAGTTTAGTATGGAGGCCAGTGCAGTGCAGCAGTGCAGCAGATTTTCTTGAGGCCGGTTATATTTCAGTTATCTTAGCTATTTTGGGTCAAATATGCATGTAACCCCAGTTTACTATTATAATAAAACACTGAGATTCTTCATGATTAATGTGTAATAGGTTGCAGTGCTCTATCTGTTTTTATTTTTACATGGCAATCTTCTATCTAGTAAATAATGATTTTATGGAATAACGTGGGATTGAGTTATTTTCTACAATATTAGTTAAAATATCCCATTTGGGCTAATACAAACTCAAAGGAAGTCAATTATGAAGGAATAGAATTTGATTTCAAAGGGAGAGTTGCAGGGCAAAGTTGCAGAGGCAAAAGGAGAGGGAGTCAACAGTGATAGATAAGGAAGACAAAGGGACGCGGAGGGCCACAGAAGGCAGCACAGTGTGCCCACGCAGAGTGACGCAGTCCAGTGCGGGGACTGCGCAGAGAAGCACACAGAGTGACGCAGAGGGATATAGTGGGCCTTCCAGGTGTCAGGAATTCTCCAAAAGGAACTGGAGAATCTATCTCAGGTGTTTTCTAAGGAAATATGCCAGTCTATTTTTTGTAAAGAATTCATTGCTGAAGAATAATAATATAAACCCTCATCTGTTGCACTGGTTTTCCCGCATTGGGTTTTTCTGAGGACAATTGTCAAAAAATAAGTGTGTACATGTGATTGTTTCTTATGCTTATATTTCTTATTGTTCCTTTCTCTACATATACATAAGTGAATGTTGCAGTAGTATTTATTTCAAAATTTACTAGAAAAATTATGTAAATAACTTATTGAAATAATAAGTAGGAGAAATAAATCTATCACCACGAAAAGATTTTCTTAATTGAAATTTTCACATGGTATTAGAGCCAGAGATGAGTAACAGGAGAAGAGAATCGACGACTTAACTTAAAATCGACGTTGTTGTAGCAGCTAGGAAGGGTTCACGCAGTTCTCTAGAGAAGAAGGGAAGCATGGAAGAACAGATGGATCACGATGATTCTGTTCTAGCATCCAGATTGGAAGAAGAATTTGTTTGTGTTTCAAGCTCTGCTTCTCCTGAAATCTGGTAAATTGACACTGGGGCTTCTGCTCACATGACGGGAGTGCGAGAATGTTTCTCAAACTTCCAAGAAGAGCATATGAACTTTAAAATCACCATGGGAAATAAGGAAAAATGTACCCCTATTGAAAGAGGTACCATAGTATTTCAAACGGAAGCTGGTAATAAATTTCGGGCCACTAATGTACTGCATGTGCTTGGTTTGGAGATGAACTTACTCTCGATGTTGCAACTTCAAAACAAAGGTTATGATGTTTACTTCATTGGCAATAGAGTATATGTCAAACACCTAAGGTGGAAGAAGAAAGCACAAATCAGAGTCAGGAGCAATAAACTCTACAAGTTACAGCTCGAATCCCCAAGGGCACTAATAGGAAGCACTGATGAGAAGGACTTGAATGAGCTATGGCACAGGAGAATGGGGCACTTGCATCATGGGGTGTTAAGGATTCTCAAGAAGACTGTCACAGGAGTTCCAGAACTGAGCACCAAGCGAGACGATGTGTGCAGAGGGTGCGTATTAGGAAGTATGCCAAGGCAACATACCATAGAAGCAGCAACAGGGCTAAGAGTGTGTTGAGCCTAATACACTCAAACATCTGCAAGCCAATGTCCACTAGAGCTCTTAGTGATGCCAAATATTTTGTCACCTTCATTGATGACCATTCCAGGAAGACCTGGATCTACTTTATGAAGACCAAGGACGAAGTCTTTGGCCGATTCAAGGAGTTTAAAGCTCTGGTAGAGAATCTGATGAGAAAGCAAATCAAGACATTGCATTCAGACAATGGTGGAGAATACACGGATAGAAACTTCACAGAGATCTGCACAAGGGAAGGCGTCACAAGAGAGTGAATTGTTCCATATAATCCGAAGCATAATGGTATTGCAGAGCGGAAGAATAGAACTATTGTCAAAGTTGCAAGGGCAATGTTGTATGATCAAGACATGCCCAAATTTCTGTGGGTTGAAGCTTGTAATACAGTTGTTTACGTACAGAACAAGATTCCTCATAATGTATTGGGTAAGATCACTCCAGAAAGTGTCTTCATTGGCAGCAAGCCTGAAGTGAGCCACTTTAGGATCTTTGGGAGTGCAGCATATTGTCATGTGCCTGAAGAGAAGAGGAAGAAGTTGGATAAGACTGCGGAAAAGGTATATCTGGTGGGATATAGTGAGAATGCAAAGGCTTAACGTCTATACATTCCTGAGAGCAGGAAGACTGTGGTACAGTGGGATGTGAAATTCATGGAGGAGAGGACCCTCAAAAAATATCGGCATATGCCTTCTGCTACACAGTCTGAGGAGGATCGGCTGGACCAGCCACAACGACTAGTGGAGGGTAATACGAGTGCCTCTCCAAGGCATGGGGATCCAAGGGATACATCTCTCAAGGACTTGCAGGAAGGAGAGGAGGTGGATCCACCCACTACCAGTGGTAAGACGAGTAGGGAATTGCGACAGATTCTAAGGGATGCAGAAGAGTTTGTCGGAGCCCCCCGAAATGAGAAGAGGCGGCACAAACAACCTGAAAAGTACCAAGCTTTGGTAGCGCAGGTTGGGGAGCCATCTAGTTTTTGGGAGGCAGCCTAGCACCAGGTTTGGGTTGATGCGATGGTGGAGGAGTACAACTCCATCATGACAAATGATGTCTGGGAAGTGGTTCCCAGGCCTTAGGACAGATCAGTTGTAGGTTCAAGATGGATCTACAAGATCAAAAATGTCACAGACGGCAACAACAAGAAATTTAAGGCCAGGTTTGTGGCTAAAGGGTACGCTTAGAAGGAAGGTATAGATTATGAAGAGACCTTCGCCCCGATAGCCCGATATACTTTTATTAGATTTGTGATATCCCTTATTGCGCAGATGGGATGGGGTATTCACCAGATGGACGTCAAGATTGCATTCCTGAATGGGGTGATAGAGGAAGAAGTATATATTGAACAACCAGAGGGCTTTGAGACACATGAACAGAAAATTCATGTGTGCAGGCTCAAGACGACCTTGTATGGACTGAAGCAAGCCTCTAGAGCCTTGGTATGGTCAAATTGACAGCTACTTGCAGAAAATGGGATTTGTCAAGAGTGACGCAGATCCCAATCTCTACTATCTGAGGATAGGGGATGAGCCTCTTATACTGGTGCTATATGTAGATGATCTATTCCTAATAGGATCATCTAGGCTCATCAAGGACTACAAGGAGAATTTAGCTGCGGAATTTGATATGAAGGATCTAGGGTTGATGCATTATTTTCTAGGGTTGGAAGTTTGGCAGCAGAAGGGTGAGATCTTCCTTGGACAAGGAAGATATACTACAGAAGTTTTGAAAAGGTTTCAGATCGAAGACTGTAGACCCATGGCTACTCCAATGATTACCAACTGGAATAAAATTGACACATCCGAAGATTACGAGGCTGATCCTACTTTATATAGGCAGTTCATAAGTTCTCTAATGTATCTAGTAAACACTAGACTAGACAGCTGTTGTGTTGTCAATACCCTCAGTTAGTTCATGGTGGAACCTAGGAGGGCTCATTGGGCAGCAACCCAACATTTTCTCAGATATTTACAAGGAACAATCAACCTTGGACTGAAATACACCAAAGGCAATGACATCAGGTTGAGTGGGTTCACTAATGCAGATTGGGTTGGGAGCCCAGTAGATCGGAAAGTACCTATTATCACCTTCTCCTTGTCGCCCACACCTACCTACAAGTTAGTGGAAAAAGCCTTCAACCCCACAAGGTGTGGTTGGTGGCAAGGAATTCAGAGAAGGTGCTGTCACACTAATCCCGACTCTCCGTTTAAAATATCTCCTGAGTTAGCTATGGGGGGTGGTCTCTAAATGGAAAACTCTAAGTTAAAGATTTGAGTTTCTAGGAAGAATATTAGGGTGAAATTGGATTACTTTTAAAGATTCATGAGCATTTATGAGCAATAATGAAAAACCGTTTAACCAGTGCCTTTACAAATAACATGCTCAAAAGTAAAAGAAATGCTCAAAGAGATGAGAACACAGTAATCCTAAAATGGTAACAAAAGACTGTTAGCACAAAATATCATAAATGCTCTCAAGATAAACTAATGTATGAATCAAAGCACATGAAGCTATTTTGTTCACAAGGAAACAATTAGTAATCTAAATATAAACTAGGTAATACAAAGATTTGAAAGTTAAACGAACATGCATCTATCCTTGCAACATGAAATAATAGTACTTGAAAGGAAATGACATTCATCAACCATCCATGAACTTGATGAACATTAAACATGAAATGGAGCTTTCTAGAGTAGATAATGTCCAAGTACAAGAAAATTAAGCTAAACTTGTTGCTAAAGAGATTGCAATACTTGCATGAAAGGAAATAATTCTTGAAAATAGGAAATGATGTTGCATGTGAGACTCTAAGCCATCAAGAAAGCAAAATTTTAACTCTTGCAAGTAAGGTAAATGTGATGAAAAAATGCTCTTGGTTTATTTTATTAATTTTTTCTAAAGAAATGTCACAATTGAACTCTAATCTTCAGACTTCACCCTCGCCCAAATATTTGGATCTCACAGTGAGGACTCTATAGAGGTAGAGGGTCCCTAAAACGTCTATTCAACCAACTTATGTTGGATGTAAAATTTTAGTGATTGCTTGGGACATGTAAGTAAATTAATCAAACAATGAAAATTAACTTTCAAACTTGAGATGTATTTGCATGTCATGAAGTAGAATGCTACTTTATGGATAAAATTTTCCCAAATACTTATTGCATGTAAGATGTAATTAAAGGTGAAGCATAATGGTTTTGGAACAAAATTCATAACAAATTAGATTAAGGTGCATACAAAATGAGTGTAATGCATGATTGTGTTAATTCCCCAATTAAATGATGTGCATGCAAGTGAAAAATATCAAAGATCAAGCCACAAAGTCTCTCCCAAAAGGTGGAGAGATAGGGATACCAATGGGTAAAACCCACGATCCCAAAACCAAGAATTTTATTATTTATTACAAAAAGGAGAAAATTATGAAGTCTTCTGTAAAATCTAATGAAAGTCTTCACAATGTTGGCTTGAGCCATAGATTTTTCTTTGCTGAAAACTTCTGCAATTTGAGGCCGACAAAAGCCCAACAAAATGCAGATTTTTCGAGGAAGAAAAAGCAAGGCAAAGCCTCTTTGAGTTACACGGCCAAGGGAGGGAAATAATCTAGAAGTTGGAGCCCTAAGGTCTTGCATGCAAACTTGTAAGTAATTTTCTGAAAATGAAACCTGCAAGACAACAAGTTAGAGAAACTCTACAACCACAAATGTTAGCTCAAGAAATCACAAAGTAATATTACAAAAATAATCTACAAGAAGCTAGGCCAAAGAGTATGAGAAAACTCTCCTATTTGACTAGCCATAGCTTGGCTCTTTCGAATAGTCAGATATTAAATAAATGAAGAGCAATACTGGAAAAATAAATTATTTTAAGTTTGATTTTTTGATGCAAGAAATAAGAGCTTTGTGAAACTTAAAAGAACTTCTGCAAGACAAAATAAAATATAGATTAGACTTTGGAAATCAACACATGCGGGATCTCCTTGAATATTTTCAAGAATGTGTTGGTTCCTTCGAGAACTTCCCCTCACGCTTGAAAAGCTTGACAAAAGACGGATCCTTCTACACAATCTCACCACAACATATTAAATCCACATGAAATTAAATAAAAGCAATGGAAATAACTCTTATAGATATATTTGACATCAAATAGAAGATTTCTTATCCTAAAGCAATCAAGTAACTCTTATGCTAATATGAGATAGCTGCATACTAACATAACTTGAGACAAGCATGAAGGAAACAATAGCATGAGGAAATAAATAGAAGAATAACAAGAAGTCAAGAATTTACCACATATGCAAAGAGAAGAACACCATCACAAGTTACCCCAAAGACTTTTGTATTAAATTGCAAGTGCGTGTGCAATCTGACAGCTCGTCCTCAAGCCCAATAGCTTGTATTACATGATACAATATGAGAGCCCATGACTCCATTATATAGAAAGTTGGGAGCAAATCCCAATGAAGAACCAAATGCCAAGTGGTGAGAGGGGGGAGATCGCAAGGCAAATTCGAATTTGATAAGTGGAGCTCCATTGCCAAGTGTAAAAATCAAATTTTGGCAAGTGGACATCATTTTCTTCTTCCCATATGTGCCAAATTCGAATTTTATGATGGAATGACAAGTGTATATGGTTGGTAACCCATGTGGGGCCAATTTTCCACAAAAATCTCCACCAAATATTCATTTAGATCCTCCCAAATATGCACTAACTTCACAAATTCGAATTTCTAAGTAAGCAACTCTCATTTAATGCCGGAAATTCAATTTTATTTGAGCACATGTCTTTTCCTTGATTTTAGGAGTCCACATCACCTTGGGACTTCACTTTAACTCCTCCATACTTTTCCACCTCATTTCCACCTCATTTAGCATGTGTGGATATTTATTTTTCTCCATTGATTTAATTTCTGGCTTAATTAATTGCCAGATTTCCCACTAAACTTAGGAAAAGTGGGTTTTGAGGCTTCGAAACACATTTTTAACCACTCAAAGTGTGTTATAGTAGAAAGTTGAGGGTGAGAGGTGTAATTTTGATTACTCATACCCCATACAAATTCTCTAGGAAACACTTATTACAATTAAATTACAATTTTTATTGCAATTTTCGACTTGCAGGAAATCTAAAAAATTAAAAAATCACTACCTAAACCTAACAAAATTCAACGAAAATTTTTGTGTGATCTAGTATGGTAATATATATTGGCTCTAGACACTAGGACTCACCCAAGGCCTCACCATCAAGCCATACTCCAGCTATGGGGTAAAATTGGAGGAAAAACTCAATTAATTATTAACTCCTGGTAGGGAGATGATAATTAACCAAGTGAAAAAAACCTCCCAGAATATTACTCACTTGTTGGCAAGGTCCCAGGCTACCTAGGCCTATTACAGACTCAATACTGACTCAACTCATCATTACTAGCATTACTTATTACAATTCCCCGTAGGGCGTGGAATCTGGGTACAAGAGAAAATGATAAGAAGTAGAAGTAGAGTTTAAAAATTGTATTGAACTGATAATATATGATGGTACAAGTGTCTTTTGGTTCATCCTTGGGCATGGATTTTTCATATAATCATCAAGTGCCACTCCAGTGGTCAACAATACCAGTGGGGGTATTGTTTCAGAGTTGGATCGGGGATGACCTCCTGGTGCAACAGGAAACAGTAATCTGTGGCCCTGAGCTCCACAGAAGCTAAATATATGGCAGCTAGCATGGCTTCGGAAATTTCTTGTGAACTTACTCAAGGAGAAGATGGAGGCAACCAGCATTCTTTGTGATAATCAGAGTTGCATCAAGCTCTCTGAGAATCCCGTGTTTCATAATCGGTCGAAGCACATTGGCATCAAGAGTCATTTCATCAGAGACTGTCCAAAGGAGAGTTGTACAATTGGAGTACACTCGTACAGAAGAACAAGTGGTAGATATCCTCACGAAAGCTCTGGGAACGAACAAGTTTTTCTATTTCAAAGAAAAGATGGGGATGATCAAGAATCCATTTCAGTAGTAGGGATGGATAAGTTTGTTGATTTATGGTAGCATCGGATGTGCTCTAGCCTTGTAACTTTGTATATAAGCTAAGACACATGTATTCTATAATACCCATAAATGGTTTTGGAAAATTCTACTTAGAGATGGTTTAATTAAATTAATTAATCGTTTTTTAATGTTTTCCTAAGTCTAAACTTAGGGAAACTGATTAATTAAAAGGTATTAATTAAACTAAGTGTGAATCTTCTAGATAAAGTCATGGATCACCTCCAAGTTAATCTTTGCCCTTGATTATGTTTTAATCTTCGTCGTTGAAGGGTCAACGAAAGAATATAAGGAGGGTGAGGGGCCTATGGAAAACACATTGAGCACATTGAGCATTTGGCATTTTCGAGTTTGTGTGAGGAGACACAATGATTGGTTAGAATCGAATCACTAGGGCAGGGTTTGCTAAGTGATTTTTGTAAGGTATCGTAGCTTCATTTGCAGTAAAACTCTTATCTGATATTGAAATTTAAGAAGAATTTAATTTATAAGAGGATTTAAATATAAAATCTAATGACAGATTCACGATTTTAAAATATTTCTAAGTTCACAAACCCAGTAACCAACTGATGCTGAAACACATTAAGTAACTGATGCTAAAACACAATTATATATATTTGATGCTAAGAGAAATACCTAGAAACGATGAGATCCAAACCAGAATTTAGTTGATGAAGGTTGAATGAACTGAATAAGCTGATAATTGCCGGAACCGTGATCCTCCTCTCCAGCTGAGCGGACAGATTTCAGAACCAAAATGTTCCTCCCAGCCAATTTAGGATTTAATCCCAAATCCAAAAGAAGCCTCCTCTGCCCCCGTGCCCAGAATCCCAAGAACAGTAAGTCTCCCTTCCATAGTTGATCAATTTCACCACAACAGCCTTCTCCCTTTCCTCGCAACAGCCTTCTCTATTTCCCGTAACAATCAAAAGCCCCTCCTTCATGTCTTCTTGTTTAAATAACAATCTCCCCACCGCCACAACTCCATCAAGCTAAGATCCCACCGCCACAACTCCAGCGAGATAAGATGTCCATAAATGTAGAAATGAATGTTTTCAAAGAGATGTCATTCGAATGATATGGTTTGCACTAATGAGATGTCCTTTGAATGTAAGATGATATGGTTTGTATTAATGATATGTCATTCGAATGATATGGTTTGTATTAATGAGATGTCCTTTGAATGTAAGATGATATGGTTTGTATTAATGATATGTCATTCGAATGATATGGTTTGTATTAATGAGATGTCCTTTGAATGTAAGATGATATGGTTTGTATTAATGATATGTCATTCGAATGATATGGTTTGTATTAATGAGATGTCCTTTGAATGTTTAATTAATTATTCTAATTATCTTTTAAGGTTAGTTTTTATGTTTGTATGTTATATTTAACTAGTAGTTAAATATTAGGAGGTAGGAACTTAGGGTGTGGGTTGTTACATTTTGATTCAGTGATCAGATTTAGAGAGGGGCAGATGCGATAACTGATCAGGAGGACCAGGAATACATTTCAAAGAGAGGCAGCAGTGACGCAGAGAGAGGCAGTGCAGTTCTTTGAAGGGGTGATGCAGTCCCTGAAGGGAATCACACAGAAGTGACACAATGCCTTCCAGAGTCAGTCCGGAGATAGCTAGAGGCTGGGGTTTCTTAGCCAGGCGGGAAAAAAGCCAGTCTCAGATCAGCTTGATCAGTTGCAAAGAGAGGCGACGCAGTTTCTCAAGCATGCCCACGCAGGCTTACGTAGTTCCAGCGTAGGCAATCACGCAGAGGCAGAGAGGGGCTTCACCAGCATTGTTTAGATCAGCCGGGGACTTGCAGAGTGAGGTATATCTCACAATTTCATCAGTTGTCTATATTTCTCTGAAGGGTGAGCCGGATATTGGCACCCTAGTTGTACTCAAGATTATGATGCTTAATAATATAAAACCCTCAGATATGCTGCAGCGGTTTTCCTGAGTTGGGCTTTTCTGGGGACTTTGTCCAAAAATAACTGTGTCAAAAGTGGATGTTTTTCATTGTATTTTGTTCAGTTTGTTTTAGCACTTAGATTTATTCCGCAGCATTATTTGTGTAGACTACTTTAGAAATTACTTCAATATTTCACTGTAATGAAATAATTATGAAAAATAATAGGAGAAGTAATTCAGATTTGTTGCAGTAGGAATCCAGATTTAGGATTTTTCACAAGGTTCAGGATTCAGAGGGAGCTGTAGTACAGATGAGGCAGTGACAGTAATAGGGTCATGGGCAGTAGTACAGAAGGCAGCAGCACAGCAAGTGAAGGGCAGCAATCAGGCATCAGCATCAGAGAGGATGCTTCAAGACAGAGCAGCATGCAGCAGGAATTTTGCTAGAACACTTTCCTCACTAAGAGGAAGTGTTGATTTTTGTATCATCAAAAAGTGTTCCAAGTCTCAAAATTTGTAAGGAGGCTTGGACATCAGTTTTCCAAAGAACCCAAAAACCATTTGTGGAAATTCCACTCGGTTTGTGTTTTATTAAAATAATTAATTATTTTAATGTAGACCGTAAATCTAAACTTAGAGAAATTAAATAATTAATGGGTATTAATAAAATAGAGTGTGAATCTTCTAGAGAAAGAAGATCAAGTCAAGTTTTAATCTTGGCCATTGATTAGACTTCTAATCTGGGTCATTGATTCATCAATAAGAAGATTCTAAAAGAAGGCTTGAGGGTCATTTGGAAAGCAAGCCAGGCATACACTCAGTAACCTGAAGGAAGTCGATTCTGAAGGAATAGAATTCGATTTCAGATGGAGGGTTGCAGGGCAGAGTTGTAGAGGCAGAAGAACGAGAGGGATTCAACAGTGACAAAGAAGGAAGAGGGAGGGACGCAAAGGGCCACAGAAGGCAGCGCAGTGTGCCCATGCAGAATGACACAGTCCAGCGTAGGGACTGCGCAAAGAAGCATGCAGAGTGACGCAGAGGGAGATAGTGGGTCTTCTGGGTGTCAGGAATTCTCCAGAAGGAATTGGAGAATCTATCTCAGGTGTTTTCTAAAGAAATTTGCCAGACTATTTCCTATAAAGAATTCATTACTGAAGAATAATAATATAAACCCTCATCTGCTTCACCGGTTTTCCTACATTGGGTTTTTCCGAGGACAATTGTCTAAAAATAAGTGTGTACATGTGATTGTTTCTTATGCTTATATTTCTTACTGTTCCTTTCTCTGTATATACATAAGTGAATGTTGCAGTAGTATTTATTTCAAAATTTACTGGAAAATTTCTGTCAATAACTTATTGAAATAATAAGTAGGAGAAATAAATCTATCACTACAGAAAGATTTTCTGGATTGAAATTTTCACAGAAATAAACATTAAGAGAGCATGTTAGAGATTGTAATATTTATTTTATCTAAGTAATTTTTAGGCACTAAAATAATAATGTCATAAAGCATAAATAAACGATGTATGATAAATAACAGTTATGTTAATGTACTTATGAAGTTATGTTAATTAGGTGAGCGTCCCCAAACAAGAATAATGGAACTTGATAGATATAAAGTGGTAATTTGAAGCACACTGATATAATACTTCTCTCATTCAGTCTCTCTCACTTCTCTCTTACATATCTCCATTATAGTTTAACAAAATGGCTGTAATATTCCCAATTAGCCTTGCTAATTGGAATATTTCATTTTTGTTTAATTTTGCCGCTTTAGCTAGAAGTAATAAATAAAGTGAGAAATAAGAGGGGTCACCTCACTTTAGTCACCTCACTTTATAAATAAAGTGTTCTTTTCCTAGTTGATTGACGTTATAACTTAGAGAGGGGGCCTTGGGGTCCACATGAGTATGATGGGGAGGCATCAGGCTGACCCAAGGTTAACTGCGCAGGCCAAGGAGAGTAAGGACGCAGTTAAGTTTTGGAGGGAGTTTAGCATTATAAAAGGTGGGGTTCTCACCTCATTTGGACATGCTTGATTTGATATTGATATTGAGAGCTAGACTTCTGTCTGCTTCAGCACGCCGATTGTTCAGTCGGTCTACAGCACTGTTTAGTGCAACCGAGTGTCTCCGGTCGGAGATCTCACCCTTAGCCTCGGGGGACTTCGAGTGCCTGCCCTGGTAAGGTTATTTCTGGTTTCACCCTTAGCTTCGGGGGACTTCGAGTGCCTGCCCTAGTAAGGTAATTTTCTGAATAACATCCTTCAGTTTCAGTGGAAGTCAGCAGCAGTTTCTTGGTGGAGATTTGGAGAGAAGGAAGCCCTTCTTGAGACAGCGCAGATCCAGGAGGGAGGACGCTGGTCAAGCAGAAGGAAGGACGCAGATCCAGTTAGCCAAAGCAGAGAGGACGCAGATCTGGGAAGGCATTGGCAGAATCAGTCTTGGAGGACGCAGATCTGAGAGATCTAGCCTTGGAGAGTGCAGATCTGAAGGAGTAGCATTAGATCCAGCCTTGGAGGATTCAGATCTGAGGAGATATTGGTAGATCCAGCCTTGGAGAGTGCAGATCTGGAGAGATAGCATCAGATCCAGCCTTGGATGATTCAGATCTGAGGAGATATTGGTAGATCCAGCCTTGGAGAGTGCAGATCTGGAGAGATAGCATCAGATCCAGCCTTGGATGATTCAGATCTGAGGAGATATTGGTAGATCCAGCCTTGGAGAGTGCAGATCTGGAGAGATAGCATCAGATCCAGCCTTGGATGATTAAGATCTGAGGAGATATTGTCAGATCCAGCCTAGATCTGAAGAGATAGCAGCAGATTTGGCCTTAGAGGACGCAGATCTGGAGTGATAGGACACAGATCTGGAAAGGAGGATTCAGATCTAGCAGATCTGAGGGAGAGAGAACGCAGATCCAGACAGGGAGGACGCTGATCTGATGAGTAGAGTCTGGTGAGTGAGATCTGACAGCGTTTTCAGTGGTTTCAGCCTGGAGGAGTTGATCTTGCCATCTGGAGGCTCTGTGGTCAGTATTTTATCTGTCTTCTGCGCTGTCATCAGTAGAGACAGCGTTTCTATTGGTGGGGGTTGGAGGATTGAGATTAGCCATCTTCCAGTCTTCAGTTTGTAGCTCCATTGCATTCCAGCAGCATCTCTTCTTCAGCCAGCTAGGACGCTGTCCTTATTTGCAGCCATTGTTTGTCTGAGAGGGTCTCCACTTGCCTAGGGCAAGGATAGGTGCACTCATTCTGATTATCTTGTACTCCTATCTATGTGTTCTGAGATTAATAAAATGGCTTAGTATTCTGGCATTATATGTGTACTTGATCTACTATCTGGTTCCAGCATTTGTTTTATGTATATCTGTCTGGCATATTCTGTGTATTACTGGTTATTTCCCTTTGGGGATATTACAGTGGTATCAGAGCATAATTCTGGCTCAGCCTGTGGTCTATGACATCAGAAAAGAGATCATACAGAGCAATAGCAGTTGCAATACCAAAAACGCAGTTGGAAAAAGGGCCAAAAGATAAAAGGTCAAATTTTGAAGTTTGGAATTAGGAGAAACGTTTTCTGGGTTTTTCTGGGTTTTGGGCGAGGATCACTTTCCCAAATTCCTAGAATTTTCCGAGTAGTTTTCAGTGGGTAAATCGGAGGTCGAAGTTAAGCAACAGTATGGTTTTGCAGCAGCCGTGCAGTTTCTGAGGAACCTGTAGACACATAGCAGAAAGAGCTGATGGCAGGTGATGTGGATAAGAGGAGATTTTGGGAGGCAGTCCTCCGTCACATGCAGGAGACATCACAGAAGATGCAGGAGACATCTCAGAGGCTCTTGGCCATGGAGATCAGTCAGAGAGAACTCCCTAGAGTTCTTCAGATCGGTGAGGGATCGAGTATGTCTCGCCACATACCAGTGCACGATGCTATTCCCATTGTGACGGCTCAGCGATCCACTATGCCCACATTCTTGCCAGAAGACACAGGGACAGGAGTGCGGGGAGGTGCACGGAGGGATAATCCCGCACCCACACGACCCACCATGCCTACCTTCCTGGTAGAGGACGAGAGGTCGACAGCACCGAGAGATGTGAGTCCAGCTCGATGGGCAGCCGTTTTTGCAGAGTGGCAGGGCTTAGGACAGGCATTCATGGATACGCTCCCCTTCGAGCGCTATCTCCAGTATCGATGCGGCATCAAACCCCCTGAGCAGCACCAGCACGAGAGAGACTACCACCGCACAGCTAGTAGAGATTATGTTCAGCTCCAGCGTGATAGTAGACCTCACAACTCTCACAGAGGGAACAAGCACTCACATGATAGGGGCTTACAGCGCACAGTGGACAGATTCCATCTACCGACATTTGACGGGTCATCCAGGCACTCAGAAAAAGCTTGGGTGGACAAGTTGGACACCTCTTTCCAGCTTGACCGAGTATCGGAGAGGGAAACCATTAAAATGGTTACCTCGCACTTGGAGGATGAGGATACACAGGATTGCAGAGAGTCTGAGGTTACCCCTAGTGTGACACAGGACTCACCATCATTAGAGACCTCCTTGACCATGTCGGGTGATATCGTAGTGGAGGAGGTAGAGCCTACCCCGGTAGAGCCATCCACTGAGGTGATGACTGGAGCCATGTCCGAGTCTTCGGGTGGTAGCAGCACACAACAGATGGGTGAGGTATCAGGAGATATATCCACTATCGATGAGGCATTAGGCAATACAGAGGTATTGGATGATGGTCGCAGACAGCAGTATCATCGGCTTCGGACGGACCTTCGAGTTTTGAGAGAGAAGGCTGCATCAGTACGGGAGACCATTTTGTTGCAGGACCAGGAGCTGGAGGGTATGAGAGTGACTTGTGCCAAGTCGGCGGCCAAGTTGGTCCGCATTGGGGAACAGCTGGATTCCCTGATGGTACAACCAGAGGGCACGAGGGAGCGTCAGATCATTCCCCTTCAGGTATGCATGGATGGGACTAGCGGTGTTGTTGGGTCATCTCTTCCCGTTGGAGAGAGAGAGGCAGAGCCACCTAGTCAGGTCTCATATGTTGACTTGGATAGTGGTATGAGACGATCAGAGTTGCACAGGGTACAGCAGCCACATGTTGAGATTGGATGGCGAGAGATTTTGAGTTGGTACTCGGTGGAGCAGACTATGGATGAAGGGGAGGTCTCAAGGAGAGATCTTACTGGAGATGCACTTCGACACACCATGGGGTGCAATGACTTTCTTCCCTTCTCACACGAGCAGATAGAAGATGGGGGACATCTTCGGATGGATAACATCTCTCATGCTTGTGTTGGACATCCCTTGAGCCATACACATCATGATGGGAGGTTTTTGCCTACCACCTATTTGATTCTTGATAGGGTCTCATTGATCCTTGAGGAGTTTATACTTCAAAATCCCATGAAGTGCAAAATCAGAAATTTGATTTGGGAGGATGGTAGCCCTCATGGGAGGAGTAACCGGATGAGGAGAAGGAGGCATCCACAAGTGATTGAGTGGATGGGGGTGATGAGCAAGGAGCTAGGAGGCTACTTGCAGATCTGTGGCACCAGGCAGCAGGAGGCTTGGCTGCGCTGGTTACTCTTGAAAGAGTTTGGCCATCACTTGGCAAACACTCTTCCTAAGAGTCGGAGGATGGGGAAAAGATGGATGGATACTTGCATCAGTGAGCAGCATAGAGTATGGATGCACGGTGTTGATGTGTTACTCATATCACTCATTGTGTCGTCATCACATGAGTTGCATGATAGAGGTATGGGGAGGCAACACAATTTATTATTGCTTTGCTTGGGAGAGCGAGGGCAGATTTGCTCCCACACTTTGCATGATGTTGCAGGAGGAGGAGATGGCACTATCTCCTTGGTCCTTGATTAGGAAGCACTTCCATCTTGGGAGGTATTCCATATTTGTTGCAGCATTATTAGAGGAGTCTTTGACAAGGAGCATGTCAAAGAACAGAGTCTTGTATTGACAGGAACTTATTTGCATGAGCTCACAGCATTGTCACCTTGGAGCAGAACATTATGGAAGAAGTGTGCGCAGCAGAGATATGGTGGATCTATAACCCATAGGTCCCAAAATCACTTCATATTTGTTGCACAAAGAGGAGGTAATGATGATAGAGACATCTATGGCATATTCTTCTTGACTTGGGTTTCCAAGCATGAGGAGGATTATCTTCTTGCAGCACATGGTTCATTCTTCTTCATAGCATGCCAAAACACCATGGAGGACTCATTTATGGATCCATGTACCATCTTACTTCCAGCATATGGTGAGGGTTTTGTCTATACATTCATTGGTTTGCACACTCTTGCCATTCCTATGCAGTACATTGCTTCACGAGAGGGCAAGCTTGTCACATTGCTCCATGGGTTGTATTGGGCCAATCTACATGATGGAGGCAGCCATCTCTTTTGTGGCCTTGGGCAAATGTTTTATCATCACATGTATGTTCATTTTTTACACTATAGCATGTATCATATAAAGACAGGCATGATTAACTATGTAACAAGAAACTTTTTGCCATGTACTTTCATCAAGCAGCAACTTGTAAAACTGCGCTGTACTTGTTTGGGAAGCTGTTGGTACCTTCTTGCACCACATGAGACCTTCAACATTTCCTTCATTTTGCTACTGATCATGTCTTCATGTGCTGATATAGATCAGATTTGTATGGGAGGCTTGATTATGAGAGAGACACATGAGCTGATTGTGCCTTTGAGTATTTCCTGCACTACATGTTCTAATAGGAGCATGGGAGGAGGCATGGCCACCACTACTCTACATATGTGTTCTCTTTTGAGGTGGGCCATGAGATTGATATTCATCCATTGTACAGCTATGGGCAAGTGTTTGGTCTTATGTTGTTGTCATATTCAGCCATTTACTATCCATTAGTAGATGTGATGAATCTTGTACATTGCTTGCCATGTAATTTTCTGAAGTCGCAGTGGATGAGACTACGTTGTATCCTTGTGAGAGATTGTTTGCATTATGTATCCTCATGTAGAACCTTCAGCAAACATCTCATTAGGGTGATCCATGATGACCATGTCATATTCTTCATGGATGGTTTGTTTTGGGCCAGCGGGTTCTTCATTGATGGAGGAACCTTCTATGGTGGATCGTTTTTCACTTTGCCATTGGAGGGCAATGATTTTGCAGCCCAGGATCAGCATAGACTCTACACTTGTCATGAGTGGAGAGAAGGACAGCATGGGGTAAGCTATGATGCTTGCCAAGTTCATATTTTCAGCCCACCTTCATTACCGGAGCTTGAGGTGGAAGGAGATTTTTGGGAGTTGCCTTGTTGGGAGGTGGCTCATTTTTTTTGGATGATTGCTTGGAGATGGAGGATCCACAGGAGGGAGATATTCTTCATTATATTTCCGACTCCACGCCTTGATTGGAGAGGGGTGATGAGTTGGTTCACAGTTGATGGGCCAACTTACACATTCATAGATGCAGAGCAGCAGCAGTCATGGTCTTTAGTCATAGCCAGAGGCAGTGAGCAGTCCGAGTCATGGGACTTGTGCGATTATTGGCCACAGTGGCGATGGGATCCGGGAGGACTATTGATTGGCTGGTACCATGAGAGGCCAGTTTGGGATCCTCGCATTGAGATGTCCCTTCATATCAGGGTGATGCAGGAGACAGAGAGGTTTCAGTGGGACCCAGGCACATTTTGCAGTATTGGCGGGGAGCATCGGCTAGAGAGTAGGCTTGTTCAAGCATTGCTTGAGAACAAGCAATTTTTGCCGGATGAGGATGCCACTTGGGAGAGCGAACAGACTTTACAGCATCCATCACTTCAGTTGCTTGAGGACAAGCAACGTTTTGCCGGGGGAGACTGTAATATTCCCAATTAGCTTTGCTAATTGGAATATTTCATTTTTGTTTAATTTTGCCGCTTTAGCTAGAAGTAATAAATAAAGTGAGAAATAAGAGGGGTTACCTCACTTTAGTCACCTCACTTTATAAATAAAGTGTTTTTCCTAGTTGATTGACATTATAACTTAGAGAGGGGGCCTTGGGGGTCCACATGAGTATGATGGGGAGGCATCAGGCTGACCCAAGGTTAACTGCGCAGGCCAAGGAGAGTGAAGGACGCAGTCAAGGTTTTGGAGGGAGTTTAGCACTATAAAAGGTGGGGTTCTCACCTCATTTTGGCATGATTTGATATTGATATTGAGAGCTAGACTTCTGTCTGCTTCAGCACGCCGGTTGTTTAGTCGGTCTGCAGCACTGTTTAGTGCAACCGAGTGTCTCCGTTCGGAGATCTCACCCTTAGCCTCGGGGAACTTCGAGTGCCTGCCCTGGTAAGGTTATTTCTGGTTTCACCCTTAGCTTCGGGGGACTTCGAGTGCCTGCCCTAGTAAGGTAATTTTCTGAATAACATCCTTCAGTTTCAGTGGTAGTCAGCAGCAGTTTCTTGGTGGAGATTTGGAGAGTAGGAAGCCCTTCTTGAGACAGCGCAGATCCAGGAGGGAGGACGCTGGTCAAGCAGAAGGAAGGACGCAGATCCAGTTAGCCAAAGCAGAGAGGACGCAGATCTGGGAAGGCATTGGCAGAATCAGTCTTGGAGGACGCAGATCTGAGAGATCTAGCCTTGGAGAGTGCAGATCTGGAGAGATAGCATCAGATCCAGCCTTGGATGATTCAGATCTGAGGAGATATTGGTAGATCCAGCCTTGGAGAGTGCAGATCTGGAGAGATAGCATCAGATCCAGCCTTGGAGAGTGCAGATCTGGAGAGATAGCATCAGATCCAGCCTTGGATGATTCAGATCTGAGGAGATATTGGTAGATCCAGCCTTGGAGAGTGCAGATCTGGAGAGATAGCATCAGATCCAGCCTTGGATGATTCAGATCTGAGGAGATATTGTTAGATCCAGCCTAGATCTGAAGAGATAGCAGCAGATTGGCCTTAGAGGACGCAGATCTGGAGTGATAGGATACAGATCTGGAAAGGGGGATTCAGATCTAGCAGATCTGAGGGAGAGAGAACGCAGATCCAGACAGGAAGGACGCTGACCTGATGAGGAGAGTCTGGTGAGTGAGATTTGACAGCGTTTTCAGTGGTTTCAGCCTGGAGGAGTTGACCTTGCCATCTGGAGGCTCTGTGGTCAGTATTTTATCTGTCTTCTGCGCTGTCATCAGCAGAGACAGCGTTTCTATTGGTGGGGGTTGGAGGATTGAGATCAGCCATCTTCCAGTCTTCAGTTTGTAGCTCCATTGCATTCCAGCAGCATCTCTTCTTCAGCCAGCTAGGACGCTGTCCTTATTTGCAACCATTGTTTGTCTGAGAGGGTCTCCACTTGCCTAGGGCAAGGATAGGTGCACTCATTCTGATTATCTTGTACTCCTCTCTATGTACTTTCAGATTAATAAAATGGCTTAGTATTCTGTCATTATATGTGTACTTGATCTATTATCTGGTTCCAGCATTTGTTTTATGTATATCTGTCTGGCATATTTTGTGTATTACTGGTTATTTCCCTTTGGGGATATTACAATGGCACTGAACTATGTCGAAACTAATTAACCAATAAACCCCTGCTACAAAATGAGAATCACCGATCTAGATTCGTCAATTTCTTGTATTCTTATTCACTCCTCCTCCATTCCTCATTATATTTTGCATAACTGCATGGTTCTTTGTGTGGCAATTAATTGCTGAATTTTCAGATTTTTCAGATTTCTTAGGTTTTGGATTCTCCCAATCTATTTGGAACTCTAATTTTTCCTTTTCCCTATTCACGGATAATCAAAAAATTTCACTAACCCAATGCCATGCTTTTCTACAGATCATTCAACTGAATTCAATCTGATCAACTGGCAAACATCTTCCCCAAAGCACTCAACAAGGATAAATTCGAAAATTTTCAATGAATTTGGATGGGCTCAAACTGATTTGGATGATGAGATAATGGATTGCATTCAATTAAAGTCTTTGAACCTCGAAGAACCAGAGTTGTGCTCACTATTTTAGCTCTACGGAGAGAATCGAAACAAAGATCCACATGAATGCAATCAATTATCTCATCATCCAAATCAGTTTGAGCCCATCCAAACTCATTGTCTCAAGACAATTCTTCTTTAAGGATGTAGAAATTTATGTTCCCAACCCCAGTTTTCAGTTTCTCCTTATTTCTCTCATAAAGTTAAATGCCCATTCCCATAGTCATACATTCAACAAGCTAGAAAAATAAATATTTTCTGAAAACACAAATTCTAGAAATTTCATAGTGCTGAAATGCAGAAATAAAACTTAGAAAAATAAATCAGCCACACAGAAAATTGACACGCTAATTTTTAGTCAACTTGACCCTGGAAAAACCCCCTACAACTCTTGGGGAAAACCAGTTCGAAAGCTTCTCTTTATTTCTGGAAAATTCTTTTACAGAGAAATGAAATATACAGGAAAAATTCCAGCAAACAATGTACACACTTATCTCATTTTCCATGCTTACCTCCGCTTCGGAAAATGTGCCAAATCAGCAAAACAGTAATAACAGAAAATTTACAGCAAGATATAATAGCATTTAATGTTGTATGTCCTCCTCGAAAACCATGCCAGAAATTCCGTACTGCTATACAGAAATTATAGCAGCTTCTTTCAGCCTCGAAAACTCATGCCATGTACTCTGCTTCCGCTGAACTCAACACTATTGACTGTTGCTTTCGGCTAAACCACGACACCACTGCCGAACCCAAACCAAAACAACACCCTGAAGTGCTCTTCCTATCAGAAGCACAACCTGCCCAATCAGAATCAGTGTAACCTGCCAATCTCACTCCATCTCCCTGCCTATAATCGAGACCATACTCCACTGTCCCATGCAAGTACCGCAAAATGTCTTTTGTAGCAACCCAGTGCACCCTCCTGGGCTCACACATGAACTGGCTCATCGTGTTGACTGCAAAACATATATCTGGTCTAGTGTTGAACAAATACATCAAAGAACCAATCAGTTGTCTATACAAAGTGGGATCCACCAACTCGGAATCTGAAGCGTGAAGCTTCTTCCAGTTGGTGATCATTGTTGTCAACATGGGTCTACAATCCTCTATGTGGAATCTGCTAAGGATGTCCACAATATACTTCCCCTACCCCAGGAAGAAATGCCCCTCCTCCTGCCACACCTCCAAATCCAAAAAGTAATGCATCAAGCCAATGTCCTTCATCTCAAACTCCGACGCAAGATCTCTCTTGCAGCTCTCTATGAGTCTCTCTGCACCCGTAATGACCAAGTCATCCACATACAACACCAGAATGAGAGGCTCCTCACCTATCACAATAAATTAAAGGTTCAGATCTGCATCACTCTTTGTGAAACCCATCTCCTACAAGTATGTATCTATCCTAGAGTACCAAGCTCTGGGAGCTTGCTTCAGGCCATAAAGGGCCTTCTTCAATCTGCACACATGGGACTCCTTCCCATGCACCTCAAAGCCCTGTGGTTGCTCAATGTACACCTCATCCTGTATGAAGCCATTGAGAAATGCGGTCTTCACATCCATCTGGTGGATCTTCCAACCCATCTCTATTGCTGTCGATATAATGGAGCGAATGGAAGTATATCGAGCCACGGGAGCGAAGGTCTCCTCATAATCTACTCCCTCTAACTAGGAGAACCCTCTAGCCACAAACCTTGCCTTGAATTTCTCAATGCTGCCATCCGCAGCATGCTTTACCTTGTAAAGCCATCTGGAAGTAACCACGGATTTTCCCTCAGGCCTCGGCACCACCTCCCAAACATCATTCTTCATGATAGAAGAATACTCCTCCTGCATGGCCTCTCTCCAGACCTACTGGTTAGCTTCCTCCTCATAGCTAGAAGGCTCAGAGTCAATGATGTTGGCAACCATTGCCATATAACTACAGAACCTATCAGGTGGTCTGCTCTCTCTGACCGGCCTCTTTGGCCCAGCAACATATGTGACCTCTCTCAAGGTATTCTGAAGCCACTTGGGCTTCCTCTTCCCTGAGCACACTTCTCCCACCGGAGAATGAAACTCCTCCTCATTAGGAGCTTGAACTCTTGATTGTCTATCTGTTGTCCTCCTGCCTGAAACTGTAGATGCTGAAGTACCGTGTGAATTGTCCATCAGTGAACTCCCTAGTGAACTGCTCTGCACCACCCCTCTGACTCTGCGAGCCACTGCTCACTGATGGACCTGACACCGTAATCGATGTACCTCCTGATCCTCCTAATCCCTGCCCACTAGATCCTTATGACTGACTCAGCTGCTCATGAGGGTCTAGTTGATCCAGATACTCTAACTCCCGTGACCTCCCGAAAGCCCTATCCTCCTCAAACTTCATATCCTGCCTGACAACAACTCTCCTCTGTGCGGGAATTTAAATCTGAAAGGCTTTCGAGGTCTCACTGTAGCCCACAAAGATACCCTTCTCTGCGGTGGGCTCTAACTTGGTCCTCTTCTCCTTGGGTACGTAGGAGTATGCAATACACTCAAAGATACGAAGATGACCAACATCAGGCTTCTTCCCAGAAAAAGCCTCCTCCGGAGTCGCATGCCCCAAAGCACGATGCGGACTCCTGTTCTGCAAATAAACAGCAGTGTTGCAGGCCTCTGCCCACAAAAACAATGGTAACCCCTGATCATGTAGCATGGCTTTGGCAGCCCCTCCAATGGATCTGTTCTTCCTCTCCGCAACCCCATTCTGTTGGGGGTTGTAAGGAACTATAAACTCCCTCCTAATGTATGCCTCCGCACAATAGTCAACAAACTCACCAAGGGTGTACTCCCTTCCATTGTCCAACCTCAGGGACTTGATCTTCTGACCTGTCTGAGTCTCCACAAGAGCTCAAAATTCCTGAAACCGCTTGAAGACCTCACTCTTGGTCTTCAAGAAATAAATCCAGGTCCTCCTGGAGTGATCATCAATGAATAAAACATAATACTCATATCCACTCAAGGAAACATGAGACATCCGACCGCTCACATCGGAATGAATCAAATCAAGTATCCCAGTCAATCTGTTGTCACTGCTGGGAAAAGGGGAATTGGAAAACCTACCCATCACACATCCTCTGCATGTATCAATGTGATCAGTACTGAAATCTGGAACACCTGTAGTGATCTCCCGCAATGTCCTCAAGGCTCCATGATACATGTGCCCCATCCTGCGGTGCCAAATCTCGCACAGCTCTGAACTGCTAGCTCTGTTGCCGGTACTACTGCTCAATGCCAAAAGGGGCTGAAATGCAAACTTGTACACCTTTGCATGGCGTACACCAATCACTCTAGCTGACTCAGCTAGAGCGCTCCTGGGATATATAAGCACCTGTCCTCTCGTGAACAATATCTCATACCCTCTGTCCTCCAATGTTGAGACAGATATGAGGTTCTTCCTCATCCCTGGCACATATAGAACGTCCGACACTTTCAAGGGAGGCTTGGGTTCCCTATCAAATGTCAATGTCCCCACAGCGACTACTCTAACAATGTTGTCATCTCTGAGTACTACCTCTATATCAGTGCCACTCTCTGAAAGCTCTGAGAAGTACTCACGGACTCCTGTCATATGACGTGAAGCCCCATTGTCAACATACCAAATACCTGAAGATGCTCCACTAGTGGAGGGAAATGCACACTCCCTCTCAACCTCTGTGGCAGGTGATCTTCCACTAGTGGACTCACAAGCAATGAACCCAAACTCCCAGTCAAAGCTATCTGTAAAGTCCTCTATCTCTGTTGATGCTGCCATGTTCTGGTTCTTCCTCTTCTTCTTCTTCTCCGAACACACAACTTCATAGTGTCCCATCCTCTGACAATTCCAACACTTCACCTTGGAATAGTCCTTCTGCGTGTTCCCATATTTACCTTTACCTTGGCCTTTTCCCCCACCACCACTTGTGGAAGCTTGCTTCTTTCCCTTGCCTTTCTTGCCTCCTGCTAACAATGCTACATCCTCATCCTGCTCAACAGGTTTGGCTGCCCCAAGCTGGCTCTTTCTGATTTCAGTCTGTATGCAATCATCCTAGAACCTCTCCCAAGTGGGAAGGGTCTCACGTGCACAAACCCCATCAGCAAAGTTCAACCATGAACTGGGAAGGCCATTCACTGCAATCCGCACCAACTCAGTGGGTGGAATGACCTCTCCAACTACTGCCAACGCATCTCTCACATTAGTGATCTTTGTGAGATATCCAGTAGCACTATCAGTCTACGTCATCTTAATGGTCTTCAGCTTCTCCCTTAGGACCATTTTTCTGTTCTCATTGGTACTCTGGTAGAGATTGGTCAAGGTTGTCCACATCTCATGAGCAAATCTCTTTCCTCTCACATGAGGAATGACATGGTCTTTAATCCCATCCAGAATCAGTCTCTTACTCTTGTTATTCTTCTTGTTAAAGTCTGCCAACTGAACAGCATCAGTGGGCACATTCACAGGGTGTTGTTGAGTATTCACCATTATACCCCAGCCTTCTGCCTCCTCAAAGATGCTCTGCATTCTTTCCTTCCATACACTATAGTTACTATGTCCATCCAACGTATCCTCCACCCTTAAGCCCAAAGACATGCTTGCTGTCCTAATAAACTAAAAAAGACACTATTGTAGTAAAGGTATTGTTTTCTGTGTGAAAAATCAGCTTGCTGTAATTTTTCTTCTTACTGTCCCAAATTGCACTTTTCAGCAAACAACCTCTGATACCATGTAGAAATTTCTGTTTCCAACCCCGGTTTTTAGTTTCTCCTTATTTCTCCCATAAAGTTAAATGTCCATTCCCATACCCATACATTCAACAAGCTGAAAAAATAAATATTTTCTGAAAACACAAATTCTAGAAATTTCACAGTGCTGAAATGCAGAAATAAAACTCAGAAAAATAAATCAGCCACACACAGAAAATTGACACGCTGATTTTTTGTCAACTTGACCTTGGAAAAACCCCCCACGACTTTTGGGGAAAACCAGTTCAAAAGCTTCTCCTTATTTCTGGAAAATGCTTTTACAGAGAAATGAAATGTCCAGGAAAAATTCCAGCAAACAATGTACAGACTTATCTCTTTTTCCATGTTTGCCTCTGCCTCGGAAAAAGTGCCAAATCAGCAAAATAGTAATAACATAAATTTTACAGCAAGAGATAACAACTTTTAATGTTGTACGTCCTCGAAAACCGTGCCAGAAATTCCGTACTGCTATACAAACTGTACAAAAATTACAGCAGCTTCTTTCAACCTCGAAAACCGTGCCAACTCAGCCTCGAAATGCGTGCTGGACATTGTTGCTTCTCCTCGAAATCTGTGCCTCCTTGCTGTTGTACGGACCTCGAAAAACGTGCCCATTGCTGCTGTACAGAAATCTGCCTCGAAAACTGTGTTGATTTATTGTTGTATGGACTGCTGCCTTGAAATGCGTGCATCCTCTCCTTGCTGTACGGATTTGCTGAACTGCTCCTCTCCTTCTGTTTCTCAAAACCAGAAATGTCTCCAACTCTCTTATCCTGCTTCTCTCAATCTGCTCAAGAAAGGCTTAATGACCTTTTCCTCTCTTTTCCTCCTTTAACCTAACCCTAAGTGACTTTTGGGGAATCCTTAAATCCAATGGCTGAGAAAGCTTTAGATCTAGGGCTGAGAATAAATGCTCTTTTAAATCTCACTTTCTATTTTTTAATTCACCCCACTTTAGTAAAGTCACGTTTCACTTTCTAATTTTACATTGACTTTATTAAAGTCGCTTTAAAATTAGACTTAGTAACTTCATCACTTAAAGTCACTTTTAAATTAGATTTGACTTTATAACTTTATAAAGTCACTTTAGGAGAAAAATTAGATTCTTTTGGACACTTTTCCCTAGGCCAAAGATCAAAGCCTTAGGGAACCACCTGTCCTTCGGTAACCATATTTCAAGTTTCAACAGAGGATGATTCTAGTCCATTCATTTAAATGTTAGAAGAGCAGAGGCTACAGGTCTGCTTCGAACCCTGAAACTGAAACACGACACTTCCTTTCAGTGCTAAACACGTTGCCTTTATAACAGGTTTTGAAAAGCAATTATCATATTCTAATCCTGCATAAAAGTGATTAAACACATTTGAACTAGCATCAATCAATTCCATTGTAATTGAAAAGATTCATTTGCCTTTTGATATTTAGACATCTTGTCACTTTTCCTAGCTATCGTTGACGTCTTCTCAAGTTTCTGGAGATTTGAAAGTTTCAAACACCGGTGTCCAAAAAATGCTGTCATAATATGTCCGTAGAACAGCATAGCATGCACAATGTTTTTCCATATACTTTCATGAATTAGAAATGGGCATATGAATAGCCTAAATCACTTTATGCATCTTGACAATAACATCTTTAATATTTCTCATCCCATTAAAGAAGATATTCTTGTTGCAGTTAATATGTGAATATTTCATTATCTTCAGTAAATCTGTCCCAAACATGCAATATAACAGTCCATTCCACATTGTTGATGATTGGGCTTGTGACAACAAATTCAAGTCCACAGCAAGAACTAGTCCTTCCCTGGAAATATAACCACAGATTGAGGGGCTAGATATACCTGTAGGAAAGTTAGCAATTGAAGTTTTCAAGTATGCATAATCATCTCCAAGCCCGTATCCCTTTGCGACTGGAACAACAACATTATCCAGAATCCAATCCTGTCAAAGTAGCAAATATGAAAATAAGTCCTGCAGAACCCAATCACATCTACACAACAATGCTATAATAGATTGCTCATTTGCAAGGTTCAACTTATTGATGGTTGAAGAAAACCACATCTGGTTCAAACTTTCAGACAAAACTGACCTGGTTGAAAGTCGTAGTACTGTTTGAACCCTTATTAAAATCAAAACACCAACCTGGATGAAAGTAGTAGTACTGTTTGAACTCCTATTAAAATCCAAAATAGATACTGTCGAACCTGCAATACAGTGTAGCTATTTTATCCACGTAAGAATACCTGAATATATCTCCCATTTTTAGTCTGAAACTTAGAAGTTCCAATAAAAGAAAGTGATCACCTGTTTTTAACACGCGATAAATCTCTCCTAAAGCTTGATCAATGTCCACAATGTTACGCAACCCATAGCCAACAGTCACAGCATTGAAGGAAAAATCTGCAAATGGTAGATTCAATGCATCACCCTGAACCCACCTGCTTTCAATTGACCATATGAACAAGAGTTGATGAATTAGGACCAAATGAATTAAAAATCAAAGATGGAAACAACCCAAAACAGAGACAGTTCACTGGCATAACTTATAGCCTACCAGAAACGAAGATCTGGGAAAGAGAAAAAATGAAAGAATATGGAATAGCTGGAACCTAGACAAAATTCATTTATATGCTAATTATAAGTATGATGTTGGTAACTGTGCTCACTCAATGTTTCTGTAGCAAGCATTTGATGAACCTGCCTGTCGCTCTGATGCAATTGTCAGTTGCTCATTTGCAAAGTCAAGACCTGTCACCTATGTGTGTTCCAGTAAGATTAATATTGAAACTCTTATAAATAATTTCCTTTCACAAGTGAAAAAAATCATCTTAGTTCATACACCTGCAAAAAAAGCCAATATTTTGAGAAGAAAAAGCCAATATCTTAGAAATTCCTACAATTTCTAAGCTCTATCACTGAATCAACACAGTATTCATGAGACACTTATCATTGAAATTTTATAAAAAACAAACCAGAATCAATATTCATTCAGAGGCACCACTTTTCCCTTTTAGAAATGAAAACCTTTGGAAGGGTTTATGCAACCTTTGCTTGCCTTCCTCCACTACATCACAGGAGGCAGTTGTACACATCTACTACAGCCTACAAACAAGATATTTAACAACAGTTGGAGGTAATTCTCTGTCAGGGTATAGTTTCTTTCTCTCATGCTCCGTGGATCCTTCAACTAAGGGATTGTGATTATGAAATCATGCATTGTCCGGAGACTGAACAACATGGCATCCTAGAGAAAGTCATATGCCCAATGCCCAAACCTCCCCATGGTTACCCTATGTCCATCTATGGGACAGCACCATATTTTCATCACTACTTCATCCACTATGAAGTAACTGAAGAAAACTACAGTCCACAGTGTACTACCATGAGCACATGTCATGCTTAGGGTTTTCGAGCCCTTTACTATTCCTCTAATTAGGGAAAATGCAAGGTTTGGGCTCCTCCCTTCAACCTCGCTGAAATTTCTGTTACTCCTTGTGTGGCGGGGGATTAACCACAACACCACTAGCACCATCTAGGCATATATACCCTGAAAAAAAAGGTGTACCCAACCCTAAGGTTACCGTTGAGCATTGTTACCCCAAGTACAATAGGTAGCTACCATTTCTACAACCTAGGCCTAAATGGATTTCGATCTAAATCAACTGCCCTAAGGTTTTTTCATCTATGGCTATGGATATTATGCATGCAGGAAACAAGCCTGCTACAAAGCACTAGTGCAATTAATATAGTTGCCAGATATGCGAGCATATCATAAATGAACATGTGAATAAGGCCATCAAATAGTGAACCATTATAATACAGCATATGCAATGCCTTTTAAAAACAAACAGATAAACAAGTGGCCAAAAAAACAGCCATAATTGTTCGTCAAGTGGGATGAAAAATGCTGAAATGAACATTGTTTTGAACAAGAAAGGTTCAGTACTTCAGTCTCTTTTTCTGTCCCCTGAATTTGCAAACACATTGGTCGACTAACAATCTCTCAACTTCAACATTTCTGTCCTCAAACTGACCTCAAACAGTTGGTCTCTGAAATGAAACAACATGAAAATATACATTTACAGCAACCAACTACAGATTCCCCTGCACTCTGAACAGAACTTTCAAACCTTAAAAATCTGCAAGAAAAAATGAGATCACGGGAAACCTTCACTAAACAAGAAATAGAAACACAGCAACAAACACTTAATTCCTGGGCTGAGGTGGTCCAGGAAAGGGAACAACCACCCCCGCTCACTGTGGTCAAAGAGGTGGTAAAAACAAAGTTAAAGGAGGAACGCCTCCATAGATCTCACGAACTCAATCTAAGAGTATGTGGGCTCCCACCTCCGGTGACCCCACTGGATCCCCTTTAGATAGGTACTGCCTTCCTCCATGACACCCTAGACTTGAAGGACCTTACTATTGAGCGTGCTTGGATAAGGCTCAACTGTGAAACTTCTACTGCAGTATCTTGGTTTATTTCTCCTACTTGATTTAGATTAATACAGGTTATTTTCAGAAATTAGATTCAGAAAATACCGAAATAAACATAACTACAACCTACACATGCAGATCATTTACTGAATAATACGCTCATACAACAAAGTGACACATGGATTTTTGGACATAAGTCCCCGGAAAAACCCAAAGCGGTAAAACCGGTGCAGCAGATATGAGGGTTATTTTATTAAGTAGTTCCTGAGTACAGTAAATATGGGTTCCAGATCTAGAAAACCCAACAGAGATTAAAAGAAATCAGATCTGCAGCTAACCTAATGTTCTAGTGCCAAATATCTCACTGATCCACACCCTCAAATGGGATTTACAAAACTCAACTCGAATTTGGCCCTAGAAACCCTTAGCGCTGCCCCTGAAGCCCTAGCATCAGCCCTGCTAGCCTCAGAATGCCACTGCGCTGCCTAGAGAGGGACTGTGTAACCCCTAGAAGGGTGACGCAAGCCTTACGCTGGTCCTAGAGACCCTCTACGTAACTTTTGACGCCCCCTGGAGCCTCTGCGTTGTCCTGCGTAGCACCTGCGTAGCTGCTGCTCTGCTTCTCTGTGTTGTCCTTGTTGTTGTTCCTCTGCCTCTTACTAACTCTTGGCTCCGGGATCAGATCATCCCCTTAGCCAATACTACCCCTCGCTGCAGGAAATTCCTCCGGAAATTCTTAGCAAACCCGCCCTAAAATTCCAGATCTATTCCTCGGCTCTGCCACTGTGTGTCACCTCCAACTGACCCTCAAGCCTTTCTCTTATACTTTTTCATTCATCTCATCACCAGCCGAGATTAAAACATTCATCAATGGCTGAGATTAAAAGACTACTTGATCCATGTGACTTAAGACAATTTCAGCACATGTGTTAATTAATTCATTTTAATTATTTAATTTTCCTAAGTTTAGACTTAGGAAATCCATTAAAATAATTAATTATTTGAATAACTTGAACACCAACTGAAATTTCTCAAAACATTTCTGGGTTTTGGAGATCAAGTGTGTCCTAGGCTCCTAGCCCCTCCACAAAATTTCAGGGCTAGAGCACACCCGATGCTACACCAACTATACAAAATCTCAACATTCACACTCTTCCTCCATTTTCGAACACTAGAGGACCGGCTCAAAGCCCTTCGGGCTAAGAGAAGGTTGACTTCGCTCCCACCCACACAAAGGATCTTCCTAGATACTTACCTCACCAGAACCCAACAAGCGGAACGCAAGAAAGCAAAAGATCGAGTTGCAGCAGCAAGGAAAGAGGGGAAGTGAATAGTTATTCAAGATCTCAAAGCAATCGCCCGTGATTTGGCCCTCCCGAGATACTCCCAACCTTGAGCCAAATGACGGTCTCATTCAGATGAGGAACATTTTAGGGGGAGCTACCTTACCATATCCATTAGCTATTGGAACTGCAATGGCATGTTCTGGTCTTCACCAGGTACACTCGATGATGCTATCAGGTCCTATGACCTTTTTTTCTTCACCAAGATACATGCAAGTGCCATGCGAACAACACCCCCGATTCAGGGGCACCACAGGATATGGTCAAGTAGGAAGGAGACATGATATGACAACGTCAAAGATTCAAGGGGGGTCGCTTGTCTTGTACAAGACTCCCTTCAGAGCCGAGTTATCATGATTTCATAACATGAGCACACTAGATATCAGTGGGTTTCGGTCCGTCAGAAGAGTTCCCTACTTCGAGGTAGCTACGTTGTTGTTTGCTACATTCCCCTTGCCTCATAACACTTTGCAAATCATAGGGAGTCCAATGGGGAACCTTTCCTAGATTTTATGCAAACATCTCCCACTATTACACCCTTGGGGAGATCATCCTTTTAGGCAATTTCAACTATCGCACTAGAAGCCTTCATGTTGAAAATTGTAACTAGATTTGGTCTTCATAAATGTAATTGAGTCACTATGTAATGTACTTGTCAAAAGAGTAAAGAAAAGAACTTTTATTATTATGACAATGACTTATTAAAGCATGGGTTTCATGCTTGGGTCAACATTATATTAGTCAAAGTCCCCATTGTGGATCCTAAGATTAATATTGAGTCATAGTGTTGATTTGGGGTAGCATCGGGTGTGCTCTAAGTCTCAAGCTTTGTGGAGAGGCTTATTCACATGTATTCCAAAAAACCCAGAAATCGTTTGGGAAAATTCCACCCAGAGATGGTTCTATTTAATAAATTAATTATTTTTAATGACACCCTAAGTCTAAACTTAAGAAATTAAAATCATTAATGGATATTAATCTAAACTGTGGGTGTAACTTTTAGAAAAAACAAATCAAGTCAAAATGTAATCTTAGTCATTGATTGGAGATCTAATCTCGGTCGTTGAAGTCTCAACGAGAAGACTATAAAGAAGACTTGAGAGTCATTTGGTGTTGAGATTTTTTGTAGTCGATGTAGCATTGGGTGTGCTCTAGCCCTGAAATTTTTTCGAGGGGCTAAGACACACATGAACTCCAAAACCCAGAAAGTGTTTTGTGAAATTTCAGCTGGTGTTCAAGTTATTCAAATAATTAATTATTATAATGGATTTCCTAAGTCCCAACTTAGGAAAATTAAATAATTAATGTGAATTAATTAACACATGTGTTGAAATGTTCTAAAAGACATGGATCAAGCAGTATTTTAATCTCAACCGTTGATGAGTGTTTTAATCTCGGTCGTTGATGAGATCATCGAAAAAGTATAAGAGAAAGGCTTGAGGGTCAGTGGGTGACACACACACAGTTGCAAAATTGAGAGACTAATCTAGAATTCTAGGGCAGGGTTTCCTAAGAATTTCCGGAGGATCTTTCTACAGTGAGGGGTAATTGGCTGAGGGGATGATCTGATCTCGGAGCCAAGAGTCAGCAAGAGGCAGAGAAGCAGCAAACAAGGATAGCGCAGAGGAGCAGAGAGCAGCAATAGCAGCAGCGCAACCACTACGCAGATGCTACGCGGGCCAAGGAAAGGGCAGCTCTGCAACCCCAAAGGGTTTTAGAATTACGTAGAGGGTCTCTAGGGCCAGCGTAAGGCCTACATCACGCTCTTTGGGGTTACGCAGTCCCTCCCTGGGCAGCGCAGTGGCACACAGAGCCTTCCAGGGCTGACGTTGGGGCTTTAGGGGTAGCGTTGCGCTGTCTAGGGCCAAATCCAGGCTGAGTCTTGTAAATCCCGTTTGAGGGTGTGGATCAATCAGATATTTGGTCTTGGAAAAGCGAGTTAGTTGCAGATTTCTTTTATTTTCTGTAGAGTTTTCCAGATCTGGAACCCAGATTTGTTGTACTCAGATTCTACTTAATAAAATAAACGCTCATATCTGTTGCACCGATTTTCCCGCTTTGGGTTTTTCTAGGGACTTATGTCCAAAAATCCATGTGTCACTTTATTTGAATGAGCATAGTATTCGGTAAATGATCTGCATGTGTAGATTGTTAGTTGTGTTAACTGTATTTCCTAAATCTAATTTCTAAAGGTAACTTGTATAATTGAATCTATGAAAATTTCTGAATGTTCTATTATGCAGAAATCTATTGTTACATCGGGTTATGCTCCTCCTGCTTAATTAAGTTATTAACTGAATAATTCAGATTAATATTGAAGCAAAACACATAACAAACTTTCACCAATTCAGATCTAGAAAAAGTACATGCACATATAGACAAAGTGACACAGTGATTTTCTGGACAAATAGTCCCCGGAAAAACACGATGCGGGAAAACCGGTCTGCTAGCTATTGGAGGGTTTTATTATTAAGAGTTTTCTGAATAAAGCAACTCTGGGTTCCAAATTTGGAAAACCCAACAGAGATAAAATAGATCTGCAACTCACGGGCTGTTCTGAAGCCAAAATATTGATTGATCCACACCCTCAAATTTACAGGACTCAGCCAAAAATTAGGCCCTAGAAACCCCAGCGCTGCCCATGAAGCCCCTGCGTCAGCCTTTGCAGCCCCTACGTCCCTTGGTGCTGGCCTGGAAAGGGTTGTGTTACCCCAGACTGGGTGACGTAGTCCCTACACTGCTCAATCACTCGCAGGTGTTGCATAACCTCTGAGGGAGTGACTGAGCAGCACCTGCGTAGCTGAAGTTGCCCCTGCACTGCACAACAACTGCCCTCTTGCTGCTGAAGCCCCTGCTTCCCTGCGTTGCCATTTTCAAGTTGCTCTCTGTCTCTTGTTGATTCTAGACACTGGGATCAGATCATCCCCTTTTTCTAAACTCCCCTCTCTGCAGTTGAAACACTTTTGGGAATTCTTAGCAAACCCTGCCCTAAAATCTCAGCTTAGCTTCGGTGCTCTGCCTCTATGTGTCTTTACAAATGACCCCAAGCCTTTCCTTTATACTTTTCTCGTTGGGGAACCAACAGCCATAATCAGATCTTGAATCAATGGCTAAGATTAAAAGAAAGCTTGATCTGTGTGACTTAAGACAATTTCATCACATGTTTAATTTAATTAACTTTAATTATTTCATTTTCCTAAGTTTAGACTTAGGAAATACATTAAAATAGTTAATTAATTAAATAACTCCCAAACCAGATGAAATTTCCCAAATCCCTTTCTAGGTCTTGTAGATCAATTGTACTCTAGTCCCTCCACAAAATTTGGGAGCTAGAGCACATTTGATGCTACCCCAAATACACAAAATCTCAACACTCCCTCTTAGCATCAAGAGTGTGCTCTAGCAATACATCACACCATGCATTACAAGATTTTGGGCATTGGTTCTGTGTTGTTGATGCTTGGACTGCTGCCACTCAACTCTGCACTGTTGCTTCCATTCTGTACTGTTGCCCATAACGTTGTCACCGCCACTGCCACATCTATACTGCAACTCCCTCTCAATCTGTTGCATACATGTTGCTCATAGCATTGCCACTGCTGCAGTGCAACTTTAGTTGTCGAGAGAAACAACTGAATCTCCTGCCCAATCTTTGATAGACAAGTCAATTGGGTTGCATCCTAATCACTGAAGCTCCATAGGTCGCTGATCTGAGCTGGCATCTGCAAGATGATGCACGAAAATAGCTCTGCACTACGTAAGCAGACTCCCTCCGCACTGTTGAATTCACATCAAACCCTTGTGCTGAAATCCCTCACGCTGTTGTTGTGTTGCGTTGTCCTCCAGAAGCCTCCACGCTATGAAAATTTCTAAATCTTACACTTATGCAGAAATCTTTACAGTTAATCTGGTTATGCTCCTCCTACTTAGATAAGTTATTAACTAAATAAATTCAAGTTAAAATCGAAGCAAAACACATAGCAGTCCTTCACCAATTCAGATCTAGAATAAGTACATGCACACATAGACAAAGTGACAGATATTTTCTGGACAACTAGTCCCCGAGAAAACCCAATGCGGGAAAACCGGTCTTTTGGTTGCTGGAGTGTTTTATTATTAAGAATTTTCTTAATACAACAAATCTGGGTTCCAAATATGGAAAACCAAATAGAGAGATAATAGATCTATAGCTTACTAGTTGTTCTAAAGCCAAAATAATGACTAATCCACACCCTTAAATGGGATTTACAGAACTCAGCCAAGATTAGGGCCTAAAAACCCTAGCGCTGTATTGGAAAGCCATAGCGTCAGCCGCTGAAGCCTTTGCGTCCCTTAGCGCTGCTCTGGAAAGGGTTGCATTACCCCAAAATGGGTGATGCAGTCCTTACACTGCCCCTTAGGGTCTCTGCGTAACCCATGAGAGCATCCTGCTGAAAATCACGCTGTCCTTGAGGGACTGCGCAGCACCTGCGTAGCACAGTTGTTTCCCTTCCTGTTGTTGCTCTCCTGCTTCTCTGTGCTGACTCTCTGAGTTGATCTCTGCCTCTTGCTGATTCTAGACCCTAGGATCAGATCATTCCCTTGGCCTAAATTCTCCTCTCTGCAACTGAAATACTTCTGAGAATTCTTAGCAACCCCGCCCTAGGATCTTAGCTTAGCTTCAATGTTATGCCTCTATGTGTCTTTACAAATGACCCCAAGCCTTTCCTTTATACTTTTCTCGTTGGGAAACCAACAGCCATGATCAAATCTTGAATCAATCGCTAAGATTAAAAGAAAGCTTGATCCGTGTGACCTAAGACAATTTCATCACACGTTTAATTAAATTCACTTTAATTATTTAAGTTCCCTAAGTTTTAACTTAGGAAGTACATCAAAATAATTAATTAATTTAATATCTCCTAAACCAAATGAATTGTCCCAAATCAGTTTCTGGGTCTTGTAGATCAAGTGTATTCTAGTCCCTCCACAAAATTTGTGAGCTAGAGCACAACTGATGCTACCCCAAATACACAAAATCTCAACACTCTCTCTTAGCATCAAGGGTGTGCTCCAGCAATACATCACACTATGCATTACAAGACTTTGGGTACTAGTTCTATGTTGCTGATGCATAGCCTGCTGCCACTCAACACTGCATTGTTGTTGCCCATGACTCTGCCACTGCCACTGCAACCTCTGTACTGCAACTCCCTCTCAAAATGTTGCATCTGTGTTGCTCATAACACTGACACTACTGATCTGTTGCACTGTAACTTCAATTATTGAGAGAAGCAACTGAATCTCCTGCCCAATCTTTGACAGACAAGTCAGATGGGCTGCATCCTCATCACTGAAGCTCCATAGGCTATAGATCTGTGCTGGCATCTGAAGGATGATGCACAGCTACAGCTCTGCACTGCGTAAGTAGACTCCCTCTGCACTACTAAAGTCACATCAACCCCTTGTGCTGAAATCTCTCACGCTGCTGCTGCACTGCGTTGTCCCTCTGAAGCCTTTCGCGTTGCTGCAACTTTGCACTGTTGAAGTCACATCAGCCTCTGCATTGTTGCTCTGTTTTGCGCTGCTCCTCCCAGTCTTTTAGATATGCCTCTGCTTCTTTTGTGATCTATGCACCCACTGTTCCACTTGTCCCGCTACTGTCTTAAGGCCGCCATAGCTCGTATGTGATCCAAGAGATGAGATGCTCAAGGATCTTGCCTTACTTTTATGTCGCTCCTCTACATATCCATGTCACCCCACCTTCGTGGTTCATGAGCATTCATGGCTGCATCATCTTCTAATCCATCATCTGCCACAGCAGCCTTGGAAGAAGAAGCTTCCTTGTCCTTTTTCTTCAGAGGACAATTGCTAGCAAAATGTCCCATTTCACCACACTGGAAGCACTTGATCTTTGAGAGATCCTTCTTCTTCTTTCCTTGTTGCCTCTTTGACGGCAAGGCTGCATCTTTGCTCAATCTAGAGTTGTGTTGCTTCTTGGTGAATCTTTCATGCAGAATTGACCACAAGTTGTCCCAATTTGGGAGGTCCACTCTGCCCAAGATACTTTGGACAAAGGTTTCCCACTCATTTGTGACTGCATTCAGGGCAGTCCTAACTATCACATCATCTTCCACCTTAGCACCCGTTGCAGTTAACAGATCTCTGATTGACTGAAATCTCAAGAGGAAATGCTCCATGTCTTCTCCCTTGGTCATCATGAATGAAATCATCTGTGTCTTCAACAGCATCTTTCTTTGGACAGATTTTCCCTCATATAGGGAGATTAAGGCCTTTCACATCTCATTAGTTGTCTTCTTCTCAGCTAAGTGTAGTACAATATGGTCCTTAATTCCATCCATAATCAGCCGCTTGGCATGCCTAGCAGCTTCCTTATGCTTCCGAAGGAGATCCGGATCGGTCAGTGTGGCCAGAGTTTGCTCTGCATGGTCTCTAAGATTGTATGCCTCAAGGACTATCAGGATCCTTGCCTTCCAAACTGAAAAATTTTGAGAGGCCATCCAGTCTGTCCTGATCACGTAGTCCATGAGAAGCCATCTGCTCATAAATGTGTCGAAGCTTCCTTTTCTCTTTGCTAGAGAAATGGATCTAAGGCCCTTGGTGAAATAGGCACCTTCTGCTCCCTCTAACAACTGATTTCCAAGGAGGGAAATCTGCCAAATCAACTATGATTCAGCACTCTTTGATCCTCTGATCAATCTGCAAGTTTGTTTGGCTAGAAATTCTTTGAGAAGCTAATCTCCTTCCACTCTTTGTCACTTGTGCTTCGGCTAAAAAATCTGAAAACTTCATAAATTTAACCCCACCAGCACCTTCTGAATTTCTGCAGCATCTCTTCAGTCTTTTCTGGATCTAACAAATTCAGATCTGCATCACACTGGCAGGATTCAGACTAATCTAGCGTTGTTTCTGCGCTGCCTCTGCGCAGTAATTGTGTGGGCTTGCTAGGAGACAATGTTAGACTGCGTCAACCTTCCCTCTGCATGAATCTGCCTCTGAAAACTGCGTTGTCCCTTCAGATCTATGTTTCTGCTGCTTTTCCAGCTACTTTTTGCAGCTAGAACCTTCATTTTCTTGCTGGTGACCCTCCTAGATCTGCAATTGCTCTAATACCATGTGAAAATTTCTGAATCTTACACTTATGCAGAAATCTTTACTGTTAATCTGGTTATGCTCCTCCTACTTAGATAAGTTATTAACTGAACAAATTCAAGTTAAAATCGAAGCAAAACACATAACAGTTCTTCAAAAATTCAGATATAGAATAAATACATGCACACAGACAAAGTGACAGATATTTTCTTGACCAATAGTCCCCGGAAAAACCCAATGCGGGAAAATCGGTCTTTTGGCTGCTAGAGGGTTTTATTATTAAGAATTTTCTTAATACAACAAATCTGGGTTCCAGATCTGGAATACCCGACAAAGAGATAATAGATCTACAGCTCACTGGTTGTTCTAAAGCCAAAATAATGACTGATCCACACCCTCAAATAGGATTTACAGAACTCAGCAAAGATTAGGGCCTAGAAACCCCAACGTTATCCCAGAAAGCCTCTACGTCAACCTCTGAAGCCTCTGCGTCCCTCAGCGTTGCTCTGGAAAGTGTTGTGTTACCCCTGACTGGGTGACGCAGTCCTTACGTTGCCCCTTAGGGTCTCTGCGTAACCCCTAAGGGCTTCCTGCTGGAAATCACACTGTCCTTGAGGGACTGCGTAGCACAGTTGCTGCCCTTCTGTTGAGCCCTAAAAGTGTCTTCTCCTTTGCCAAATTCCTCTTTATCTTATCATTCCTTTTGTCATTTATATACCTAAAAGATCAATAAGAATGATTAAAATCACTTAAGGAATACATGCAATGACTAATTTGTTGTACTTTTTTGGTTTTGTTGTCTTAATGATTTCTGAGCAATTTTAGCTACAGAATGCAATCATTCTTGTAGCCAGTTACACATTCCGTAGCCATTTTGGTGTTTGAACATACTGCAGGTGTCATCTGAAGAAAAGGCGTATATGGATAGATTCTAAATCTTTCCTACATTGTTCCTTGTCATCCACGAAGGCTTAATCAAAATCTGGAGATGCTTGTACACGTGGTCAAACCAAAAATCCAAGAAGCAGATTTCTATAAGGATAAGGACTCTTGATTTGCTTTCAGCAAATCACAAGTCCTAACAAAGAGTTTTAGTTTGATTTTGACTTTAGAATACACCTGTGCCTACTTTCATTCAATAACAGTTATGTAATTACCTATAAATTTAGCTCGGTGAGACCGAGGAAAGGGGGAAGTTAACTCTTATTTGCCAATACTATGATACTCTATTTCGAAGTATTTTTTATAAGAAGATGTAATATCCCCAAAGGGAAATAACCAGTAATACACAGAAATATGCCAGACAGAAGTATATAAAACAAATGCTAGAACCAGATAGTAGATCAAGTACACATGGAATGCCAGAGTGCTAAGCCATTTTATTAATTTCAGAACATATAGGCAGGAGTACAAGATAATCAGAGTAAGTGCACCTATCCTTGCCCCAGGCAAGTAGAGAGCTCTCAGATAAACAATGGCTGCAATAAGGACAGCGTCCCCTGGGCCCTAATCGGAAGAAAAGTCTCTGTTTCTGGCAGATATGACAGGCCTACAAGCTGGGGGCGGGAATGGGCCGATCTCCAATCCTCCAAACCCTCACCCACGAGAAGCAGCGTACTGGTGACGAGCGCGACGGTGGAATGCGGCCTAGGAAACCCTCCGGATGAGCATTAGGCTCTCCAAGGCCAAAGACCACAGAAAAGCAGCTGTCCAAGCCACGAGAACATAGGCCACCTGCTCATCTGTTCGGCGTCCCTCACGAGTGATCGGCGTCCTGCTCTGCTAGAATCTCGCCGGATTGCAGAAGCCTCCAATCCGGACTCTGCGTCCTCCTCCTCCGGATGCGTCCTCCCGAGCGGATGCGCCTGGGGTCCGTGCCGGATGCGACAATATCTCCTCAGATCTGAACCATCCAAGGCTGGATCTGATGCTATCTCTCCAGATCTGCACTCTCCAAGGCTGGATCTACCAATATCTCTTCAGATCTGAATCCTCCAAGGCTGGATCTAATGCTACTCCTCCAGATCTGCACCCTACAGAACCAGATCTGCAAATATCTCCTCAGATCTGCAATCTCCAAGGCTGGATCTGTCAATGTGCCTTCAGACCTGCGTCCTTCTGCCTCCTGGAACAGCGTCCTCTCTCTAGGCTTGATCTGCGTCCTTTCTCCCTCAGGAACAGCGTCCTTCCTCCCAGATCTAAACTGCGTCCTTCCTTCCTCTGAAACAGCGTCCTTCCACTCAAAACTGCGCAGTTATCAAAAGGGCTTCCTCCTCTCTGAATCTTCACCAGAAAGCTGCTGCTGACTATCACTGAAACTGAAAGATATTACTCAGGAAATAACCTTACTAGGGCAGGCACTCGAAGTCCCCCGAAGCTAAGGGTGAAACCAGAAATAACCTTACCAGGGCAGGCACTCGAAGTCCCCCGAGGCTAAGGGTGAGATCTCCGACCGGAGACACTCGGTTGCACTAAACAGTGCTGCAGACCGACTAAACAACCGGCGTGCTGAAGCAGACAGAAGTCTAGCTCTCAATATCAATATCAAATCATGAATGATCAAATGAGGTGAGAACCCCACCTTTTATAATGCTAAACTCCCTCCAAAACTCTAACTGCGTCCTTCACTCACCTTGGCCTGCGCAGTTAATCTTGGGTTAGCTTGATGCCTCCCCATCATACTCATGTGGACCCCCAAGGCCCCCTCTCTAAGTTACAACGTCAATCAACTAGGAAAAGAACACTTTATTTATAAAGTGAGGTGACTAAAGTGAGGTGACCCCTCTTATTTCTCACTTTATTTATTATTTCTAGCTAAAGCGGCAAAATTAAACAAAAATGAAATATTCCAATTAGCAAAGCTAATTGGGAATATTACAGTCTCCCCCAGCAAATCGTTGCTTGTCCTCAAGCAACTGAAGTGATGGATGCTGTAAAGTCTGCTCGCTCTCCCAAGTGGCATCCTCATCCGGCAAAAAGGGCTTGTTCTCAAGCAGTGCTTGAACAAGCCTACTCTCTAGCTGATGCTCCTCACCGATACTGCAAAATGTGCCTGGGTCCCATTGAAACCTTTCTGTCTCCTGCATCACCCTGATATGAAGGGATATCTCAATGCCAGGATCCCAAACTGGCCTCTCATGGTACCAGCCAATCAATAGTCCTCCCGGATCCCATCGCCACTGTGGCCAATAATCGCACAAGTCCCGTGACTCGAACTGCTCATTGCCTCTGGCTATGACTAAAGACCATGACCGCTGCTGCTCTGCATCTATGACTGTGTAAGCTGGCCCGTCAACTGTGAACCAACTCGTCACCTCTCTCCAATCAAGGCATGGAGTCGAAAATATAATGAGGAATATCTCCCTCCTGTGGATCCTCCATCTCCAAGCAATCATCCAGACAAAATGAGCCACCTCCCAACAAGGCAACTCCTGAAAATCTCCTTCCACCTCAAGCTCTGGTAATGAAGGTGGGCTGAAAATATGAACTTGGCAAGCATCATAGCTTACCCCATGCTATCCTTCTCTCCACTCATGACAAGTGTAGAGTCTATGCTGATCCTGGGCTGCAAAATCATTGCCCTCCAATGGCAAAGTGAAAAACAATCCACCATAGAAGGTTCCTCTATCACTGAAGAACAAGCTGGCCCAAAACAAACCATCCATGAAGAATATGACATGGTCATCATGGATCACCCTAATGAGATGTTTGTTGAAGGTTCTATATGAGGATACATAATGCAAACAATCTCTCACAAGGATACAACGTAGTCTCATCCACTGCAACTTCAGAAAATTACATGGCAAGCAATGTACATCTACTAATGGATAGCAAATGGTTGAATATGAAGACGATAAAAAACCAAACAATTGCCCATGGCTATACAATGGATGACTATCAATCTCATGGCCCACCTCAGAACCCACCTCAAAAGAGAACACATATGTAGTAGTGGTGGCCATGCCTCCTCCCATGCTCCTATTAGAACATGTAATGCAGAAAATACTCAAAGGCACATTCAGCTCATGTGTCTCTCTCATAATCAAGCCTCCCATACAAATCTGACCATATGCTGGAAGTAAGATGGTACATGGATCCATAAATGAGTCCTCCATGGTGTTTTGGCATGCTATGAAGAAGAATGAACCATGTGCTGCAAGAAGATAATCCTCCTCATGCTTGGAAACCCAAGTCAAGAAGAATATGCCATAGATGTCTCTATCATCATTACCTTCTCTTTGTGCAACAAATATGAAGTGATTCTGGGACCTATGGGTTATAGATCCACCATATCTCTGCTGCGCACACTTCATCCATAATGTTCTGCTCCAAGGTGACAACGCTGGGAGCTCATGCAAATAAGCTCCTGTCAATACAAGACTCTGCTCTTTGACATGCTCCTTGTCAAAGACTCCTCTAATACTGCTGCAGCAAGTGTGGAATACTCCCCAAGATGGAAGTGCTTCCCTGTCATCATCAAAGATCAAGGAGATAGTGCCATCCCCTCTTCCTGCAACATTATGCAAAGTGTGAGAGCAAATCTGCCCTTGCTCTCCCAGAAACAAACCAAGCAACCCAACAATTTGCTGCCTCCTCATACTTCCATCATACAACTCATGGGATGAAGACATAACGAGTATCATAGCAACACCATGCATACATAATCTATGCTGCTCAATGATGCAAGTATCCAGCCATCTTTCCTCCACCCTCCGACTCTTAGGAAGAGTGTTTGCCAAGAGATGGCCAAACTCTTTCAAGAGTAACCAGCGCAGCCAAGCCTCCTGCTGCCTGGTGTCATAGATCTGCAAGTAGCCTCCTGGCTCCTTGCTCATCATCCCCATCCACTCAATCACTTGTGGATGCCTCCTTCTCCTCATCCTGGTACTCCTCCCATGAGGGCTACCATCCTCCCAAATCAAATTTCTGATTTTGTACTTCATGGGATTTTGAAATATAAACTTCTCAAGGATCAATGAGACCCTATCAAGAATCAAATAGGTGGTAGGCAAAAACCTCCCATCATGATGTGTATGGCTCAAGGGATGTCCAACACAAGCATGAGAGATGTTATCCATCCGAAGATGTCCTCCATCTCCTATCTGCTCTTGTGAGAAGGGAACCAAATCATTGTGTTCCATAGCCCGCTCCACCGAGTACCAACTCAAAATCTCTCTCCATCCAATCTCATCATATGGATGTTGTACCCTGTACAACTCTGATCGTCTCATACCGCTATCCAAGTCAACATATGAGATCTGACTAGGTGGCTCTGCCTCTCCCTCTCCAACGGGAAGAGATGACTCAACAGCACCGCTAGTCCCATCCATGCATACCTAAAGGGGAATGATCTGACGCTCCAATGTGCCCTCTGGTTGTACCATCAGGGAATCCAGCTGTTTCCCAATGCTGACCAACCTGGCTGCCGACTTGGCACAAGTCACTCTCATACCCTCCAGCTCCTGGTCCTGCAACAAAATGGTGTCCCGTACTGACGCGGCCTTCTCTCTCAAAACTCGAAGGTCCGTCCGAAGCCGATGATATCGCTGTCTGCGACCATCATCCGATACCTCTGTATCTCCTAGTGCCTCATCAATAGTGGATATATCCCCTGATATCTCGCCCATCTGTTGTGTGCTACTACCACCCGAAGACTCGGACATGGTTCCAGTCACCACCTCAGTGGATGGCTCTACCGGGGTAGGCTCTACCTCCTCCACTACGATATCAACCGGCACGGTCAAGGATGTCTCCAATGAGGGTGAATCCTGTGTCACACTAGGTGTAACCTCAGACTCCCTGCAATCCTGTGTGTCCTCATCCTCCAAGTGTGAGGTAACCATTTTAATGGTTTTCCTCCCCGATACTTGGGCAAGCTGGAAAGAGGTATCCAACTTGTCCACTGTGCGCTGTAAGCCCCTATCATGTGAGTGCTTGTTCCCTCTGCGAAAGTTGTGAGGTCTACTATCACGCTGGAGCTGAACATAATCTCTACTCGCGGTGCGGTGGTAGTCTCCACCATGATGATGCCAGTGCCCCTGGTGTTGATCATAGAGTCTAATGCCATACTGGTACAGGATATATCTCTCGAAGGGGAAAGCATCCATGAATCCCTGTCCGAAAGCCTGATACTCTGCAAGAATGTCAGCCATCCGAGCGGGTTCTACCTCTCGCTGTACTGCTATTCCTGTGTCCTCTGGCAAGAATGTGGGCATAGTGGGACGTGTGGGTGTACACGATGCCATATGCCGAGTGGCATTATGATGAACGATCTGAAAACCCCTAGGGAGTTCTCTCTGACTGATCTCCATGGTCAAGAGCCTCTGTGATATATCCTGCATGTGATGGATGATTGCATCCAGCTTCTCAGCTGTGTCTGCCATCGGATCCTGCTGCTCTGTGTCCCTCACAGGCTGCTCAGAAACTACACGGCTGCTGCAAATCCATACTACTGCTTAACTTCGACCTCTGATTTACCCACTGGAAACTACTCAGAAAATTCCAAGAATTTGGGAAGGTAATCCTTGCCCAAAACCCAGAAAAACCCAGAAAACGTTTCTCCTAATTCCAAACTTCAAAATTTGACCCTTTTTATTTTGGCCCTTTTTCCAACTGCGTTTCTGGTATTGCAACTGCTACTGCTCTCCAAAATTCCAGCAACCCTCTGTATGATCTCTCTCCCAATGTCATAGACCACAGGCTGAGCCAGAATTATGCTCTGATACCACTGTAATATCCCCAAAGGGAAATAACCAGTAATACACAGAAATATGCCAGACAGATATAGAAAACACAATGATGGAACCAGATCATGGAACAAGTACATATAGAATGCCAGAAAACTAAGCCATTTTATTAATCTGAGAATACATAGGAAGGAGTACAAAATAATCAGAATGAGTGCACCTATCCTTGCCCTAGGCAAGTGGAGACCCTCTCAGAACAGATAATGGCTGCGCCTCCTTTGAACAGTAGAGACCTCTCGGATAAACGATGAAGTTTGCCAAATAAGGACGGCGTCTATTTGGTGAAGAAGAAGGCTAACTGTTTGAATGCAATGGAGCTACAGCGAAAGAGCGGAAAAAGGCCGATCTCCCAGCCTTCACCCACGGAAACGCGTCACCGCTGATGACGAGCGCGGCTGGGAATGTGGTGCTGGTCACCAAACTCTCCAGATGATAAGCTCAGCTCCTCAAGGCCAAAAACGCTGTCAAGCCCTGCTCACATGAACCTGCTCCCTAAATCAGCGTCCTCCCAAATGGATCAGCGTCCTATATGCTCAGATCTGCTGGATCTGAAGCCTGCAATCTAGATCTGTGTCCTGTCCCTCCGGATCTGCGTCCTCAAGCGGATCTCACGCTGTCTCTTCGGAGAAGAGACATGCGACAATATCTCTTCGGAAGGGGAGGATCAGGTTGGATCGTGTTGTCTCTCCGAATCTTTGCCTCTCGGTGCAGATCTGCAATATCTCCTCGGATACGATCATCGGTTGGATGCGATGTTGTCTCTCCCGGTCCAAATCCTCCAAGGCGGATCTACCAAGCTCAAATCGAGATACGAACCATCCAAGGCTGGATCTGATGCTATCTCTCCAGATCTGCACTCTCCAAGGCTGGATCTACCAATATCTCTTCAGATTTGAATCCTCCAAGGCTGGATCTAATGCTACTCCTCCAGATCTGCACCCTACAGAACTAGATCTGCAAATATCCCCTCAGATCTGCAATCTCTAAGTCTGGATCTATCAATGTGCCTTCAGATCTGCGTCCTTCTGCCTCCTGGAACAGCGTCCTCTCTCTAGGCTTGATCTGCGTCCTTTCTCCCCCGGGAACAGCGTCCTTCCTCCCAGATCTAAACTGCGTCCTCCTTTCCCCTGAAACAGCGTTCTGCCTACTAGATCTGCGCAGCCAAAGAAGGGCTTCTTCCTCTCCAAATCTCCACCTGAAACTGCTACCAATCTCCACTGAAACTGAAGGGTGTTACTCAGAAATTAACCTTACTAGGGCAGGCACTCGAAGTCCCCCGAAGCTGAGGTGGCTTGAGAGAAATAACCTTACCGGGGGCCGGGCCTCGGTCCCCAGGGAGGAGCTGGGGGTGAGATCTCCGACCGAAGACACTCGGTTGCACTAAACAGTGCTGCAGACCGACTAAACAACCGGCGTGCTGAAGCAGACAGAAGTCTAGCTCTCCAAATCAATATCAAATCATGCATGTCCAAATGAGGTGAGAACCCCACCTTTTATAATGCTAAACTCCCTCCAAAACCTTAACTGCGTCCTTCACTCTCCTTGGTCTGCGCAGTTATCCTTGGGTTAGCCTGATGCCTCCCCATCATACTCATGTGGACCCCCAAGGCCCCCTCTCTAAGTTACAACGTCAATCAACTAGGAAAAGAACACTTTATTTATAAAGTGAGGTGACTAAAGTGAGGTGACCCCTCTTATTTCTCACTTTATTTATTACTTCTAGCTAAAGCGACAAAATTAAACAAAAATGAAATATTCCCAATTAGCAAAGCTAATTAGAATATTCTAACAAACATTGTTGCAAACAAGGTTAGAAACATTGATAAATTATTTTGCAAAAAACTATTTACAAAATACAAATGTACAATGCTTGTGAATTTAATTTTTTGAGAAATAAAATTTGAATAATGGCAATGGCTAAATGTATTTTTCAAAAAATTAGAATATTGGCCTCAAACTCTTCTGCAAAGTTAGAACACTATATAAAAATTCCTAGAGCCCAAACAAGGTCGGCTCTTTCGCACAGTCTATGAACTTGGAGCCCAAGGGCCATTGTACCTGCAGATCTCTAAAATTTCAAATCAAATCGTTAGATCATGTAGTCAATCAAATCACCTAAGATAAAAATTAAATTTTTACGAATAGTATGTCTTATCGTCGACAAATGAAATAACAATTCATATAACATTGTAGCACAATATAGGATTAACACATAACCATCATGTACCATAGATCAGTGGAACAAGAACACCATGAACTGAACCCCGAAGTCTTTCTATTATGATATTAAAATGTTCCCAGTAGAGCGATGGCTCAATACCAACATTACAAATTTACATCATCCATAGATAGCCCAAAATCAAAATATCCTTTGAGAAGAAAAATGGCTTCTATTTATAAAGTAGTCCTGCAAGTGGAAAGTAACGGCTAGGTGTTGGGCTGTATTAATCACTGTCAAATGACTAAACAGTACACATTAATTATCAATCCAGGGACGTCTTTTTATTCCAATGACAGTTGCACTGTCTATGCCGGTACACACAACCAGAAGCAATTCCAAAGAAAAGAAATCATTGCTGAAGTAAATGCTGGAACTAAATCACTCATGCAGAAATAAAAGGATCTACAAGACTGGAATCAGACTTCAATTAATCTGTTCTAGCGCGCCACACAACAAGTATCTAGCTGGTATCTCTAATATCACATGTGTAACAGAATACAAAGTATTGAAATTGAAGCGGATATATTCACAGTTGAACAGCAGCAACAACACTCTACTGGTACATAAACTGAAATACAAATACATACACGCAACTACTTTAATCACTGCAATCCCTGCTAAGAAGGAGGGCCCTTCCTCCCTAGTAGGGCGCAGGTAGAGGAAGAAATTTAACAGAAACTAAATCGAATAACACATGTAACAACAATAACAGGATAATTTGTATTAATCTGAACACAATTACAGAGCCACAATAATGCTGTTCTCCGCTAACCTTTCGACCTCTAGGGCCGAGAACTATATAGTGGTTACATCTCAGAAAATCAAGGGATAGATCAGTTATGATTCTCATGTTGATTGAAATAGAACTCATATAGTTATAACCACTTCCTAATAAAGTTTTGACTAGAAAATTATAGATTACAATCAAAACCGCCCTTAGGTTGTTATCCAAAAATACAATGCTCAACCACTTCTATGGCTATCGTAATAGAACCATAGCTGTAGTGTAACAGCTAAAGGATTGGTCAGCAACAGGTGTTGACGACATCCAATCAGTGGTACAACTGTATCAGTAGTTTGCCAGCGGGTCTGTAACAGCATAGTGTAACAACAGTTTGCCGGCGGGTCTGTAACAGCATCGCTTCGCTGTAACAACACCCCCTTAACTACTCCTGTGGACCTCGTGCTCAGGATCTTTGGTGCTATAAGTGACATCTGGAAAGACAACACAAAGACCATAGATCTTCTCCAAAAATTCATCCTCAATTAGTCATAAAAAGGCACAATATATCATAATAACTGATGAATTGGAAAAGTAATAAAAACAAGGTGAAACAACACAAGTTAGGATAGAAAGGTAGGAAAAAGAGGCAAAGATACTCCCATTGGTTATAGTTATGAGGCAAAATAGGGAAAACAAGTGTAGGAAAAGTGTACAAAACTGACACCCAACATCTCCCCCGAACTGAAATACTTGCATATCCTCATGCAAACTCATCTCTCATGGCAATATCTTCAGTGCGGGTCGGTGAGATCATAAGCACCAGCTGTATCTTCGTCTGCAGACTTGTACCCATGATTGGCCATCAACTGCCATACCCAGGTCTCTAACTCATACTTACTCAATTCATAATTACTCTGATAATCCTCAATTGGCAGCGAGATTAAAGGAAACTTGAATCTCAATTCCAGCCACAAAGCACCAAGGGATTGTACGATCTGTGCATAAGCTGGGACATGTGTAACAACCAACACGAAATTCTGGAATGAGAATGGGTCCCCCTTCAGTAGCTCAGCACTGCTGGCTTTTGTGCATTTCAAGCACCCTGTCAAGGCTTGACTCTTCATCATTGAGAACTGATTGAGGCAGAAGTTCACAATTCTTCTTCTATAAGTGGCAGCCGGTTCTTTAATCCCAGGGGTACTCAACATTCTCCTGAATTCTCGCCTTAACTCGGCAGCCCGTCTCGGTTCTGCCCGAACCCACAATGCCATCTTCTCCTCATTAGCCTCCATAGATTTGATGGCTAAATGCCATTCAATCTGTTTCTTCATGAAGGACACAAAAGCTCTCAATTGAAGAAATCCCATATAGGAGAATAGTGTCACAACCATCTGCATACTCACATGTTCACAAATAATATTGTGTAAGAATAACTCACATAGCAAGCTTTGCTTATCGAAATCGGAGGCACGAAAAACATCTAGAAATGTGTGAGTGGAAGAACATAAATAAGGCGTGTCCTCCATAAAAACTTTCATTTGGAACAATAAGTAACATTTCCATAGAAAGATAGGGTAGGATGGAGAAGGCCGCCTACAACCCAACAATTTGAGGGCGAGGTCATGAAGTTTTTGCTTATCTATGGTGAGATCCCGAATCTGCTGGTGTAACAGTAGCAGCGATTCCTCCTGTTTCTTTAGAGCTTCCTTCTTCTTATAATTCTCCCATCCTTTCTTCAACTCTTCCTTCATCCATCTTTCATGTAAAGTGTATTTCTTTCTGATGTTCCTTTAGCGAAATCATCCCCTCCCGAAGGGAGTTTGCTTCCTGTTTTGACTTTTGTAATTCAGAAATTAACAAGATTTTCTCAGAACTCCATCCCGAGATGGGACCCGACGTTCTTTTGCATTTAATATCCACATCAATAATGGGTGTAACAGCTTCTGCTACATGGGGTTGTTTCACCTATGTTGATGGTTCTTGTGTAACAGTAGCTTCCTCGGTGGGTTCTTGTGTGTCAGCCCCTTTGTTTCCACTTAGAGTAGCCTCGGTGTCCATTGCTGTTTCTTCTACAATAGGAGTGGCCTCCACAGGTTCTTGTGGGTCGGCTTCTAGGTCAATTATTACAGGAGGCTCTTATTTAACTGCTGGTTCTTGTGTAACAGCATTATCATCAGCAGGTTCTTATGTAACAGCCTCCTGCTATTCTGTTTCTGTTTCCATTGGGCTAATATTTTCTCTACAGGCCTTATATCTCGCAGCTGTTAAGTCTTGAAAACATGTCATGCATACAAACACCGGGATTTCCTTCCCCTCAGATAATTTCCGCTTTAATTCTTCATTTTCCTTTCTTAGATTTTCGAGTTCTAAAAACATGACATGAGTTTCGTCCTTACCTAATGAGGAGGGTTGCCTTTCTTCTTCTAAAACTTCTGCTTCTGTCTGCTTTCCGGCCATAGGCAAAGGTTCTGTAGGTATGCTGACTTTCATTCTTTGTTTTGGCCTTCTATCCCCAATTGGTTCATCAGTAGGCTCTTTCCCAATTCTGACTCCAGCAGGCTGAGTCTGGGTTTCCACTTCTGCGTGACTTCCTCCTGAAGTCATGGTCTGTTTCCCCCGGCTTGTCCTCGGCCTCTTTCGCTTGAATTCTTCTCAAGTTTTTCCTTGCTGGCCTAGGGTATCCGGCACGATTAACTTGATGAGTCTGTGATTAGTCACACATGCCTCCGGGTGTGCTGCTGTTTTTACCGCTGCCATATGTTTAATGTTCCCTCACAAATAGAATGGAAGATTAATCTTTTGCTGGTGCCGAAGGTGATTAACCAGAGGCAAGTGATAGTTGAACACTATCGTGGATTTTCCCTCACAAGTGATATGTTTAATTAAACCTAGGGCAACATCTTCCCAAGGATGAGGAAGTGACAACCTGTCAATTCCTCTCCCTTTCTTCTCCTTCTAGGAAGTCTTTTTTCAAGGAGGGGTCATTGATTTTTCTGTTAAACCGCCTCCAACCATCTACTGGCAATGAAGTTACCCGGAAAATTACCTCTTCAGTCACCTCCACTTGCATGCCCCTTACTCGGGTTTGATTATTGCTCAAATTCTGAGCAAATTCAATTGCCACCGCCTCGTCTGAGCTTTCAAGCTTCTGGAAATACTCAATCCATCCGGCATCTCTGAATATATGGTAGGCTTCTAGACAACTCTACAAGGCGTCCATAGAATTCGGCTTGTGCCTGACCGGTGCTCCACCCATCTTTGTTGTTTGTTTCTAAATTCGTTTCTTGCTGCTCAGTCCCACTGTAATATCACTGCATTTTTGAATTCGCTGCTTCTCGACGTCTCTGCTTATCCCAATTGACGAGTTTACAATGAGGATGCAAGGTTTCAGTCGAGGAGGTTGATGGGAGGTGACAACTTTCACGGATTACCGAATCGTACCTCACACTAATATTCACAAATGTTTCATTATGGAAAGTAATGGGATCTAGTACACACTCTTTTCCAACCAGATTCGGTCATCACTGGTAATTTTGTTATTAATTGGGTGCATGCAGATTTGAGAGATGTTTATGACTACGGATTTTTGCAATGATTTCAAGACATATCCCCTCCCCCACCTTAATGGTGATGACCGCCCACGACTGTCACGGGAATATCATTACTTCTGCCAATTAATCACCAAATCATAAATGATATCGTTTACCTTTTGAATGACATACCTGAGGTGACGTGGAGGAAGATTTCGAATTGGCAACGTTTTGCTTGCAGCGCTCGTGTTGTTGCGTTTGGCTGGCACGATTATTGCTGTTATGGAATAAACTATAAGAAACAGTGTTTGTGGCTGTCGGCTATTATATGTGTAACAGCCAAGACAACCCTTAGATTATTCTTGAAAAAGAACATAATAATTAGGAGAAATTGGTACAGAAAAGAAAATTACATGAATACCATCATCCTATAAAATAGATCAGAAAGGGAAGATGATGTTTCAGGAAGAAAAACATGGGTGTAACAACCGCCATAGGAGTGGTTTTTAGCTATTACCAACTGTCTGACTGTGCCCCGGAAAGGGGTTTTCACAGTTAGATTTATTATTTTTCTTTTTCCTTTTATTTTGTTATTTATTTATTTTTTTAAGTAGGTGTAACAGCTGCCACAAAGGTGGTTTTCAACTACTGCACTTATTGGAATTTCAATTTTGAGGCTGTACAGGAGAATGTTCCCCTGCTGTCGTAACATGAAGATCAGAGTCCACGACAATGTTGACAAATGATTCCTTCGAAGCGGGTTGATGATATAACTTTAGACGGTGCCCATTAACCAGTAACCATGTCTTAGCACTGTCAATGGTAACCAATTGTACAGTCCCATTGTCAAAGACTGTATCCACTTTGTAAGGACCTAGCCATCTGGTGCAGAGCTTGCCTTTGAAATCTTTGAACCTTGAATCATACAAAAGAGCCCAATCTACTTTCTGGAAATTATTTTTCTTAATAAACCTATCATGCCATCTAGCTCTTTGCTTCTGAATGATCTCTGTCTGTTGAATGGCAGCCAACCGTTTCTCTTCCAACTCATTGAGCTGGTTCAGTCTTTGAGTCTGTGCTGTACTCAAATCCAGATCGACCTGCAATGATGTTCTTAATGTCTTTATTTCAAACTGTATGGGGAATAAGGGATTCTTACCATACACCAATTCATATGGTGAGAAGCCTATAGTATTCCTCCATGTTGTCCTATAAGCCCACAGTGCTTCTGGAAGTTTCTCGGCCCAATTTCTTCGGTGTCTGGCTACTGTCTTTGTTAAGATTCCCTCAATGACTTTATTGGTGCTTTGTACTTGACCATTTGCTTGTGGGTGATATGGTGAAGTGATTCTGTGATGAATTCCATACTTTTCAACCAACTTCTTGATCAAATGAGATGTGAACTGAGGCCCTCCATCTGTCACTATCTCTTTGGGTATCCCGAAGCAAACAAAAATATCTTGGAACAGGAAGTTTGAAACAACTTGCTTTGTTGCTCTGGTTAGTGCGTGTGCTTCGACCCATTTTGTGACATAATCGGTGCATATCAATATGTATGATTTTTGCTGTGATGAAGGATTAATTGGCCCCACAAAGTCTAGGGCCCATTTCTCAAATGGTTCTATCACTATCGAGGCTGTAACGACATCTCATTTGATTTCAAAGGCTGGCCCATCCTTTGGAAGCTATCACATCCTTTCACAAACTTCTTGGCATCCTGGAATATAGTTGGCCAGTATTACCCTGTTGAGAGTACTTTATGTCCTGTCCTCTTGTCAGTGAAGTGTCCTCCACAAGGTTCCTCAGGACAAGCCTTAAAGATCTCAAATATCTCATCTTCTCTAACATATCGCCTAATCTGAAAATCTGGCTCGGTGTGATAGAGATTGCCTTCTATCTAGGAGTAGGTAGCACTCTGTTGTATAATCTTCCTTCTTTCCTTGGAAGACAATTGGTGTGGAAATTTCCCTGCAACAAGGTAATTGGCTATATCTGCATACCATGGTGAGTGAGTAGAGATGGCAAAAAGATATTCATCCGGAAAATAATCCTCAGTGGCAGTGCAGTCATCACTTATGGTTAATCTAGAAAGAAAATCATCAACTACATTATCTTTTCTGGGTTTATCTAAAATAGTAATATCAAATTCTTGTAACAGCAATAACCATCGTGTAACTCTACCATTAGTAACAGGCTTGTTCATAAAAAATCGAATTGCAGCTTGGTTAGTGTGTACAAATACTTGGTACCCAGTGATGTAGTGCCGAAATTTGTTGATAGCATGCACTACTGCTAGGAATTCCTTCTCAGTAACAGTGTAGTTGAGCTCTGTTGGAGTTAAGTTCTTGCTGGTGTAATAAATGGCATAAGGTTTCTTCTCCTCCAGCTACCTCAAAACAACACCCACAGCCATGTCAGATGCGTCTGTAGCAATATGAAATGGCAATTCCCAGTTTGGTCCTCGTAAAACAGGTGCTGCTGTTACACAAATTTTCAACTTTAAAAAGGCTTTCTCGCACTTCCCTCTCCACACAAATTCCGCGTCTTTCATGAGTAATGAAAATAGAGGAGATGCTATCTTTGAAAAGTTCTCTATGAATCTCCTATAGTATCTTGCATGTCCCAAAAAACTACGTACCTCTTTTGGAGTCTTAGGGGTCGGGATTTTCGAGATTACCTCAATTTTGTAGGGTCTACCTTGATTCCATCTGCTGAAATGAAATGTCCCAGCACAATTCCTTCGGTCACCATGATTTGGCATTTTTCTGTGCTCAGAGCAACATTAGTTTGTTCACAACGTTCCAACACTTTTTCCAAGTTAGCGAATGCTGTCTCAAAGGCATCTCCGTAGGGTGTAAAATCATCCATAAAAATTTCAAGATAGTCATTCAAAAGATCAGAAAAAATGCCTAATATTGCCCTCTGAAAGGTTGCTGGTGCATTACAGAGGCCAAAGGGAAGGAACTGTATGCAAAAGTACCCCATGGGCAAGTGAAGGTTGTCTTGTCTTGATCTTTCGGGGAAATTTGTGTTTGATTATAGCCACTAAACCATCTAGAAATGAAAATAAATTTTTTCAAGAAAGAGTGTCCAAGACCTGATCAATGAATGGTATAGGAAAATGGTCCTTTTGAGTAGCCTTGTTAAGCTCTCTATTGTCAACACAGACTCTCCAATTGCCATTCTTTTTTGGAACTATGACAAGCGGAGACACCAACTGACTGTCATAAATAGAGTAGATGAAATTAGCATTAAAGAGTTTTAGCAATTCTTCTTTCACTATCTCCTTAAGTGCGGGGTTCATTCGGCGCTGAGGTTGTCTAACTGGTTTGCAGTCCTCTTTAAGGTAAATGCGGTGAGTGCATAGGCCAGGATGGATTCCTTTCATATCCGTATAGTCCCATGCAAACGCCTTTTTGTATTTCTGTAATAGTTGTATCAACAATTTGTTTTGTTCAGCAGTCAGGTTAGGATTGATGTTTAAACATTTTCTAGGTTCGATTTCAACGAGACTGCTGATAGTATGCGTAGTTGTTTTCAAATGTTCAATAATTGCATGATCTACCTCCTCTTCTTCTCCCAAATCTCTAATGGAGGCAACAGGGAGTGAATTACTAATAAAACCATTAATGATATCGTTTTCTGTTTCATCCTTACAGAATTGTGCTTTTCCAAGCGTGAGAAGAGGTAGGGAAAGATCAGATTCAGGTGCAAATGCATCCCACCAACGACTACTTGAATCCATATGAGGTTTTGCTGGGGAATAAAGGTTCAGGTTCTGAGTGGCCTGCCCATCTGAGATCACCATAGATTCAGACATAAATCCAATATATGCGTCTACAGTGGCCAGCCACGGCCTCCCCAAGATTAAAGGATGAACCCCTAGGTTGGATTTGGTTTGTAAAATGAGAAAGTCAGCTGGATAGATCCAGGAAGCCACAGTGATAACCACATCTTCTATCATTCCCTCGGGCTTGACACGGGACCTATCTACCAATTCAAGCACTGTGGGTGTAGGTCTAAGTCCATGAAGTCCTAGAAAGATGAAGAGGTCTTTAGTCATGACATTAATAGCTGCCCCTAGATCAATCAAAGTATTGGTTATGGGATGATTGTCAATATGGACAGTCACTGTAGGGTTCCTTGGGTCATTATATTTAGTCAACAAAGGCTGATCAATCATAAGATCGGACAATTTCCCCATGACATGGATAGTAGCAGGGTCTTTAGGTTTCCTTCGCGGTATTTTGATGCATAGATCCCTCACTGTTTTAGCATAGATAGGCACTTCTTTAAGAGCTTGTAACAACGAAATACACACATACAAATTTTGCAGCTCCTTGAAGAATTCAAATTCAGGTTGTGAGATTAGTCCAGTTTCAGTTAATCGTTGAGGGTATGGAGGATTCTGAATGCTAACAGCTGAGTCAGCTATCATAGATGTACCAGCCTTACTCGAATTGGCTGCTGTAGAAACAACAGATCCTCCCCAGCTGGCTGCTATAGATGTAACAACGGGTGCTGTATCAGCTGTTACATGTGTAACAGCTGCCTCAGAATCGTCCATATCCTTCCTAGGTGATTCACATTCTTCGGTAATAATGGGAGTATGTTTAGATCTAATTACTTTCCCTAAACGAAGCTGAACCTCGTTAAGTCCAATAGGAGTAATAAGATAAGTCTGGAGGGTAACCGGAGCATCCATGCTCTGGGCTGTCTTATTATTTGGTTTGGGGTTAGGTTGCATAGGTGATTGGGGTTAGACAGAAGGTGTAGGATTTTGAATAGAAGGCAGTTGTAACTGCTGCTGTTGTATTGGTATAGGAGGGGGTACTAGACCTTGGCCATTACTTCTCTAGTTTTGACCCCAAGGATTGGTTGTGATGGAGGATATTACATTGGTGGAGGAGATGGCCACTGGTTCCACGGTGAAGGGAATTGTGTTGAGGAAGGAGTAGGATACTGCCATGGATATTGCTAACTATTATAAACATTATTCCAAGGATAAAAAGAGGAAAAATCTGAAGGCATACCTGTAGGTCGCGGCTACCATGACCTCTTTGATCCGATGAAATAAGAAGATTGAACATCCTCGCTTGATTCTTGAAGTACCGCCTTCAGTGTGCGCAATTCAGGACACTGATTTGTAGAATGCGCTAACTCACAGATGTTTCATAGGCTGACACTATTCAGTCCACATTCTCTCTCCAAATGTTTCTTTTTGCATCGGGGACAGAATATTGCTAAGGCTGCTTTAGCTTCTGATTGTGCTTTCTTGACTTGTACCATAGTGATCTGGGCAGAGAGAGTGCTAAGAAGGTTGGTTTTAAAATCCTCAAATAAGTTCCCGATCTCTGCTCTGGTTACTCCTTTGCTCGTGGACTTCTGTATCCGGACTGAAGGATCTCGAACTGAAACTTTCCCTTTGACCTATCCTCATGAGCTACACAGGCAAAGCTTCATTATTTCATCAAACGGTTCTTGCGATATGTCTCCTTTTCCCAATATGTTCAGATGCTCCAGACAATCATCTCTTATACCTCTTAAGAATATTGGCTTTAGAATTTCCGAGTCTGTTACTGAACTTAGACCTTTGTAAATTGTAGTGAAATCGCTCCAGATAGTCTTCCAATCTTTCCTCCTCCTTCTGTGCAATTCTGAAAATCTCGTCCTTCAAATCCTTGGTTCGACAGTAATCTTGATACTTAAAGAGGAAGGCCTCTCTCATGTCATTCCAGGTTCGAATTGTGTCAACATCCAATCTTATGAACCATCTTATTGCTGCTCCTTTCAGAGTAGCAGGGAATAATTTCAGCTTCTGGGCATCTGAAGTGTAGTCATAACCTATACACAACACATCGAATTCAAACAGAAAGGTATCAGGGTAGTCAACAGCCATCCCTTGAAATGATGGTAGGGATGATAAAGGAATATTCTTCATAGGAGCCTCATCCCGTGTTACTACTATTGGGAATTCAAAAGTAACAGAGCTATCTGTTTTGACATTCTCGTCCCCCATGGCTGATTCTTCCTGATGGATGAACGGACCTCAGAGTGTACTAGAGATTGACAAATAAAAGGATCAGGCTGTTCCAGGACCAACTGTTTAACAACACTACCAGTGTCCAATTGATGATCAACTGAATGTTGTTCCTCAGGTCCCTGATGCTCCCCACTGGTCTCTCCATGTCCTTAAATTCTCAGATCCTGATCAATGATTCGCCACTGCTGTTTTGAATCTAGAGTTTTGATATCAGGAGTGGATATGCTGTTCGAAGGATGGTGAGGTCTAGACACGGAGGACACAGATGGTCCAGGCTTTGATATGGTAGCTGCTTTTTGTGGTCTTGTCTTCCTATTATCTCTATATGACGTGGACTGTTCCTTTTCTGCCCTTGAGGTCAGATCTCCAAAGAATATCTTTGTTCCCAAATTTGCACTCTTCTTTTCCTTCTTACGACTCTTCTTTCTTGTAGTCAGTAGAGTGGGGGGTGTTTGTAGATGTTGATGTTGTCCTATCGGCACACATGGGCCCTATGTGTATCAATTCATCCTATAAATGCTTTCAGGTTCTACAGCAGTGAGCCTGCCCAAGTTTGTTAGAGCGATGCGCAGGTTCTTACCTCTCGTCAGACTGCCCAATGACAGTATAGCTGAAGACACCCTAAAAAACCCAAAATTCAATTCCTAAGTGCCCTAACAAGACATTGGTGAGCCCGTGTAATGAATAAAATAATGTAAATAATGATTAATTAGTTAATTAGTAATTAGGCTGAAAGGACATGTCTGATAAGACATGACCTTTCGTGAAGAGGCACCTGCCTAGGTATATAAGCAGGCCTCGTTTGTAATTCTCAATCATCTCATTCGTCATACTATCTAATATAATATTTGTATCCTCATGGATATCTTTGTATTCCAAGTCTTCTGGAGTATTTAACTTGAGAAGGAACTTTGTTCACTTCATTTGGTATCAGAGCAATTCGAGCCTTCGGCCGCTTAACCGCTGCACAGAGCCACGCTCTTTAATCCAGGTCTTTGACCATCAACTTCGTTGCCGTCGAAGTGTTTCGCTACCAATCTTGGAGTTTCTCCATTTTCACCAGTAGGCCTTTGGCCAGAATTAAAAAATTGAAAAAAGAAAAGAAAAGAATTTTTTTGAAAAATGAAAATAAAAAGGAAGAAATATATATTTAAAAAAAGAAGAAAGAAGTCAAAGTAAATTACAAAAAGAGAAAAGGGATTAAAAAAAATAAAAAATAAAAAAAAGAATAAAAATTTAAATACAAAAAATAAAAAAATAAAAAAAGGAAAATTATACAAAATAAAAAAAAAATTACTCCAATAAAAAAATAGTTAAAAAAAGAAGAAGCATACATAACCTATACCCCAGAAAAAATAAAATAAAATAAATAATAGGAAAGAAAAAAGGGGCAGGAATCTCACGATAAGAGTCGCCAGAGAACCATTGCAAAGCCGCAGTAGTGCCCTCGACAATGGTCGTCATTAAGGTTGTAAGCACCGCCATAGTCATTTATCGGAGCCTCATAGTGTTGCACACATCGACGGACGCCCGACTATAGCAAGCTTGGTTTTTCGCTCTACCTCACCCATTCATTGCCAACCTTGTCACACTGCAGCAGCCGCCGACATTGTTGTCATTTTTTTTTGTATCAATTGGTATCGCTTCATCTTCTCAGTGGTCGGTTCCCTTGCCTCGACAGTCACATGGGTCGAATTCTTTGTCCCAACAGTCGTGGCATTAGAAGGGACGATCTGCGGATTGTATTTGTGCCATCACATTGGAAGGCAGCCTGAGCACAACCTTCCGCTACCGTCTGCTGTCGTTGTGCCGTGTCCAACCCTTGTCGTGCATACTAGTTGTTCGTGGACTGCAAACACCATTGCCTTCCACCACAGTTGCACTTAGCTCCTCTAAACCCTGTTGTTGTCCCGTCGCATACCTGACCGTCCAACTTCTTAAAACTGCAGACCCATCTCCCCTCATTCTACACCGTGTAGAAATTTCTGAATTTTAATTCTTATGCAGAAATTATTTTTGTTAATCCGGTTAAGCTCTCCTACTTATACAAGTTATCAACTGAATAAATTCAAGTTAACATCAAAGCAAAACACATAACAAATCTCTACCAAATTCAGATCTAGAATAAGCACATGCACACATAGACAAAGTGACAGTTATTTCTGGACAAATTGTCCCCGGAAAAACCCAATATGGGAAAACCGTTCTTTGGCTGTTGGAGGGCTCTATTATTAAGAATATTTCTGAATACACAACTCTGGGTTCCAGATCCGGAAAAGCCTACAAAGAAAACTTTAGATCTCCAACACTTGGCTGATCTAAGACCAACAATACTGATTGATTCACACCTTCAAATGGGATTTACAGAATTCAGCCAGATCTAGGCCTAGAAACCCTAGATATGCCCCTGAAAGACACTGTGTCAACCTATGAAGGCCTCCAAATGCTCAGCGCTGTCACTGGAAGGGACTGCGTTACCCCAGACAGGATGACGCAGTCACTACGCTGCCCCTAAGGGTCTCTACGTAACCCCTGAAGGGTTTCTTGAAAATAACGCTGTCCTTGCTGCTACTGCTGCTGCTGCTACTGCTATCTGCTGTTGCTGCCTTCCTCTGCGCTGTCTTACTTGATCTCTTCTTTGCTTCTTGTGTATTCTAGACCCCGAGATTAGATCATCCCCTTGGTCTAAATTTCCCTCTGCAACTGAAACACTTGAGAATTCTTAACAACCCCGCCCTAGAATCTCAGCTTAGCTTCAGTGCTCTACCTCTGTGTGTCTTACAAATGACCCCAAGCCTTTCCTTTATACTTTTCTCGTTGACAAATCAACGACCAAGATTAAATCTTTAATCAATGGCTAAGATTTAAAGAAAGCTTGATCTGTGTGACTTAAGACAATTTCATCACATGTTTAATTAAATTCAATTAAATTATTTAAGTTCCCTAAGTTTTAACTTAGGAAATACATTAAAATAATTAATTAATTTAAGATCTCCTAAACTAGACGAAATTTCCCAAATCCATTTCTGGGTCTTGTAGATCAGGTGAACTCTAGTCCTTCCTCAAAATTTGGGACCTAGAGCACAATTGATGCTACCCCAAATACATAAAATCTCAACACTCCCTCTTAGCTTCTTCTTTGATCGTCTGACCAAACTGCAAGTTTCCTTTGGCAAGAAACTCTCTGAGAAGCTGATCTCTTCCCAAACTTTGTCACTTGTGCTAAGGTTAAAAATCTGAAAACTTCAGAAGTTTAACCCCACTAGGTCTTCGGAATTTCTGCAGACTTTTTCTGGAACTGACAGATTCAGATCTGAATCGCACTGGCTGGCTTCAGACCTAACCAGCACTGTTTCTAAGTTGTTTCTGTGGAGTAATTGCGTGGGCTTGCTAGGACACAGCGCTAGACAGTGTCACCCTTCCCTCTGCGTGAATCTCCTCCTGAAAACTACACTGTCCTTTCAGATCTGCTTTTCTGTTGCCTTTCCAGCTGCTTTCTGCAGCTAGATCCTTCAGATTCTTTCTGAAATTGCTCTGATACCATGTAGAAATTTATGAATCTTAATTTTTATGCAGAAATTATTTATGTTAATCCGGTTAAGCTTTTCCTACTTATACAAGTTATCAACTGAATAAATTCAAGTTAACACCAAAGCAAAACACATAACAAATCTCTACCAATTCAGATCTAGAATAAGCACATGCACACATAGACAAAGTGACAGTTATTTCTGGACAAACTGTCCCCGGAAAAACCCAATGTGGTAAAACCGGTCTCTGGCTGCTGGAGGGCTCTATTATTAAGAATATTTCTGAATACACAACTCTGGGTTCCAGATCCAGAAAGGCCTATAGAGAAAAATCTAGATCTGCAGCACCTGGCTGATCTAAGACCAACAATACTGACTGATCCACACCCTCAAACGAGATTTACAAAACTCAGCCAGATATAGGCCTAGAAACCCCAGATCTTCCCCTGAAAGACACTGCATCAGCCTCTGAAGGCCTCCAAATGCTTAGCGCTGTCACTGGAAAGGACTGCGTTACCCCAGACTGGGTGATGCAGTCACTACGCTGCCCCTAAGGGTCTCTACGTAACCCCTGAAGGGTTTCCTAAAAATCACGCTATCCTTCTTGCTGCTGCCGTCTGTTGCTGCTGCTGCTGCTGCTACTGCCGTCTGCTGCAGCTACCGTTTACTGCTGCTGCTGCTGCCTTCCTCTGTGCTGTCTTTCCAGATCTCTTCTCTGCTTCTTGTGTATTCTAGAACTCGGGATCAAATCATCCCCTTGGTCTGAATTCCCCTCTCTGCAACTGAAACACTTGAGAATTCTTAGCAACCCCGCTCTAGAATCACATCGTAGCTTTAGTGCTCTGCCTCTGTGTGTCTTATAAATGACCCCAAGCCTTTCCTTTATACTTTTCTCGTTGACAAATCAATGACCAAGTTGAAATCTTTAATCAATGGCTAAGATTAAAAGAAAGCTTGATCTGTGCAGTTAAGACAATTTCATCACATGTTTAATTAAATTAAATTAAATTATTTAAGTTCCCTAAGTTTTAACTTCGGAAATACATTAAAATAATTAATTAATTTAATATCTCCTAAACTAGATGAAATTTCCCAAATCCATTCTGGGTCTTATAGATCAGGTGAACTATAGTTATTCCTCAAAATTTGGGACCTAGAGCACAACTGATGCTACCCCAAATACATAAAATCTCAACACACCACTCCACCACCTTCGAACCTGCCATCTTGAGCTACATCCTAGCCATCGCACCAGATCTGCCCTTCTAACCGCCTCTATTCGCCATCAGCGTGTCGTTTGATTATACTATCACACACAAAATTGTAGTCCATAACGCCTTATTTTTTCATTGCCCGTCTAACAATTATATCTGTTGGGCTATTGTCACCGACTCCTTGTGTGTATGTACTCCACTACTATCTAATTGACTCATCTAAAAATCACGATGTTACAAGAAATCACCTTTTAAAAACAAGAAATCTCCTTTTAAAATTACGACACTCTAAACAATCTCAAAAACGATTTTCGATATCTAAGGTTCATAAATCTATTCTTGAAATAAATAAAAATTACTTTATATATATTTATATATATTAACAGGGGATTTTTGAAAGTTAAAGGAAAGTAAATATGTATATATATAAAAGTTCAAGTTGATTAAAATAAGTTCATTGAAGTTTTCAAATTCCAACTAAAAAAGGGGAATTATGAAGCGCATATAATCTGACAAGGATTCAAAGCATATTATTTAGAAAAAAATATTTAATATTCAACAAACAAAATGGAATCAATCTTTGATGAAACGGAAATTGAATGCAAATCGGAAATGAAAGAGGGAAGATTTCCTAAAAATTATAGTATATGTGTCTATTCGCTAATTTAAATCAAAGGGTCACTTGCGGGAAAGGAAGTTCTCATATCTATTGATCTTACTCAAAAGAATAATTATGTTAGTACTGAATGTGCTAACCAATTAGTGATCCCTGAATCAAATATAACTGAAACAAATTCATTTCATGCAAATGACAAACAATACGATATAGGGAATTTACACCTAAATATTGGGGAGTATTCCTTTGTCTCGCAATTCATCGTTAAAACCTTATTTTGCAATGATAGTGATATAGTTTTGGGTTCGCTTTGGATGGAATCACTAGGTCATTCATCCTTAATATAAAAAATAAGTTTTTGACATTCTCCTACAAAAAGAAGAAAATAACGCTGCAGGACGTTAACTTGAAGCCAAATTTCGTAATGCTTGAAGACGTACAAGGAATTTCAAAAGTAATTTTCCAAGAAGGTAAAAAGGTGATACAAAATATGCAAAAGGAAATTGACAAAATCACCACTAACAAGAATGAAGAGGTTGCTCGCCTTAAGGACCACAACGAAAAATTACTAACGCAAATCAAGAAGCTGAAGAAGGATAAGAAGTCATTAGAAAACAGGGTACAACAATTTGTCGAAAAGGAATCATCGAAACCTTAAAATATAGAAATTCAAGTTGAAGAAAAAAAACGAACATTGATCCAGTAAATGTCACAATTCAAGAAGAAGGCAAGCAAGTTGCAAAAGATACAAACTAAGGTGTTGCAGTTCAGACGAGGAACATTCTAAGTGAAGGTTCTGTAACCAACTCAATAACATCCTCGCCAGAAGAAAACCAAAGAAGTCAACCCAAAAAAATTCCCTATCGACATCCAAATCACGGAAGCAACCAACTCGACTGAGCTATGTATTTGGAACAGAAACAAGCTGATATTCTAAAAAATACTAATGTTGGTGCAATCCGCTCATGTGATAACATGTCGTCACAAGTTGCCAGTCATCGTAAGATTCCACAGAAGATTGATTTAGGATGGTTTGATCCCTTCTCAGTGCGACAATTTTGTTTGTCACTTAGAGGATCATATCAACTTGTATCGACAAGGATGACTACCCCGAGACGAGAAGATGTTTGTAGCAGGAACAAAAATCGAGGCCTTTCATCAACAAGCTTTGAGGACAAAGCTTTTTGAGGAGGAAGACAATGTAATGAATAAAATAATGTAAATAATGATTAATTAGTTAATTAGTAATTAGGCAGAAAGGGCATGTCTGATAAGACATGAACTTTCGTGAAGAGGCACCTGCCTAGGTATATAAGCAGGCCTCATCTGTAATTCTCAATCATCTCATTCATCATACTATCTAATATAATATTTGTATCCTTATGGATATCTTTGTATTCCAAGTCTTCTGGAGTATTTAACTTGAGAAGGAACTTTGTTCACTTCAGCCAGCTCAAGTTTGTTAGAGCGCTGCGCAGGTTCTTACCTCTCGTCTTATTGCTTGACAATTGTGTCATTGGAGACACTCTAAAAACAACACATAAATTGCACTTCTAAGAAACAACTCTGATTGATTGGATTGTCACTGCCATGCCTGGCAACTGTGTCAAAATGTTGGGCTGTATTAATCACTGTCAAATGACTAAACAATACACATTAATTATCAATCCAGGGACATCTTTTTATTCCAATGATAGTTGCACTGTCTGTGGCGATACACCCAACCAGAAGCAATTCCAAAGAAAAGAAATCGTCGCTGAAGTAAACGCTGGAAGTAAATCACTCATGTAGAAATAAAAGGATCTACAAGACTGGAATCACATTTCAATTAATCTGTTCTAGCACGCCACACAACAAGTATCCAACTGGTATCTCTAATATCACATGTGTAACAGCATACAAAGTATTGAAATTGAAGCGGATATATTCATAGCTGAACATCAACAACAACACTCTACTGATACATAAACTGAAATACAAATACATACATACAACTACTTTAATCACTGCAATCCCTGCTAAGAAGGAGGACCCTTCCTCCCTAGCAGGGCACAGGTAGAGGAAGAACTTTAACGGAAACTAAATCGAATAACACATGTAGCAACAATAACTGGATAATTTGTATTAATCTGAACACAATTACAGAGCCAAAATAATGCTGTTCTCCGCTAACCTTTCGACCTCTAGGGCCGAGAAATATATAGTGGTTACATCTCAGAAAATCAAGGGATAGATTTGTCATGAGAATCTCATGATTCTCATGCTGATCGAAATAGAACTCATATAGTTATATCCACTTCCTAATAAAGTTCTAACTAGAAAATTATAGATTACAATCAAAACCGCCCTTAGGCTGTTATCCAAAAATACAATGCTAAACAACTTCTACAGCTATCATAATAGAACCACAACTGTAGTGTAACAGCTAAAGGACAGGTTAGCAACAGGTGTTGACGAGATCCAGTCAGCAGTACAACTGTATCAGCAGTTCGCCAGCGGGTCTGTAACAGCAGAGTGTAACAGCAGTTCGCCGACGGGTCTATAACAGCAAGGTGTAACAACATTGCTTCACTGTAACAACACCCCCTTAACTGCTCCTGTGGACCTCGTGCTCGAGATCTTTGGTGCCATAAATGACATCTGGAAAGACAACACAAAGACCATAGATCTTCTCCAAACATTCATTGTCAGTTAGTCATAAAAAGGCACGATATATCATAGTAACTGATGAATTGGCAGAGTAATAAAAGCAAGGTGAAACAACACAAGTTAGGATAGAAAGGTAGGAAAAAGAGACAAAGATACTCCCATTGGTTATAGTTATGAGGCAAAATAGGGAAAACAAGTGTAGGAAAATTGTACAAAAATGGCACCCAACACTAGGTAGCTTGATCCCCATCAAAATAATCTCAACTGTTGATAAGAATTTGATCATATTTTAATCTCTGTTGTCGAAAATATTTATTTTAAGGAAAATTTCAAATATCACTTCAAACCTCTTTTTTATTAATCCAAAAATTAATTTTTTGAATTAGTTTCCTCAAAAATATGACTTTGACTTAACCACCAAGGTCCAAGGGCTTAATTTCTTTTAAAATATCAATTTTTGCCTTGTTGGGGGATCTCCAAAATTTGACTTTTCTTTGACCTACAAATTTTTTGATTATTTTCCACTTGGAGAAATTTTGATTTCTCTATAATTGTTTTTGACTCTAAATTAATTAATTTTATGGCTTAGGATTTAATTTTAATTTAGCCAGAAAAATTAATTAACTGACACAAGAGGGAATTAATTTTTTTTCCACCCAAAAATACTTTAGCCATGGTGTCTAAATATGAGGGACCACACACTAAAATATTTTTTACATTAGATATTACAAATAATTCAACCCTCAAAGGGGGAATACACCTTTACATATAGACTCTCAATATAATTACCCAATTCTGTGTCACAATATGATCTAGTATAGACCAATTGATGTGTAATAAAATAATTTAGTCAAATAGCTTAAATTATTCCCAAATTACTTTTACAAAGATTCGATATAACTCTAGGACTCTCCTAAGACCTTGTCAATGAATTCCAACCTAGCTTTGTGGTTTAAGCTAGAAGAAAAACTCTGCTGATTATCCGTGTTTAAAAACACACCCGATTCAGGGAGGTTAAAAAACTTGGATAAAATTCGTCGCCAAAATCAAAGACTTACCTAGATGTTGTTACATAAATATATGGTCATACTGGCATCATTTACAATATAACTTGCAGAAATTAGGTTTATACAATGATACAATGTGGCTGGCTGATGATTCTGATCTTCGAAAAATTTTGTACACTGATTCTTTGGACTTGTGGCAAAATGGGTACAAGAAGTTGTAAATTTGGACTTCAGATATCGATGACTGAGTCTGGCTCGTCACTCTTTACTGTTTTGGAGTACTTTAAATTTACTTTTTCAGACTGATGGGAATTATTTTCTGGATTGTCCATGTAGAGTAAGTCATTAATCTATGATTCATGTCCATGTGTATGAGTCGAAACTGACCAATTTATCATGATTTTAAATAGCCCACTTAGCAGTCATTACATTGGGTTATGCTCTCAGGGGTGAAGAAGTGGGATGGAAACTATTGAAATGAAGCACATTGCATCCCTTATTTTTCTGTTATTATTTGCTGTATTTTTGACTCGTGTTGACCTAGTTTAGGCATTAGCAGACATTAGTATAAGTTCTCTCTTTCTTTCTTTCTTTCATGAATGCATAAAGGAAGTTGGTGGAGAAAGAGAATAAGAGATCTATATCATGGATAGTGACTTTGTTAAGCTAGGATCAGCAGTATCTTCCCCTGGTTAACTGTGTTACTGTTGAATGTATTTTTCAATAATTACAGTTTTTCAGTGATAAACTTTATTTCTTTTCTATCTTATATTGTATCTACCACCATAAACCATCCTATGCGTCATTACATGGGAGGAAATTCCGAATTTTTTACGAATTGATGGGATTTTAAAAAATAGCTCCATTTTCATGGTGAACTAGTTGTATCCTGTGATTTGACAAACCAGGAATTCGATTTATGGAAGAGCACTTTACCCAAGGAGCAGCAGGATTCTGCTGTTGGTTATTTCACTGTAATTCGAAGGCCAAAAGACTCATTTTTTAATTATATGCCATCACATATGGAGTTATCAACAGTAAATCAGCTCTGCGACGTCAAGTCTTTCAATGCCCAAAATCTTTTGATTGTGCCGTACTCAATAGAGTATGAAAGTTATTTGAAAGATGCAGCTGGATTGTTACATAAAGCTGGAAATGTTGCCGACACACCAAGGTATGGGGTGCTTTTTATACTTGCATAATATTCACTTTTTCTGTGTAATGAACTATATCTTGTGATATGATCGGATGAATGGGAATGCATTGTTTTCTGCTTACAGTTTGAAGAGGTTGCTGAAAGCTAAGGGTGATGCATTCCTTTCAAATGACTACTATGAGTCAGATATAGCGTGGATGGAACTGGTGAGCATAACTTTTTTCATGTATGAATCGATTTGTTCAAGGTTTGAAAGAAGGCTCCATCGAAATATGTTTGCTCCACTTTATTTCTGTTTATTATTTAGACAATTTTTATCGTTTGATAATATATATTTGAAGCAATTTATAATATCTTTTAATACACATGCGCAGCTTAAGTATTGAAAACTTATTTTATCAGGTCTTTACTGAATGGGAACCATAAAAAAATGCTTATAACAAGCTAATCTATCTTCTTCAGAGTGTGCCAAGTTATGCCTGTAGTTGCACAAGTTGCTTCACTGGAATTTTCATTCGTTTGAAGCCACTCAGGCAAAAGAAAACGGTTGGATCTTAATGTGAAATAGCAATTTTGATAGTTTGACTTATTGGCTTTCTACTAAATTCGTAGAAAGATTAAAATACCTTGGATGTATCTTACTGCATTTACTCATTGATGTAAGATTCCTGCATGGAATGCCCAAATTTTTTGCCACTAAAATCTGTGAGTTTCACTGAGTTTGTCATTGATGAGTTTTGTCAAACAGTGTAGGAGCATATGGCTGCAGGTTCATTTATCTTTAATTTAATTTCAAATGCTTAAGCACAGTGCTGGTAAAACACCCCCAGACTTTCCCAAATAGCAAGATATACTCCAAATTAAACTCAGCAAGGAATACATCAACCAATGTGCACCACACAATAGCAAAATGGGCATTTTATACCATTAAAATCAACTCAGAATTACAGAGTGATACACCATTAATTAATGGACTGATAAGGTAGATGATACAACATGATAAAGCAAATAACCTGATTATATCTCTGAGATAAGATGACAGTTGCCCCTTCCAGCAACAATGATGACACTACTCTGCCACTAGCTTTGATATTTAAATTTTACACCCAGCAATTACCCAGCAATTGATATAACACTAACTCTGCTCCCACCAAGTTGCACACAACCTAGAATGGTGACTGATATAGGTAAGTCACATTCAGCCCTTTGGTATGGACGTTACTGTTGGAAATTGGAACTAGTTCCGGTCTTCATAATGGTGATGATGTCGTGACGTGATGTAATCATTGTACTTGTCAAAAGAAAAGAAAAGAAAATATTTATTTTGTAAAAGAAAAATCATTTATTGTAAATGGGTTTGGTCCTAAGTTCAAGCACCCATTGAGTGCTATAGGGTTTTAGTGCAAAGTCAAAGTCAAGGTCATGATGAAGAGAACCTTTGAGGGCTCATGTATCAACGTAAAAGAAATTTATTTTATGTAAAATTCATGTCTAGAAACCTCCAAGGATCAGGTCAGTTATCCATGAAAGTCGGCCTAGATGAGGCCCTTGCACCCACATGAAATGCTATATAAAGATGAGCCTTCGTCCTCCACATGACACAGATGAGGAGTTCGTTTTCTCTGAAGTGATCTGAGGCAGAAATAATGGTGCGTAGAAAAAGAAGGCAGCTAGCATAGAAGGGTTTCTTTCTCTTGGACAAATTTCTCTCATGTGTGCTCGCACATGCGAGTTCCTCAGATCTGAAGGCAGAGAATTCTTTTTTTGGTGGCTGACCTGATCCTTGGTTTGGTGAGTTGGCCTTGATTAGCGGTCTTGGAAGTCTTCATTGAAATTCTATAAGTTCTCTGGGTTTTCCCCATTTGGAGGGGTTTTTCCCTGGCTTGGAGCCTATCTTTGGTGTTCTCTTGTTGTTTTGTGATCTTTTATGTTTGGCATTTATTTGATGATGAAAATAAGACAAGACTGATGATAATGAAGTAATATGTCACAATTAAATGTCAATGTTTAAGAGAAATCATGTAATTAACTTACCCTAATGAAAGCCCTAGATTTTTCAATATGGTATCAAAGCTTGGTTCGTTGACTTAAGGGAATATAGAGGGTCATATCATGGCTTCAAGTTGTCAAATAAGAGAAAAGAGAAAAGGGTTTTGAGAGCATTTAATCTCTGTTTCAAGGGACTGAATAGGCAAGGAAGCAACACTTTCAATACCGAATTCATTGAAGAAGAGATCGAAGTCCTGAGCACATTTGTTAGCCCTATCCACAGAAATAAGACCGCAGGCTTCACAAGGAAGAGCGAGGCTCTGTTCTCTAGGTCCGAAGGGCTAAAATCCTGGAAACTTTATTTAAGGTCTGAAATTATTATTATGAATATCTGTGTAACCTCAGATCTGAAATTGTTCTGAGTACTTAGTCATGATTCTTTTGAGCCAACGGAGAGTCTAGATCTCAAATATCATTGAAACTGCTTTGATAAAATGAACTGAGACTCCTTTTGAAAGGTTCTGGGCATATGTGTATATAGTAGGGGGCCTAACGTAAAGCTACAATCATCATACTTAGGCGTAAAGTACAAGGCTACAGTCACATTGTAAAAGGAGCCAAGACTCCTACGATATCTCTGGGAATTAGCAGAGTGTGACAAGCTTAGATATTGAAAGAATCTGAAGATTGAATTATTTGAGGCTTGTCATCCATAGAAGAAGAATCGAAGTATTGTATGCCTCAGTCATCCTTGAAAAATATCACAGTAGTCTTGTACATGTTTTCTTCAGTAGTATAAGAGACCAAGAATTGAAGTTAGAACGTAGTTTTGTAATCTATGTATATAGTACGCGAGCTTGAACATCAGGCAAGGAGCTGACATGTGGAGATCTTCCCAGTAAACATAAGGAAGCCGACCATGAAGGAATCTTTGTGATTTAAGGAGACTCTAGCCTCAGACATCAAAGATAAAATTATTTAAGCTTGTTGTTGTATAAGCTTTCTTGTAATTAGAAGCAGCCCTGAGTAAGAAAGGAGACAGTCCTATGTATTGTTACATAAATGAAGATGAGTACTTCTTTACATCGTTCTGAGCACATTCATATTTAGACAGTGACAAAAACTTCATCATTGTTTGTCAAGGGTATGCATTTTTTTGGAAATCTTGCATCTTGAGCTACACTTTTTGATCGGTATATATCAATGCCTTTGGAAACTCTTTGTGTCTCAGTCTCCTCCCTGTAAGTCCAAATTCTGAGCAACATCCAGTATATATCAGTGTTTCAAAGTTCCCTAACCAGAGGGTCAATGTCTCCAACAAGTGAGTTCTGTCTATCTATTGCAGTAAAAGCTTGAGAAATTTCAATCTTGAAGGCAGAGGAGAAGGTATTGCATTGTAAGCAGCATCAGAGGAAAACATTGTGATCTTCCATCAGTGAGAAGAAAGGAATTCAGTCTATATTGGATGAGGCAGTCTACTACAGTGAAGGCCAAAAAGGTTGCTAGCAGCTAGAAGAGCATGGCATCCAATGACAGACCCTATAGCAGCCTCCATGTTCATAAAATACAGAGATACGTAATTATGAAGTATGTATGGTATATTTATCAAGGGTTTATCAAGAAATGGCTTAGGGTTAATTGCTTATTTGGTTCTATGGTTTGTAGTGGTTTTAATATCTAAGATTGTAAACCCTAGATGGTTCATGAGAAACCCTAGTGATGAGAAATTCTAATCCTAAGTTACTTGTTCCCTATGTGTTGATCTCTAGGGTTTGTAAGTAGTCTAGGGCATATAATAAACCCTAGTGCAAAATGAAGAGGAGGATAATCTGATTTTTCTGAGATCTAGGGTTTGTACTTAGAAACCCTAGAATTCATTCATTGCTGCATGAAAACCCTAGATTGACAATTTGACTTCATGCTTTTGGTGTCGTATACTTTGCTTGGTTGTATTTGTCAATGAGTATTGTAGGTACAACATGAAGAAAGCAAAGTAAGAAGTATGGCTAAGTAAAGCAGATTCTTTGGTTTGACAAGCATGATGGAAGATTGGAACTGTATGAACCCTGAAGACGGTAATCAAGTTGTACCCTTGATGTATTGTTGCCTAGCTGAGAAGGTCTTCATGAGGAACTAATTAATGAAAGGAAAGGATTAATAGTCGCTTACAAAAAGGATTCGTTGAACATAAACCAAATGCATGTTATAGCAATCATCTAGTTGGTATGAAGGCCACGCTACAAAAGGATCACTCAAGGATCCTCCTTGGTGATGTCATGGAGTGATTTCTTCGTCTTGAGAAGAATGACCATGATAGTATCACGGTTATTGTTTACTTTGTCTATCTTGAATCAAGGCTTCTTAGGAAGCTTGCTGGTACAATTGTAGCATGTTGAAATCTCATCTTGAAGGTGAGGAACAATTTGTAGAAGTCTAGATGAACGACTGACATAATGCATGAATTGGGATTCGTCTATTAGATCATGTCTCCAGTTTGCAGGAAAAGCAGGTTGCAGGATCTTTACTTGGCTTCATTGATATGTTTTGAACTCTTCCGAATGAAGAAATGATGCTAGTAGAAGACCATCCGATATGATTTCGTGAAAAGTTCTGCTGAAGATGATTGAAGGAAAGCCATAATATTGATAAGGACATGTGACTCTGATAGTTTATTATGATTTTGCACGATCCTGATTCATTTAAGAAAGAACATGTAACATATATGACATGATGATGACTCAATTCCATGAGTTGGATAGATGACTTTGGCACTTGGTCCAAAGTAGCTGATATACTCCACGATGGTAGATGTGGTAGCAGGATGCAGATGACTCGATAACCATGTCTTGGTGGATTACTTTTTGGATGTTCAGAGGGAGCCATGTTCGAGCTCTATGGTGATTGGTTCGTGAAGATGCCACTGATGTAGGTTGATAATATGGAAACTGATGGTATACCCTGTCTTGATGATGATGTTGTATTTAAAGAGGGCTCTGGAAGGTTAAAGCTCGCACGTGTGATGATGATAGAGCCTTGAGAGCTACTGTCATGATCTTGAAGATCATAGTAGCTGATGATGGATAGTTCTCCCTAGATGAGAGGTAGCTCTTCCCTTGTTAAGAAGGAGTGATAGATAGGGTTCTCTGCTTCATGTGTCATGCACTAGACCAAGACTAGCAACCGTTAGTCTTAGTGAAGGCCATGAGGAGAGAATGGCGTCCGAAAGATTTTGTAAGCATCTGAGACATATACTCCTTGAATATTTGGAATCCAAGATAGGAAGTAGTCTGGTGATCGACACTCTTTGAGGATCTGACATGGTATCCAAGACAAGAGTGGTCGAAGAGGACCAATATTCTTTGAGGATTGGGAATCCAAGACAAGAATAATCCTAAAGGGACATACTCGTTGAACATCGGTGTGGGGTATGTGCCTTGAGAGGTAGTGTGGTGTCCCACGTAAAGTCTCCCAGCATTGTGCTTTGATCTATTGAGAGATAGAGCTTGTTAGTCAAGGCCTTGCTATGTTGATAATGCTGGTTGTATATTGATTATAATGTTGATGCTTAAGATGGCTTACCAATCTGACTCTTATGAGAACTTTTCAATGGAAGTACTGTCCTTGTACCTGTGATCAATTATGAATACCTTCCTAGTTAAGAGGAAGTGATGGAAGTTGTAACTAGTTTTGGTCTTCATAATTGTGATGATGTGATGACTTGATGTATCATGTAATCATTGTACTTGTCAAAAGAAAAGAAAAAGAAAATATTTATTTTGTAAAAGAAAAATCATTTATTGTAAATGGGTTTCTTGCCCTTGGGTTTGGTCCTAAGTTATAGCACTAATTGATTGCTATAGGGTTTTAGTTTAGAGTCAAAGTCAAGGTCATGATGAAGAGAACACTTGAGGGCTCATGTATCATTGTAAAAGAAATTTATTTTATGTAAAAGTCACGTGTAAAAAATTAAAACCTCCAAGGATCAGGTCGGCTAGCCATGAAAGTCGGCCTAGATGAGGCTCTTTCACCCACATGAAATGCTATATAAAGAGGAGCCTTCGTCCTCCACATGACACATATAAGGAGTTCGTTTTCTCTTAAGTGATTTGAGGAAGAAATAGACGTGCGTAGAAAAATAAGGCAACTAGCGAAGAAGGGTTTCTTTCTCTTGGATGAATTTCTCTCATGCCTGCTCACACGTGCAATTTCCTCAGATATGAAGGTGGAGAATGTTTTTATTGGTGGCTCAACCTATCCTTGGTTTGGTGAGTTGGTGTTGATTAATGTTCTTGGAAGTCTTCATTGAAATTCTATAAGAAGAAGTTCTCTAGGTTTTCCCCATTTGGAGGGGTTTTTCCTTGGCTTGGAGCCTATCTATGGTGCTCTCTTGTTGTTTTATGATCTTCCATGTTTGGCATTTATTTGATGATGAAAAGACCAAAATAATGATGATAATGAAGTAATAATATGTCGCAAATAAATGTCACTGTTTAAGAGAAATCATGTAATTAACTTACCCTAATGAAAGCCTCATATTTGTCAACAGGTACATCCCGCAGATACGCACTCTAGCCTAGAATGCAATGGTCACAACAAAAGATAACTCTTTCTGTTCCTCAGGACAACATTTGTCTTTCTTTCCCACGTAATCTTTGGCTGCACGCAACCCCAATAGCATAAGGAACACAACCAGTGAAGAGGGGAAGGAACATGGCCCAAGTATGCTCAAAACTCGTCCCCACTAATTGTTGATTTTATAGCATCTGGAAGTGTTCCAAGTCTCAAATTTGGTGGAGAGGCTTGGACAAACATTATCCAGAGAACCCAGAAATCGTTTATGGAAATTCCACTCAGATCTTGCTTTATTAAAATAATTAATTATTTTAATGTGGACCTAAGTCTAAACTTAGGGAAATTAAATAATTAAAGGGTATTAATAAGGATAGTGTGAATCTTCTAGAAAACGAAGATCAATGTGAAAATTTCTGAATCTTTACACTTTATGCAGAATTATTTACTTTTAATCTGGTTATGCTGCTCCTACTTAGATAAGTTATTCACTGAATAAATTCAAGTTAAAATTCAAGCAAAACGCATAATAGATCTTCACCAATTCAGATCTAGAACAAGTTCATGCACACATTGACAAAGTGACAGTTCTTTCTGGACAAATAGTCCTCGGAAAAACCCAATGCGGGAAAATCGCTCTTCTCGCTGCTGGAGGGTTTTATTATTAAGAATTTTCTGACTACAACAAGCTCGGGTTCTAGATCTGGAAAACCTGACAGAGAAATAATAGATCTACATCTCACTGGTTGATGTAAGGCCAAAATAATGACTGATCCACACCCTCAAACAGGATTTACAAGACTCAGCAAAAATTCGGGCCTAGAAACCCCAGCGCTGCTCCGAAAAGCTTTTGCGTCAGCCTTTGAAGCCTCTGCGTCCCTCCGCGCTGCTCCGGAAAGGGCTGCGTTACCCCAGACAGGGTGACACAGTCCTTATGCTGCCCCTTAGGGTCTCTGTGTAACCCCTGAGGACTTCCTGCAGAAAATCAGGCTGTCCTTGAGGGACTGTGCAGCACCTGCGTAGCACATTTGCTGCCCTTCCTGCTGTTGCTCTCCTGCTTCTTTGTGCTGCCTCTCTGAGCTGAACTCTGCCTCTTGCTGATTCTAGACCTTGGGATCAGATCATCCCTTTGGCCTAAATTCCCCTCTCTGCAGTTGAAACACTTTTGAGAATTCTTAGCAAACCCGCCCTAGAATCTCAGCTTAGCTTCAGTGCTCTTCCTCTGTGTGTTTTTACAAATGACCCCAAGCCTTTCCTTTATACTTTTCTCGTTGGGAAACCAACGACCATGATCAGATCTTGAATCAATGGCTAAGATGAAAAGAAAGTTTGATCCATGTGACTTAAGACAATTTCATCACATGTTTAATTAAATTCACTTTAATTATTTAAGTTCCCTAAGTTTTAACTTAGGAAATACATTAAAATAATTAATTAATTTAATATCTCCTAAACCAGATGAAATTTCCCAAATCAATTTCTGGGTCTTGTAGATCAAGTGTACTATAGTCCCTCCACAAAATTTGGGAGCTAGAGCACAACTGATGCTACCCCAAATACCAAAAATCTCAACACTCCCTCTTAGCATTAAGGGTGTGCTCTAGCAATACATCACACTATGCATTACAAGACTTTGAGTACTGGTTCTGTGCTGCTAATGCATTGCCTGCTGCCACTCAACTTTGCACTCCTGCTGCCATTTTGTACTGCTGCCCATGACTCTGCCACTGCCACTGCAACCTCTGTACTACACCTCCCTCTCAATATGCTGCATCTGTGCTGCTCATAGCACTTCCACTATTGATTTGCTGCACTGCAACTTCAGTTGTTGAGAGAAACAACAGAATCTCCTGCCCAATCTTTGATAGACAAGTCAGATGGGCTGCATCGTCATCACTGAAGCTCCATAGGCTACAGATTTGTGCTGGCATCTGAAGGACGATGCACAGCTACAGCTCTGCACTGCGTAAGCAGCCTCCCTCTGCACTACTGAAGTCACATCAACCCCTTGTGATCAAATCTCTCACGCTTGTAATATTCCCTTTTTTAGTATCACCCATGACAGGGCTAGGAGGGACTTCCAGAGTTAGGAGCAGACAGGTCACAGGTACAGATTGGTGCTATTAGTGGGCTCAAGAGCTTTTCGGAGGAGTTTTGAGGAGTTTTCATGGTGTCCAGAGGCATTCGCTTGATATACTCCATCATCCGAGTGGTTTGGCTTTCGTTACGATGCATTCCGATAACTTTCGGAAATTTGAGTTATTTCTGGGCTTAACTCAGCTGATTACACTCAAGGTGGTATTCCGGGAGGAATACATGATGGAACACCTTAGTGTAATAGCTCATTGGAACCAGGATGAGGATACCTACATGGTGGGACAGTTAGACACAGATTTCAGTGACCGGAGGAGGCGTGGTAGCCGATTTACCCTTTTCTGCATTAAAAAGGAATATTTTAATAAAAGGGAACAGTGCTCCATGAATAAAATAATAATAAAATAATGCTCTAGAAGGCTCCAAGAGATCTATAAAAGAAAGGGAGGAGGCCATTGGGATATATCTTTGGAGTAGATCATTTTCTTGTGTATGAGAGGTTTGAGAACGTGGTTCTCTACTTCAACCGTAGCCCCAGGACGGAAACCCTCGGGTGATTTGTGAGTATTGGACGGAAACCCAATACCCTTGAGGAGGTTTCACTCAGAGATCTCACAGTGCTTCAGTGGAGTTTGGAGAGGTCAGTTTTGCTGTAGCCGATTTGCAACAGTCACCTTGCTGAGCCATCTACATCATTGCCAGCGTCATTCATCAGTTGGGCCAGAGATCTTTCTGGGTTTTCTCCGCTTGCTTGGCAAGCTCAGGTTCCGCTGTTCCTTTATGTTGATGTACTTTTTATCATGGATTAATAAAATGGCTCAGTGATTTTATCAGCATCCATTGTGTTCTATCAGTGGATGTGTGTATATTTCGATTTATTTTGCTGCTTAAGTTTATTTATGCAATTTTAGATAAAATATCCCATTTGGGATATTACAGTGGTATTAGAGCCTTGGTCTTGCCTCAGCTTACGGATTTTTCTCAGTTTCCAGTTACAGTGGTTATTAAGAGTTTTGCTAGAGGATGTTCGAGGGGTTGAATATTTGGTGCCAATTTTTTTTTTTTTTTTCTCAGCCAATGTTATGTATATTTTATTATTTATTAATTAGATTTAGTTATCTTAGGTTATTAACTGAAAAGGCATGATCAAAGATCATGCCTCTTCGCCAAGGGACACCTTGAGGCTATATTTAAAGCCTAGGCGATCCCTCATTGTAATCATCTCTTATCTTCATCATTAATAATATATATTTATCAAGTTTGCCAGAGTTTTTACACTCCATTGGTATCGGAGCCATCGCTCTTCTGGATCTGTGTGATCATCAGGCTAAAGAATTCAAAGGAAATTTCAGAATTTTTTTACCAATTTTCTGTAGATTTTTTTTCTGCCATCACTCTCATGAACTAAAATTTGGACGGATAGTGAAGTAAGGTCCGCTAGTCATACTTACGAAAAACATAGTCTGTTAATGGTTATAAAAGCAAGTCGTCGTCTGACCAGAAGCGGAAATAACGTGAGAATCCAGAATCATCTGACCAGAATAAGGAAATAACACAAGTCGTCGTCTGACCAGAAGCGGAAATAACATGAGAATCCAGAATCGTCGGCCACAGACAAATGCTACAAGTCGTCATTGAGTCAGAAAAATCACGAAACGAATCGAAGCGACTTTCCTCTGAAACATCGGAACCTCATTCGGGCAGAAAAAAAAAAAAACCCTACACGATGACGAAGAGAAAGGGTCATTAAGCATGGATAAAAGATCAGAAAAAGGTGTTTAACCAACTTCGTGTAGTAGGAGGAACCAGACTGTAAAGTTCATTCAGGTTACTCATCTTCACTGGCCGAAAAACAATTTTTTCAAAACTACATAATAAAAATTAAAGGCAGGTTATTAATTGTCATATTATGAAACAATAAATATATATAAAAATCAGTTTGTATTTGTGACACACACATTATTAAAATCAAAATCGATTTATTTGACACGGGCACATTGTCACGGAACAATTTTTTTTTAATTATATAAAATATATAATATATAATTCAAATTGATAATTATATATATATATTATAATTATATAATTTATTTATATATATATTATAATTTTCATATAATAATTATATAATTAGATTATATATATTATATAATTTTTAATTAAAAATTATATATATATAATAATTATATAGTTTTAAAAAAAATTATTATTAATTAATTAATTAATTAATTCAAAAAAAAAAAAAAATTAATTAATTAAATATTAATTAATTAATTTTAAAGAAAAAGAGGAGAGAAACTGGCAGAAAGATATTCCCCACCTCATACACGCTCGATGTCTTCGTCAATGTCGATGGCGGAATTCCAGAAGAAATTGGGAGATCTTGAGAAACAAATCAATAATAATTCTGAAGAATTCGGGAAACAATTAGTCAATCTTGAAGGTTCAGTTGCAGGGCACTCAAACCACATCAAAAAGATTCATGATACAACAAATCGAATAGAAAGACAAATGTGGCTAAAGCATCACGAGGCCACAGAAAAGCTTAACGAAGCAATGAACAAGATGACAGAGCATAGCGAAGTAATGAACAATATGACAGTACTCTTCAATAAGCTAAATGATAAAATAGATAAGTTAAGTCAGACACAATCCCCAACATCTCCGAACAGGGAACCAAATCAACAAAACAATTCCGCAGATTCAGGGAACTCGGAAGAGCATCAGGAAAAACCGATTCCCCACATCATCAAGAAGATAGTAATGCGAGATTTTCAAAATAAGCAGCTCTGGAATGCATTTGCTAATCAATATCCCCTTCTTGTTCCACCAGTAGCATATCAACGAAGAGCCAAAATCGAGCTACCCAAATTTGATAGTAACGAAAAAAATAGCGTTGCATGGCTTAATAAAGCGGAGGAATATTTTGAGATTTATGACATTACTAGTGATGATGAAAAAATTAAACATGCATCCATGAAAATGGAAGGATAAGCATATAATTGGTATATGTGGTGGAAAAAGACGACGCTTGCTATCAGTTGGAGGAAATTTAAGGATGCATTCTTCAAACGGTTTCAAGGCATAAAAGAAGAAAAGTTCTTTTCAACATTTATCAAATTACGCCAAAAAGGAGATGTGGATGGACAGAAAAGAATGGGAGAGACCTTAACCTTACACAAAGTTTTAGCAGTTAAATGCAGAATCCTAAATTATCCTGATCAGTCTTACATCGGG